>CAMZMU010000083.1:36736005-37170258 GCA_947311845.1 Poa pratensis | reverse complement strand
TAAATCACTGGTCACCAAGAGTTGCAACAAAAATCAACCAGAAGACGATCAACAAGCTAAACATCTAATCTTCTAGCATGACGCTACCTGTTGTGGCAAAAGATAGTCGGAACGACCGCCATCATTCGAGTACATCCGGAATCCATAAGATCCCGTTGGGCTTCCGGAAGCAGAAGTGACAATGAGTGAATCCAATGAATGGCTCGGGAGACAACCTGCAAAAATTGGGGAGTTTGAACCTTGTTAAAGACAATGTCATTGCGACAATTCCAAATTTCCCAAAGAAAAGCCGATACACCGATGCGTATTGGAGCTTTAGTTGCTTTATTCACCCCATTTAACCAGGTTCCAAACATATTAGAAACACTAGTTGAAGGTGTTATATTAAAAGTAAAATGAACTAATCTCCATATGTTTTTCACAAAATGATAGAATATAAACAAATGTTCCACAGACTCCTCTATATCGCAAAAATTAAAGCACATTTTTTACATCCATTCCATGGTCTTTTAGCTAAGTTGTCTTTAGTCAACAACACCTTTCTATTTAAGAACCATAAGAAGATCTTTATCTTCAGTGGGATTCTTAGTCTCCATAGGTATTTACGCAAAAAGACCGTATGTCCATTCATAAAATCTGCATAAAGAGATCTAACAAAGAACAACCCAGATGACGATAACTTCCATTTAAAAGTGTCTATGTCATCCGAAAGTTGTACCTGCATTAACCGTTCCACCAAAAGCAGCCAAATGACCCTCTTATCTCCTATAATAGCCCTCCTAAAATGCAAATTCAACGGAGTCGTACCCATAACTTGTGCAACCAAAACGTTTTTATGACGGGAAATATTATATAAGCTCGGGTATTGTGAGGATAGCGGAGCATCTCCCAGCCATGTATCCTCCCAAAATCTGGTTCGCAAACCATTTCCCACTACAAAGGAACCGCGAGCAAAAAAGTCCTGCTTAACACCCATGATCCCCTTCCTGAAGGGAGAGTCAGTCGGTTTTGCCTGGACTTGAGATAACGTTTTGCCATTAAGATACTTATTGCAAAGCAATTCTTGCCAAACTCCCTCCTCTGTTAAGATGTTAAAGAGCCATTTGCTAAGTAGACTTCTATTATTAGTTTCCAAAACCTCAATCCAAGACCCCCCCTTGATCATTTGGACGACAAACAATGTTCCATTTAGTAAGTCTATACTTTCGCTTGTTTTGATCACTTTGCCAACAGAAACGAGACCGATACAAATCCAATATTTTTCGTACCCCGACAGGTATTTCAAAGAATGATAACAAAAACATGGGCAAGCTAGTAAGAACCGAATTTATAAGGACTAGACGATCTCCGTATGAGAGCATCTTTCCAATCCATGCTCCCAATTTCTTTTTGAACCTATCCTCTACCGGTTTCCATTCCTTGTTTAAAAGCTTCCTGTAATGAATGGGAATACCAAGATATTTAAATGGAAGTGCACCGCTAGTGCATCCAAAAATATGTCGATATTCCTCTTGAGTCGCATTTGCCTTACCAAAACAATAAATCTCACTCTTGTGAAAGATTATTTTTAAACCAGATAGTTGCTCAAAGAAAGACAAAATTAATTTCATGTTCACGGCCTTCGCTAGGTCATGTTCAAGAAATAAAATTGTATCGTCCGCATATTGCAAAATGGATACACCACCTTTGACAAGATGAGGTACCAATCCTCCTACTTGGCCACCCTCTTTAGCCCGAGCTATTAAGATGGCCAACATGTCCGCAACAAGGTTAAAAAGTATAGGAAAAAGTGGATCTCCCTGCCTTAAACCTTTTAAAGTTTGAAAATAATGACCGATGTCATCATTTACTTTAACACCAACAATACCACCCTGCACAAACCGAGCTATCCATTCACACCACTTATGTGAAAATCCCTTCATTCGTAAAGTTTGTTGAAGAAAGGACCACTTAACCTTATCATATGCTTTCTCAAAATCAATCTTAAAAGCACCCATCCATTTTCTTCGATGAAGCTCATGGATGGTTTCATGTAGTACAACTACTCCTTCCAAAATATTTCTTCACGGCAAAAAGCGGATTGTGTTGTCGGACGACCTTATGAGCAACTGAAGTGACTCTGTTTGTACCCACTTTTGTGAAAATCTTAAAACTAACATTAAGAAGACATATGGGCCTATATTCCTCAATCCTACTGACATCCTCCTTCTTGGGGAGTAGCGTGATTAATCCAAAATTCAACTTGAACGAAGATAGTTGACCTGTTTGTAACTGCACAAACAGCGCCATCAAATCGCTTTTAATGACGTTCCAAAAAATTGATAGAACTGGGCGGGAAACCCGTCTGTCCCGGCGCTTTATTATGTTCCATTTGGGAAATCGCATCAAAAACTTCTTTCTCCTTAAAGTCAGAAGTTAAAATGCTATTCTCTGTGTCGAGATTTGAGGCATATCCTCATTTCGCTCCTCCAACATAGAGAAAGAATTTGTTGCGCCCCAAATAATTTCTTATAAAATTCTGAAATGAAAACTTTTAAGTTCGATTCCCCAACAATAGTCCCTTCATCTTGTTCAAGTTGAAATATTCTTTTTTTTCCTATGTTTTCCATTTGCGATCAAATGAAAAAAAAATTGTATTTGCCCCACCTTCACGAATATGCTTAAATTTGGGCGTTGAGCCCATTTAGATTCCTCATCACGCCTTAAAATAGCAAGGAATTTTTCCGCCTCTTTTTTGGTTGTCATCTCAGCCTCACTAAGCGGTATTTGTTCAGCCTTAATATCAAGCACATCTATTAAGGCACAAAACTTTTCTTTATTTTTTCTATATTCTCCGCACATATTCTTAGCCCAACCCCGCAAACATTGTCTAAGATGCCGGATTTTATTCTGCCACTTTTCAATGGGTGTTTTCCCCTCGTTCATGGACACCCATTCTCTACAAACCATATAGTAGAAACCATGCATCTTGGCGCATCCAAGATAATTCAAACGTGAAATGATTTTTATATTACCCAAGTGAGCTTGTTCACCTGAGTAAATGTCAAACTAGAGTTGGACTACAGTTTAACATACATCTACGTGTGAAAAATAACGATGGAATAGTTTTAAAGGATGCATGCCTTTATACAGACCTGAAAAAGTTGCACCCTCAATATCCTGTAAAATGGTTTTGTATACTTCTACAGTATCTGATAGAACACTTAAAGATCCCTTTATCGAAAAAAAAATCTGATAGAACACTGCTCTTAATTATACTCTTGTAAGCAGTACAATTCATTTATTATATAGTATATACTATTGAGTAGTATGTTGTAGCTAGGGCGCCCATGATTGAGTTTTTATTTTATTTTTAGGAAATGCTTTAGTAAGCTGGTGCATGGTAGCCCATCATTGCTGGAATTAAAAGGAGGAGCTAACAAATACAGCAGAGACCTCATGTACAGTTGGAAATTAAATTCGTGAGCACAGATCTCGTGGCTCAGAACGATCAGGGATGTCTGATTAATCAGCGAATTTACGCCATTTAAGCCGAGAAAACGAAAGATGAAAGAAACTACTAAAGCAAACAACTTGCTCATCTTAGCCTGGCCTAGCTAGTGATGTGCCGTCTTGTCTCTCTCGCCATGGGTCATGGTTAATTTTTGTGTCGAGAACAAAGTCTGTCACTTCGTTAGTTAGTAGATCGAGCTCATTGCCCCATCGGATCGTCAATCTGGTTTACTGTGGTTGTCATTACAGAAACTGAATTTTTTTTTTTCGGTAGGCGCATACCCCATGGTAGAAAGAGCTTGGCACTGGCGATAACTTAATTTCGGCCATATACAAGCTTCTCAGTGGGCGTTGCAACTTGCAAATTTTGCTATACAAAAGAAAGACTGGCCGGCATCCTCATGCCCTAAGATGGATGCAGAGACTTGACGAATTAACAAACAATTTATAGCACTGTTGAGGATTAATGAGGTGAGAGCTACTTGACCTGCTAGTGTGTTAGTAGACTGGAAAGATGGTGTCGCCGTAAGATGCAAGCAGGTTGCACAAATTGGAAATTGATCATAATACTATGTATACTATATTAAATGACACTAACAAAAGCAGGCATCAACAGTTAGGTTACGTGTTTGTCAGACCATCAATCAGTACTTCTTTTGTACTGTAGATGTGCCGCTCGGTTACGGAAGATGAGATAGTTCAGTCTTATTTTTCCCTTTTGTTTTGCAGGAGGTTGAAAGTTCAGTTGTCGTAGTAGAGATTCTGGTGACCAGTTTCATTTCACTTGACATGCAACGTATATCAAAAGATATCAGCAATTCACACACTAAAAAATTCCTCTTGATTAGTTTGACCTCTAACATAGACAACACTATTTACATTCATGATGGAGGGGAGAGCAGACGATGGCGAAAAAAAGCCCATGCGATCGGGAGAGATACACTATCGGGAGCAGCCGCAAGGAACGATCCATGTGAGAACTACCCGAGAGAACGTATCTCGTGCATCCGGGCTTGTGGTGCACCTGGCTCCCATTGTCCTTGGACTACAACTTTCCAAAGTTTATGGAAATTTATATAACATTAATTAATGTGGCAGGTTTATGTCATTCCACAAAACTTGAATCAACATCTGGTGTAAGACCCTATAAAACTGAAAGAATGATTGTATCGATGGCAGTGATAATCTACCAACTAAAAGCCCAACTCAAATTATGTATTATTTATGACATGTACAATAAAATAAACTAGATTATCTACGGGCACCAATGTTTAACTATAGAGAAAAAGTGCCTAATTAAGCATATATCCTCTATAAATAAGCACTAAGGATTAAAAATGGTTTATATTAATTGTACAGATACCTCCATAAGCATCTTGCATGATTGCATTGTACATACATGCCCTTAGAGTTAGAAGTTTCAATTTCTGGATTTTCGTAGAGTTGTGACTTGTGAGTACATGTTGTGGCTCTTCTCACAACAGGTAGTTTTCTTTAGACGCCTACGTAATAGGAGGTAGGGGCACCACAAGTCTCGGTAGTGAGTAGTGACTACTCCCTCGGTCCCTCCGTTTTAAATTATGAGAGTCTTTTTAGTTTTTCTTGATTCTTACATATCTAGACGTATTTTAGTGTGTTAATTCACTCATTTTGGTCCGTATACGTACGAATCAAGAAAAAACTAAAAATGACTATATTTTGAAATGGAGGGAGTAGTTGATATGCATGGTGACAACTATCGGATTCCATGTGAACAGAATGAGAGTTTTCCAGTTCCTAGCTGAATTCACTCTAAAAATCATGAAAAAAAATGACAACCAAAAGGACACACATGCCAATTAGCTAGCTACCTAGCGTACTTTTTTTGTGTGTGTGGGAGCTACCTTAGATAGCATACCTAGCACCTAACTACATGCACTTGCATGGTGGATCGATCATGCATGTTAATTAGCTCCAGCAGCCAACGACCTGGCAGCGACGGACATCAATTGCTCAATCAATCCTGCATGTGCATTTCTTCCTATTTATACCCTCCAAGCCATACCCTTTCCTCCACACCATCACACACTAGCTACTAAGCTCAGTACACCACACACACTCGTCTACTCAGCTACTAGCTAGCTTAGCTTAGCTCGATCGATGGCTCTCAACAGCAAGGCTACGGTGGCCGTGGCAGTCATGGCGGCGGTGGTGCTGATGATGTTCGCCGGCGAGGCGTCGGCGCTGACCTGCGGGGACGTGGATTCCAAGCTGGCGCAGTGCGTGCAGTACGCGACGGGGAGGGGGGCGCTGACCGCGGGCTGCTGCAACGGCGTGCGGGGACTGAACGGCCTGGCCAGAGCACCCCAGACCGGCGGACGGCGTGCACCTGCCTCAAGAAGCTCGCCGGCAGCATCAAGTCCATCGACATGGGCAAGGTCTCCGGCGTGCCCAGCAAGTGCGGCGTCAGAGTCCCCTTCCCCATCAGCATGTCCACCGACTGCAACAAGTACGTGTGGTCTTGTTGAAGATTTATTTTCTAAGAAGAACAGTTGACTTGACTGTGCTTTAAATTTTAAAAGTACTCTTAATCTGCATGATATATTATGATGTTCTCCTCTAAGCGCATATATTCTTTTGCATACTGCAGGATCACCTAGATAGATGCATGGCATGCATGCCCGCGCGTCTGGAGGTTGATGAGTGCTTAGAGATAAGTAAGATGCAGCTAGAAAAAATAAAATAAAAACCGCATGTCGCATGCAGGTTGCTCTCTATTTATTGCACGTGTGTTTATGTTTTATCTTGCACCCAGTCGTTGTGCAAATATATATTTCTGTATGCTACTGTAGTTTTCAGTTCTGCGTACTGGCCCATGGGCGTGTGTGAGTGATGTGTCAGCTGCTTGCTACTCTAGCCGATCGATCTGTACACTGTACGTGTGCCCTGTTTGTCTGACCTACTTGTTCAGGCAATTAATTAATAATCAGTGATTATTGTATGAGCTTTATATATTGTGTTGATTATTCAGTTGGGTCTGCGTGATCCAGAAAATACATGTTCATGCATGTAGTTATTGTGATAGCAACTTTTGATGGAGCACCCATGTGTGTGTTTCTTTACTATTTTAGTATAGTTGGGTGAGTACCCTCCACTTTTATCGGTCCACAACTCTTGCGTAAGACATAAGTAAACGAAGCAATCATCCTCACACGAGACATCACCACTCATGCAACCATTTTATTAATATGTCGGACTGATAGTCTTGCACACCTCACTAAACAAAAATAATACACTATTTATTCTTATTGGGACCAACACTTTTGCAATTTTCACGAATAATAAAAATGTGGGATGGCACTCCAACTCTAAACATTGCTCAAAGTTTTTTTTGCTTCCTCTATCAAACCAGCACCCCTCGATCTGTGTCGTAGCAGATATGACCAACAAGTTTTACTTATTATAACACAACGAAAGCCTCCTACCCATCTTTCTTCCCTGGTCACTGCCCTCATGCCGTATCTCCCTAGTTCCCAACGTACATGTTTCAAGGTTCGACACTATGTCTGCTTCAAACTTAATGATGGATCTTAAGGAGTGTTTTTTAGTTTCTATTACATACTTCTCTTTCACACTCTCTGTGATAGTGGTCCAACAAAATTGTGATATCCAGTCGTGGTCATTCGACACAAAGGTTGTAAAGTTGGGATCTCTTATTAACCGCTTAAGGAGGCAATCTGTCCCTTGTCGTCTGAAGGGTATTTAATGGGGTCGTTTTCAGCGCGACCATTAACACATAGTTTTATTAATTGGGGAATATTTATTTATATGAATTAATTTAAGATAAGAAAATTTGTGTGACGTAAATAAAAGTTCACATGTGTTGAAATAATTGTTCACATATTACTAACTAAATATATATTATATCTAAATAATGTTCGTGATTTATAAAAATATATATGATAAAAAGTCATACAAATAAGATGAGAAAAATAAAAATAAATAGGAAAACAAAACATATAACAGGAAGTACCTGAAAAGGAACATAAGAAAAATAAAAAATCATTTATGGAGAAAAATTATAAAATAGAATAAAAATGTAAAAAATCGAGACCCTAGCCCAAAAGTTGCGTGTGTGGAAACACATGGGCCAGGCTCATATAAGCTAAGGAGGATACACATAGTTGTGGTAACTTCCGCAATATGTAAATAGGATTCCCCATAGAGATTACATATTTGTGTTTGAAATGACCAAGATTTTTGCTAATTTTCGAATTTTGTGTTGTGTGAGAGCTACATGAATATATTATTTTGTACCCTAAATCGTAACGAGGATTCAAAATGTGCTTATCTTTATCAAATGTATATTTGAAACATTGGACAAAAACCATGTGAATAAAAAGAAAGGTTACATGAAACCTCAAAAAGAGAACCAAATATGTTATCCAAAACACGTACGTTTAGAATCCCGATAATCAGAAAATGATATTATCAAATCACAACCCAAGGCAGGGCCCTCTCAAAGCTCGCTCATGAACGTGTCAGCACCACTAGTAGGTGAAATACTTTCACGTTATTGCAAATGGTAAGCAGCAAAGATAGAAGAGCTTTCAGCTGGAATAAGAGGAAGGAACCATTGTAGGTGAAGCATTTTAAAACTTACATCACAATTTTCATAAAAAAATTGTTTGGGCCGCTGGTCTTTAAAGATTTCTCGATGATTGAGTCGGTCACTCATGATTTACCCTAGCTTACTGTAGAAGAAAATAATATAATATAGCTGACTTCACAGAGAAAAAGTGTTCAATACTATTATGAAAATGGAAAAGAATAAAGCACCGGGTCCAGATGGGTTCCCTACTGAATTCAATCAGAGGTTCTGGTAGATTTACAGGTGCTTTGAAGGCTTTGTTCACTAGTTTTCAGGAAGGACTGTTGCCTCTGTTCCGTCTAAATTTCATATTTCAGTACAATCATTCTACTCCCAAAACTTTATCCAAATTCAGCGATACACTCCCAACTATGTTTTGAATGTAAGTTTTAAAATATTTTTAAATGTGGGATTAAATGTATTTCTGGTATTGCTCATAGAGTCATCAGGCCGACTAATGGTTGGTAGACATATGTTAGAAGGGGTGGATGTCCTCCATGAAACGATCCATGACCTTCATAGGAACAAATGAATGGTGTTTAAATTAGATTTTAAAAACTCCTATGATAAGTAAATGGTCTTTCCTCCAACAAACTTTACGTATGAAAGGTATTGACCAAAAATGGTGTGAATGGATTAATAAATTTGTCAAGAAAGGGAGTGTGAGAAATAAGGTTTATATAATATTGGCCACTATTTTCAAACTAAGAAAGGATTGAGACAGTGTGACCAACTTTCACCAAGTTTATTTAATCTTATTGCAGATATGTTGAATACTAAGTTCTAGAGCAAAGGAGGATGGCCAAGTGGATGGTCCATCCCTCATCTACTTGAGGGTGGGGCATTGATCCTTCAATATGCTGATGACACCATTATTTTATGGAACATACTCTTAAAAAGCTTTGAATATGTAACTAATCCTATGTATTTTTGAACAACTTTCTATTATGAAGATAAAACTTGATAAAAGTGAATCGTATTGCTTTGGGAAGGACAATGAAGAAGAACACCGTTACAATATTCTATTCGGGTATGAATCTGGAACTTCTCCTTTTCAATATTTGGGTATTCCAATTCATTTCAGAAAACATAAACATGTCGAATGGAAACCTGTGGAAGATAGGTTTGCTAGGAAGTTGGCATGTTGGATGGGAAAATATTATATTATGGAGATCGTTTGATTTTAATTAACTTGATTCTAACTAGTTTGCCAATGTTTGTGTTATCTTTCTTGGAAATGCCTAAAGGGGTACGAAAAATAGATTTCTTCAGATCTCGTTTCTTTTGGTAAAGTGGAGGCCAAAAAAAGGCTAACAAAGTGGAATATTATTTGTAGGCAGAAAGATAAGGTGATTTAGGAGTGAACGTACTTGATATAAAAAATAAATGTTTAATCATCAAGTGGTTGTTTGAACTTTTAAACGAGAAGGAGTGTCGCAAGAGCTGCTACAAAATAAGTATCGTCACTCTAAGACTTTTATCTACAGTAAAAGCAAAGCCAACATATTTTATCTTTTTCGAAAGGATTAATGAGGGTGAAGGGCGATTTTTTTCACGAGGGTCTTTTCATATTTGAGATGGACAGAACACTAGGTTTTGGGAGAACTCCTCGCTCTGAGAATCACCTCTCGCTCATCAATATCCAACATTTTACAACATTGTTCATCGAAAATAAGTTTCGGTGGCCAAGTGTTCTTTCGCAAACTCTTTTGAATATTATTCAAAAGAATTTAACGTGGAAAATGGACAAGATGGCTTCATGTTTTTGAATGGTTGATGCATGTCAACCTAACTGATAATCCGGATGTGTTTAAATTTGGTTTTACTACATCTCGTTGGCACACTAGGTTTCTACGCAAATATATTCGTAAACTAAAAGTACTAAAAATTAAGATTTTTATGTGGTTTCTTCATCGGAAAGTTATTCTTACATAGGAAAATTTTGGCCAAAGAAAATGGGCAGAGCAGCAGCAAATGTTGTTTTTATGATCAAGATGTGTACATAGGAGCCGCAAATGATGTCAGTGTGTGGAGGCTCCTATGTTACAATCTGTTTTTTATATAAAGAGATATATTAATACCAAGCAGATATCAATTACACCCAGCTCTGCAACAACATAACGTCAAGAGCTAGTCGAGACATTAAGGATGCACACAGCCACAACAAAAAAGAAAAAAGAAAAACACTGCCAAACAGATCAGCGAAGCAGCAGGAACTACCACCACCAGAGGCCACACCCGACTGCAAAAAAGGTTCTCCAAAGCCGACGCCTCCAAGAAGGAAACCGTGTACAAACACCGTCGTCGCTCGGATCATGGATCAAGGGTTTTCACCCGGAAAAAAGTCCGACTAAATTCCAGACAATGCATTCAACAAGGAGACAAATAGCCGTTATTGCCAGGTACAACCAGTGAAGGTCAGACCTAGGGTTTTCACCCTGGAAGTCGAAACTGTGTGCCCAAAGAACACCACCTAGAAGAAGTCCTCCTGTGTTGCCGCCCCCGCTTGCCAAGACTGCTGCAAAACACCGATCATCCGGTTCACAGTCTTCACCACATCCAGATTCGCCTCCTTCATCACTCCATCATCACTTGTAATCTCGAACTCAACATGAGCCATCGAGATCCACTAGTCATCCGGCACAACCATCTTCAAATTCCCATCATTGTCAGCACCACGGTAATCGCAGCTAATGGCATGGCGTACCTCATAGTGCCGACAAATTGGACTGTTACCTGACCGCCACCATCATGTAGCCAACCTCACGATCCAGATACACTGATCTGTGTCGCCAGCCTCATGATCTGGTGCCGCCTTCCTCCGTTGTTGCCTCTGTTCTCCTGCCTTCCGATCTACGTCGGAGCTGAACGCACGAGGCTAGAGCAGCAAGCTATGCAACATGCATGTGAGGTAGGATGCATCGATTCACCATGCACATGCACGCAGCACGCGGCCTGGCACTTGGATCGTCCTTGGCCGGCGGCCGGCCGATGAGTTCAGATCGGATCGATCAATGGATTGCGAGAAGACTGCTCGGGCTCAACTAAAAGAAAACGGGAAGGACGCCCCGCCGCCGCCGTCCGCCGTAGGACGACCTCCTCCGGCGACGGGGGGGAGGAGATCGGTGAGGGGTGGCCGGCGGCTGAGGTGGTAGGGCTCCCCCGAGTCGCCCGATGCGGACGACGCGGGGGTCTAGGAGGAAAAAATTGCAAATCTGCTCAGCCAGTGTAGTTGTTGGAGGGGTTATGCGGCCTGCCACACCCTTCTTGATTTGTCATATTGGTGCTCCGAGCTAGGTATTATACAGGCTTGGATGATGCGTTGGACTCTCACATCTTATCCTATGCGTTCTTTTCAAATTTAGGAACACACATTTTAAGGTTTTGAAGCAAATATGACAGAAAAAAGTTGGGGTGTTGTCATTTTTGTGACGTTTAAAGCGGCTGGAAGCAATGTTCTTGCGGTTGAGCATGTGTGATTTTTCCAGAAAGCTTCATGGTTGCTTCGAAGATGAGTACTTGGTTCTGGTCTTTTGGTTGGTACTTGAGTAGCCCGTTAGGCACGATCGACTTGCCGACAAGTGTCTTTCTGAAATGTGATCGACAAGCATCTAATTGATCTCAGATCGCTGATCTTATCCTAAGGGGCTGTAAACTAACTGTGCTATAATGTAAAAGAAAGCAAAGGAAAGCCTAGCCGCTGCCGCCGCCGCTTAGAAGCCTAGCCGCGTTCCCCCTACTCTGGCCGGCCTTGCCGGCGTCGGGAGGGGTGGGGAATCCGATCTATGTGTGGAGTTTTTAATAAAAGTAGTGTTTCAATTTAGAGTTTTCCTTGTCGTCGTCTTCATCAATAGATATGACATCTTCTACAATAAGTAATTTTTCGGCCTTCGTTCGACGGCGAGATCTCCTTCCCGACATCAATGGTGGTTTTGGAAGATTAAGTTTGTCTAGGTATGGTTTTTCAGATCTTGCTTCGTCAGATCAATCTTGGATTGTTTCTCATGTTGCCGCGAGGAGGATTGTCCTCGCAATATCTATCCCGGCTACTACGTCCTCGGCAATGGTGATTCGTTCTCTCGGCTCCCAACGACGTCGACAAAGTTGTTCGGTTGTTTGTCCCTGGAATATCAGTGTTGGTGCTCTTGCCGATGTTGCTTGATTAATTTAATGGCTGCGTGCGTGCACAAAGTTTTGGCATTGCGGCTCAAAATTAAAAGTATGGGAGAACCTTCGTTGGTATTCACAGGTCTGTGGTTTGGTGTATTCTTCGTTGTTCTACGGCTGCATTCAGAAAAGTACAAGATTGTGTCACGGAAGAAGAAAGGGATTGAAGATCTCAAAGATTTGCTCGTCTCTTTTAGTTTTATTTTTGTAATCGATGTAATCATGTACTATTTGCTGGTTTAATATATATGGTATTTGCTAAAAAAAACGGTGCTATAATGTTGTGATTTTTTTTTTGAAACAAGGCAAAAGATTTACCTTTTATATTGATAAATTAGAAGCAAACAAGTAGGACAAGGCCTAAAAAACAAAAAAATACAACTCGATCCACGCCGGCTCCGAGGCCGCGCCCCCACACGGGTGGACGACCAAGTTGCCCAAGCAACCATGGCCGACACCAAAACCCCTAAACGCAACACGTCGGAGGGGAGAATCCGGAGCCGCCGCTCCGACATCCACGCCGGCCCCAAAGCCGCGCTCCACACGGGTCGACGACCAAGACGCCCTAGCGACACAAGCCGACACCAAACGACCTCGACGCAACATGGCGGAGGTGACCTTGACGCATCACAGCGGAGGCGAAGCATCCGGAGCCGCCGCTCCGGCATCCACGCCAGCCCCAAGGTTGCGCTCCAAAACGAGACGATGACCATGACGTCCACACGACCAAAGTCGGCGTTCCACGGCCTCAACGCCGCAAGGCGGAGGCGAAACCCGGAGCCGCCGCTCCGGCATCCACGCCGGCCCCAGGTCCGCGCACCCCCAAGCCGAAGACGAGAACTCGCCGCCGCCAACCACCAGCTCTCCACAGGTCCCACTGACCGGTGGAACATCTAAGGCAAGGCCCCAAGAGGCAAGCGACGCAGGAGCGCCGCCCTCGCCCGATCCCGCGAGGGATCCAGGGTTTCCCCCGAAGAACCCGGCATGGGGACGCGACACCACCACCTCGACGACGCCTTCAAGAAGGACGCGACGTCCGAGGACGTCGCCGTTGTCGGCCCGGCCGACAACCAGGGCGGGACTTTCGCCCGGCGATGGGTCGCACAACCGCAAGCCGCTCGTCGAGGACCGGCCAGACCATCCACACACGAGCCGCAAACCACCGCAGCACCTCACGCCACGGCCAGTGGCACGCCGACGTCGACCCAGTCGAGCCGCAACTCCGGGGCCGCCGCCCCGGCTTTCCTCCTCCCCGTCCACGCCCCTGCCGAAGCCAGGGACGAGGCGCCGTGGACGCCTCCGCAACCGCAGCGCCGTCGCAGCCGCGGCAAGCGCCGGCCCGCGTGACAGATGGGGCCCGCACGGGCCCAGCCAGACGGGCGCCACCGCCGTTGTTCGCCCCCAGCCACGTCCTGCGTGAGCCGCCGCAGGAGCACGCCGCGCCCGACCGGACGCCGAAGCCTGCGCCGCCGCGTCGCCGGCGACCTCGACCCGCCGTCCTCACGGCCAGGCCAGGGCCGCCCCCGCCAGATCCGGGCGCGAGGGCCCCGGATCCTCCACCCCGCCATACTCCTACGGGCCCGGAGCCGCCGCTCTGGCCGGCCATCGCCGGCGACCATCGCCGCCCGCGCGAGACCGGCCGCCGTCGCTCACCATCGACCCGGGGCCGCCGCCCCGGCGTCCGTCCTCCGCTGCGTGCGTAGCAGCAGCCCGAGGCTCCCTGTCGCCCTTTGGGAAGCAGGGCCCGCCACCAGCGTGGACTCCGGCGGCAGCGGCGGCACGAGGCTCCCGTCTTGGATTTCTGAGCGCCGAGCTTGCTCCCCCGGGCCGCCCCGAAGGATGACACGGGGTCGGGGGTCGCTGGGGCGGCGAGGGACAGGGAGGTGTGGGGGGGAGGAGAGTGGACGGCGGCGGGGAGAGCCTGGCGGCGGCGCTGGAGCTGGGAGAGGAACCCTAGTGCCTCCTCATCCTCCGTTAGGTTTAAGTGTTATTTAATGTTGTGATTTAATTTGAACAACAAATCTCTATTATGTTGCTCGACGTAGAAGAAAAGGTTGTGCAAGATGCGGGACCAGACTGCGACGCTATCCATGGTTTGTCGGGTGCCATTTTTTCCTATTCGATTTGCAAAACTCTATAGAGGTTGAAAACCAATCAGGAGTTCTTTCAGCAGATGATGCCACAACAGAATCAATTGTAGTCTTTGCTTTCAATCTTAATTTGAAGTGCAAATCGATCACTTGATCTGAACCTTAGCATTTTGTTTGTGTATTTCATATGGGGTGATAGTTGGAAATCAGAGCAGATTCTTCAATTCAGATGTTCAAAACCATTACTAGCTAGTTTCTTATGACAGAGGATCAGAGGCAAGCAAGCAAAGCAAAAAAAAAAATTGACACCAACCACTAGACCGTGTAGTCTCTGTTCATCATCATGACAGTATTAATTTGAGTATATTGTTCAATTTATATGGAGTAAAAAAATGCATAGTTAAGAAACAGAGCAACTGTAACACCCCAGGTATAAAAACGAACCTGGAATGTTACCACAAAGCACTATGACTACCAAGCATAGAACATATTGGAAAATTGGACAAGAGTTTCCCTTGTATGTAAGGGCATCCTGGACAAGACATTAATATGAATCTGATAGCTAAACAGTTCAGATAACTAAACATGTCACGGCTTGAAAGAAACATCCACAGTTTCGAGATAAACAGTATTTTTGTCTCGGCTAAACAATGCAGCATAAGCAATTAATATACAATGGTTGATCAACTAAGTATTTTGTGAAATTGGGTGATGTGCTCAAATTATGTAGAGGTGCTACCCCGTGCCCCATGTATGCCGCTTATCTAGTACCTGAAAACCAAATGAAAAGCAAGGGTGAGTATAGAAATACTCAGCAAGTACATTTAGAGCCACAAGAACAATAACGATCAATCAACCACATGAAAGTACTGATAATCTCGTTTATGAACTAGAAGACTGAAACCGAATATTTGAATTGTTGCCCGGACTAGCCCACGAGCTGACAGTTCTCACCGAACTTTATCGAGTAGCCACTCGGGACAGTTTCTCACCGGACCAACAGAAAGGTTAGCCATCGGACTAGCCCACAAGCTGACAGTTCTCACCGAACTCTATCGGAATAGCCACTTGTGAACAGTTCTCACCGAGTTAGCTATGAAGTCAAGAAAGTGAAATATCTCTAAACATGGACGAAGCAATCGAATCGAAATTACTGAATAAGTATGAAGTGAACCAACTGAACAAGCGATCTGAATCAGTGAAAGCAATCAGTTGAACCGTCACACCATGAACGAACATAGGGAACAAGGGTTCTTCATGCACTTGCCTTTACCGGTGACATGGTCGTAGGAAGGAGTCACATCTCGATACCTGTAGGCAGCCAGGTACACACAAGTCTCAACACATGTCATCCACCACAATACAAGTAATATACAGTTCTCACGCATGACACCAAATCATCACATCTAAAGCGCACACATAAGTATCTCGAATGACATTCTCCGAAAAACAACTCTTTGCTGCCCCTTTACTAATAAGCTCATAACTCCAGGTAGGAAACTTGAATCCCAGGAAATGATATGTTTCCATATTCATTGAAATATTATATAGAAAGGATTCCAAATAACTGAACTCTGATTTTGGAGTTAACTAGGACATTAAGGACAAACACTAGACTGATTTTCCCAGCATTCAGTATATTGATTAGCCCTCTTATGAATTTCATTACAGTAAAAATACTCATTAAAATCAAGGAAAGTAAATTGATCTAGAAACTAGAAGCTACCAGCTAACAGTACTATTTTAGTTCACCATTTTATCAACAACCGAAGGCTCCGAAAGGTGTAGCTCCAAACCATAAGTACTCTGTTTCTCAATTCTCAGAACAGAAACTTGTTTTCATCACTGAGACCAAACGGCTGGACCAAATCGAGCAAACGACCACTCAAAACGACCGTGAGAACATAACCTAAATTTCATTCCATGGAGTCGTAACCTCATTTTACCATATTGGTCTCCGAAAATAGAGATTTGTGCTACTGTATACACAGAGACAGCAACATAAACGACTTTTGCCCTAATCCCCCCATGTTCTTGCTGAACCCCAGACCTAAACATCATGGAATTCATACCAAAACCATTCCAATAACACATACATGGTGGGATCCTCACCCTTGGTGCCTGAGCAGATCGGATTCGATAGGACGGTGGTGATGAACCTTCTTTCTTTTCTTCTCCTCCTCATCTTGATCCTTCTTCTTTTCTCCTCCTCTTCTTCTTCAACCTCAGGTCATGGCTGCACTAGGAGGTGGGCAAGGACGTGGTGCAGGTGGTAGGATTCATGGGAAAAAAAAGTGAGAAGAGGGGTGGAGATGGAGAGGAGAGAGAGCTCCCAACGGGAGAGGAAAGAATGGATCAGGTTTGGCCTCTCCTGACCGCACCCCTGCCAAGGATAAGTACCACGTCTTATTTAATCAAACCAAATTGGAATTTCGTATTATCTCAACCCTTCAATTTGAGTAGACCATAGATACTTCTCCCGACGTCCAAATTTGATAAATGAGTAGTCAATTTCGACTATCTTGATGAGCCCGACACATCTATGGCCTCAGATATTTGAGAATAGATTTTGTTTGAAAGGTCACCAGAAGGTGATTAAGAAAGGAGTATGGCGAAGCATGACAAGACCCTTATGAAAATTTCCAATAAATTACGAGGTATTACAGCAACATTCCTGCATTTGAGATATCTGAAAAATATTTCATCATGAAGTAGCGTTTTTATTACAGAAGCACTCTGAGTGAAAAAAATCACGGCGAGGAGAGGATGGCCGGGAAATGATCAGCCAGGCTCCTGACGGTGCTCTGCGACACGGCCGACTCGCCGCCGAGGTACCACCTCTGGATCATCTCGGAGACGGCAGCGTTCTCCACGGCCACCTTCGCGTCCTCCTTTCCCTCCGTGGCGAACGATATCTCCGCCGCGGCGGTGGCGGTGGCCGGGAAGCGGAAGGTGACGACGGAGCCAGGCCTGAAGTACTTGGACTGGAAGAACTCCGCCACCTTCTCCAGCGCCTCCTCCTCGTCGTCGTCGTACCTCTCGGCCGCCACCAGCCGGTCCCTGACGGAGCTCTCCAGCTGCACGCCGTACTGCGACCCCTTGATCTCCTTGATCACCACCACCCTCAGCACCTTCTCCACCGGAGCTGCATGCACGCACAACATCGATCGTATCAGAATTCAGAAAACTTGTCCTGTACCGTCGTCCTCGACCATCACAAATCATCATCTCACCGGAGACGAGGGCGTTGAAGAAAGCGTCGTCACCGGCCAGCTGGTCCTTCCCCTTCCAGCTCTGCAGGTGCTCCATGACGCCGTCCGTGTCGAGGTAGACCCCGATGGCGTTGAACTTGATCTGAAGGAAATGGATCTCTATGTCCGTGACGCCATGACCGACGAGCGAGAGCGCCTTGGCGCCGGCGATCTCCTGTGGGAACGGGATGCCTTCCACATCCACGGTCTTCTCGTGTTCCGATGCCACTGCGCTTGCACGCAGAACTCGATTAAAAGCTGACTTTATTTTCCCTATTTTTTCTTATTGTTTACCACACATGACACTGTAGGCTGCATTTTAGCAGTAAAGAATCTTTGAAACAAGAAGAACAGAATGAACCAACTTACTTGTTCTTTGCAGAAGCAGTGGTCAACAGAAGAACAAAATCGTCTCGAAGATGAAGAAGCAGCTGTGTGTGTCTGCTATGGCAGAGATTGGAGGAACAACAAAAGAGCGTGGATGTTTTATCGTGCTGCCGTGCGATGCGACGAAAACGGGGTTAGGTGGGAGGAGTGCGAGTGGACATGTGGCTCTACTGAGACTGTGAGACGCAACTACCACTCTGAAGTAAGCGTCCAAACTAACTTGGTTTTGAGACAGGGGGAGGTAGGTGCAGCTTGTGGTCAACAAGTGTTCAAGCAAATGCTCTCGTTAACTCTCAGAAAATAATAAAATGGAAATTTCTCTGTTCTATTTTAACTAAACGGTAATGGTGTTCAGAGGCTTATTCCGTGCGTTCTTCCAAAATTCTGTAGAGACGAGGCCTGAACCTGTATGTTTGTTTGTTTTTTGGTACAAATTAAGGAACAGCGTGAGAGGACAGAACGGGGTGGAGAGGGTTAGTGAGTACAGACTACAGAGACATATCCTTGCAATGCATTCTCAAATTTGTTGGAACGTCCCTCTTCTGGCTTTACCTAACATGAAAGATAAAGCGTCCCTCCCATTCTCAAGTAATGGCCTGCAGCTATTTTAGTTTTTTTTTAATATTGGGAAGCAGTATCATTTTTATAGATAAAAAAGTCAAGACGGCAGGTCCAACACCATAGAATTGCTACAACTCCACGCTAAGGATGTGTTTGGTTGAGCTGTGGATTCTTGAAAATCAGCTGTGGAAAAACTGATGTGAGCTGACAATTTTGAGAAAGCCAAAAGTTGTTTGGTTGAAGCAACTGTCAACTGTGGGTTCAATAGAAAATATCTACATGTTTCTAAGAAATTATTAATATGCTAATTTATTATAGAAAAATGATTTCTACACTTGTAGACATGGAAATGATAGTTTTGCGACATGATTTTTTCATTTCTTAATGTTTATACATACAACTAATAGAACAAATATATATATATATATTATATATATATATATATATATATATATATATCGACGCGGATTTTCTACCACCGGTGATAGCTACGCATGAACTTAGAGCCATTAGATGTGGTCTCGTGATTCCCGCTGCCGTAACGTCGTTAAGTCCTAGGAGCCGTGTCCAGCGTCCTTTTTTACTGTGCGAGTAGGAGTTGCAAAAAAAACACGGGCCGCGAGCCGTGTCCAGTGTCCTTTTTGTACCGTGCCTGTAAGAATTGCAAAAAAATCACGGGCCGTCTGCGGTAGTTGGGAGCCATGCCGCCCATTCGTGACAGAAAAATGGTACCGTCCCCATCACCTCCCTCGCCGGTGACCAATTCCACGGCGAAGCAAACAAAGTTTTTTCCGACCAATTTCCTCGAGCGGAGGCCGACTCCCGGCGATTACAGATGGAAAGTCAACTACAGATGGAAAATTAATCGATTACAGATCTGACACACACTAGTAATCTACTAATCTGGCTCTAGAAAGAACTGGCCTTTGTTGTAGACACTAATCCATCAAGCTAGCTCCAAAAATTTCAGAAGCGTCAAAAATATATCAACTAATCCATGCGGAAGGACAGATTTTCCTCCCAATCACAAATCCATCAACCTGCTGACCTGCCGGTGAGCATGGCTGCCCCCACGCGCGCCAGGACCATGCCGGTCGGTCAACGCGGAGTGCTATTTCAGCTCAGCACATGAATAAAATCGAAAAAAAAAGGAACAAATCTCAGTCTCCCGTGCCGAGCCAAGAACAGAAGGAGCGAACACCATGAAATCGAAAAAAAAACATGCGGAAGCCCCACACCGACTCTAGAGAGAGGAAAGAAAACAAATCGCCGAAGACCAAAGATTTGAAGGAGCACGGTGAAAGATCTGTGTGGCGTTGGGGCTCCGAACGCGGCCGGCGAAAGATCTGCCTGCCGGTGATCCATGCCGCTCGGGCGATCTGGACGATCTCGAGCTCCTCTCCGAGGCTGTGGCCGGCCGAGATCTCGTTGACGAGCAACGTGCGCGGGGGGACGCCGGTGGTGGAAGGTAGCAAGGCGACGGCGACGGCGGCGGCTCTTTGAGCCATGGAGCCCGTGGCAGCAGAGAACTACGGTGGGCATCGGGTGGGAAAGGAGCGAGGAAAGAGAGGAGTGCGGTGCGGGGGACGGGTGGGGTGCGAGTGCGAGGTTGTTCCGTGCGGGGACGGGTGGCTGGTTGGGGTGCGGACGCGGTGCTTGACGGCGTTAATTGGATGTGCGGTGAAAAATGTCCTATAGGACAGATCAATGGCTAGATCAACGTGCGTAGCTATCACCGGTGGCAGCCCACTATTTCCCATATATTAATTTACCTATATATATATATATATATATATATATATATATATATATCGGTACAAGCATTTCCACAAACATCTTGCAGCAAAGAAAATAAAACAGAGTCGAACGAAACATCTTCTATCCATTAATTGGTTATATGCACCCACGAATTGCATCAGCTGCTCAAACCTCAATAGCACATTTTTAGTTGCGTTGTCTAGGCACGCGCAGTTACTCCAGCGTCTGAGTCCCATTCCGGCCGGCCGGCCGGACGAACGCGGCCAACCAACCGCACAGGCAGGTGCGAGCTGTGTTGAGAGCAAGGCAAGGCAAAGGCAGGCAGGCAGCGGATGGGACACTCCGAGGCCACAGCCTCCATGCCAGCCGAGATTTTGCGCGACGACTTGTGGTTGTGGCCGACGGACCGCATCATGGCTGTCCTAGGAGAAAGATGGAGGCCGCTGCCGGCTGGGGGTGCTCGTGACGGGCGAGATGGAGGCGTGGGAAGGGACGGTTCATGCGAATGGAATGAGGGATTGCGTCTGACTTCAGGCGTGCCGGACGACGCCGGAGTTGGGCGGCGAGGCGGAACCCTAGCAGGGCGTTTCCTCTGTTTGCGTGAGTCGTGGAGGAAACGAGAGCAACGGGGAAGGAGGAGTCGGGTTGGACGAGGAAAAAAAGAGTTTGAACCGTCCAGTTTTCACTGTTTTGGCACCGTGGGTAATTTTCTCCTAACTTCCCTGAACGCAACGCAGTGAAATCTGGTAGTGGTGGCGCGGCTTTCATTTTACACGGTGGGTATCAGCTGCGTTCAGAAATCTGTGTCACCTTAAAAACTTGTTTGGTTCAGATTCCAGCTTCCCCAACGAGCGAATCTGCTTAAAAATCTCAACCAAACACACCCTAAAACAACACAAAGCACTCACACAACAACATGGGCACACGGCAACAAACACCCGTCTTTGCCCTCAGGTTTCCTTCAGATTATTTTGCATTTCATAGAGAAGATGCTGAGCTTCCTACATATCCCCTCTATTTTAACACCAATAACACTCATAAGTATTCTTATACCATTTTAGCTATTCTCTAACTAAGTACAAGTAAGGATCAACGAGGACGAGGAGAACGTACAAAAATAAATGGAAAAAAGAAACACAAATGACACAACTTTACCATTTCTTTCCTGATTAAAAAATAGAAAGAGGTCATCACATCATATTGAAGACTAAGCGTTTCTTTTCCAGGTTGATCTACGAATTTACAGGAAGGTCTTAAGAGTACGCTAAAGATTCTCTAATCACGCGTGCATCGCAAGTGTTCTTCTGTTCCTCTCATCATCTTTTCCACAGTCCTAGAAGAACCTGCCTTCTTCACATCTCAATATGGTGAGAATGACTGGAGATCTCTCCCTGGTTGTCCAGGGGCATGTACTGTGCCATGATGGCCCGGATCTCCGAATCCATGTAGGTCTGTGTAGAGAAAAGCAGTGAATAACAGGACTAGATGCCAGTCTAGAGTGAATCATAAATAATACTACAAGTAGTGTCTTACCCGGATCCTGTACTTGTACACCGCGTATCCAGCAATTCCTGCTGCCGCTATGCCGAAGAAGATAACCCACAGGAAATTCCAGCCTACCTGTGCTGCTGCATTTTGGCCTGAATTAAAATGTGTCAGATTCAGTATCCCTAAGTCACATACCTAGACTTAACCTAAATGTTATGCCAAGCTTTCAACAGCTAATTTAATGAAGGAAAAAAGCGCAAACACGATGAGCCAGCTGTCATAAGGATTATAACTAGCCTGCAATTCGTGTGACCTTATGTCGTCCAAATAATACATGTTAGCTCAAGCATATAGGCGACATTACGGAGGCAATAGTAAGCTTGTTATAGAAAATATGCACATACTTATGCACGTATCATGCTCCTTCATGTACAGCAGGCCACCACCGCAGCCGCACTCGTAGCTTCCCCATGTGTTCTTGCATTTGCATTCCTTGCACTGGCATGCGGTCTTTTCCTTGCACTCATCAACATCTGAAACAAAATATTTCACATCAGCAAAACAATAAAGGTTCAGCAGTAATGTGAACAATAATGAACAGCATGCTTTAACTGCGGGAGCAAATTCTAGTTCTACAGTCATATTTCTGCAGTGAAACATACAACCTTTTCGTTCAAAAAAACCTACAGCCTACGAGTTAGTCAAGCAGGCATTTCTGACAGCACAATGGAGTTTGATAACCAACTCTTACCTTCACATTTATGGACACCGTCACCTTTGAACCCATCTGGGCATTTACAGCCACCATCCTGCAGGTTATAAACAACAAAAGTATGGTTTTAGATTTCAGATGATACACATGCAGCAGCATTAAGGTAAGAAAAAATGTGAACGAATAACATACAGTGCATGCAGAGTGTGTCAGACCATTCCTGGTCTCTTTCCAACATCCTCCATTGTTAATCTCACATCGCCCAGAGCCTGAAGCTAAAATAACAAGGATAGCTTTTTAGAAATTGCAATAAGGCTGAACTTGTCCCAGAGAAAAATGTTTTTTATGAAGAGGACAGCCGCTAACTACTATCTTCAGTAATAAGGTTTAGAGTGCTAAAAAAATCAGACATCCGAGACAAGGTGCGGTTCATGACATTATTTCAATACTGGAAAATAAATGAAGACACAAAGAAAGCATAATGCTAAGTTGCTGCAGTATAGGTACCTTCACAGTGAGTGTAGCCATCACCAACAAATTTTACACCTTTCACAATCGGACACTCACAAACTCTTCCACGAAAAGTATCCTACACGTATAACAAACAAGTATCATCATATGCATCTGCTAAACAGAGAAAAGTGTTGTCCCATGAACTATAGATTAGCAGAAAATGTAAGGCCAACAAAAGTACCTTGCATGCAGATATGTTAGCAGCCTTATCATGCCAACAGCCACCGTTGTTCTCCAAGCACTCATTTGTTTGTATATCTACAGTTTGATAAATAAATCGAAGAGGTTCAAGAGAAAGGTGCCAAACAGGCAATCTTGCAGTATGTATTCATCCCAAAGCAGCACTGACGGAAAGGTAAGGGCATAAGGCAATCAATACACTAACCTTCACTCAAGCAAACAGCAGGCTCAGTAGTTTCTTTGAAGCCCGCACAAAGTGCTTTAAGAACTGCTCCTTTGTCAAGTTTTCCTGAGAAATACAAATGTTAGCACAGCCGAAACCTCACATCTTGCTGCCTTGCTGTTAACTATAAAAATGGTTTGACAGAGCACACACCTCTGTATTGTCTGTTATTGATGACTAGTGTCGGTAAGATCGTGACGTCACCACGAGCGCCTTTGCCAATCTATGTAAGTCGGTCCAAAATGGTACAGTATGTCACAAGTGGGATGAATAGAAGAGAAAAGATCACACTGAAGTACTAAGTACTAACCTGAGCATCCTGTTCAGCTTTCAGCACAGGATTTTCTTTATCAGCATCTGGATCACCAATGCACTTATCTATTGCTTTGTGATCAAGTCCTGGAAATCATAAACCTTTTCAATACAACTTACTTCTACACCCCAATTTAAAAGATGGAGGCATATGCAAACATGTACTCCCTCCGTTGTTTAATATAAGATGTTTTAGATGTTACACATGTTGTCTACATGCATAATAAAATGAGTAACATATAAATTAAAATGTGTCTACATACATTTGTGTGCATGTGAATATGGACAAAAGCTAAAACATCTTATATTAAAAAACGGAGGGAGTACTTACCAAGTGACTTGATCACTCCATCAGCACATTCCTTAGTGTACTTATTTTCCTTCATTGGGCAGCGAATTGCAAAATCAGTCACATAGTCCCACCACAACCAGGGTTTCTCAGTTTCCTTAGCAACTTTATACACACAAACTTGCCGTAAATTTTGAACCACCACATCTTTCCCATCATACCCTTTGCTGAAATCCTGTTCGGGGTCAGGTGCACAGTACCTCCCGTGGTTGATACACTGGGACTTGCACTGCTTGCTTAACGTGAAGGACTCCGGGCAATACCAGGTAATGTAATGAGGAGTGAACTGTGTGTAACCTTTCTTCTCAAGTATCTGTGCCGGTCCTTTGAAGCTCTTGACAAAATCAATCTGGCTGTCGCATTTTGGACCACACCCATCGTTACTGTTAGTCCAAAATTCATACTCAACGCGCTCATCAGGGTGAGGCAGTGACTCCCTCCAGTCTAAATTCACATTAACCATGTCGCCGTTCTCGACGGCTTTCCTGAGTCTGTCCCCGAAGCTTTTTGTTATAAGCGCAGACGGAATGGTGATGTTCTCTAGATAGTCAGCCCCCCGCTCTCTTCAGGCGTGTCCATTGTAATTAGCGGCTCATCCTTGTCATCAGCGACAAGGATAGCTGCCACTCCTGCGTTCTGTGCATTCCATGCCTTCTTTGTGAAGAAGCAATCTACATAGAACAAGAAAAACCATGTTATGTCATGCACAGCATATTTTAATTAGCCGAGTAGAGTGCAACATTTTTATTTTTATTTTGCGAAAAAGATCCCGGCATTAAAAGAAACACCGAACAGTACAAAACATCTCAACAAAAACGAAAATTACAACGAGATCCTTGAGATGCCCTTCGTCTTCAACCTCCAGACCGTGTCGACGGCGCGCAGCCGCTGCCGCTCCTCCAAGAGCCGGCTTGACGTTGTTGGTTGCGGACGGGAAGTCGCCGAACGGGTCAAGAAGACCGCATCCGTCCCGGAGCCGAAGAAGAAGGATGAACCGCCGATGAAGCTCCACGACGATCCAAAGAACGCCGCCGCCAGAAGAAGTCCTTGAGAACCACACCACTCCCACAAACTTCTCGACGTTGAGTAGAGTGCAACATGACTGAGCGTATTTTAATTAATCGAGTGGATGCAGCATGACTGAGCATATTTTAATTAACCAAGTGGAATGCAACATGACCGAGCCGGCAACAATAATCGGCTGAATCAAAATCATTGGAACATCACAGAGAGGTCAAACACAGCAAGACAGTGACCTATGTGCCTCTGAGCCAGGGCTTTTAACGGTAAAACCTTTTCAGATTAAGTTTGCGCAACACATCAAGTCACAGATTCGGTCGCTGTACCTAATCGGGTCAACTAACATTCAGCTCAATCCCTATCATCACGTGACAAGATCTAATTTTCAATGTGCATGAAACACCGGACGGTTAAACAAAAGCTATGTCACTTCTGGCCAGTGTTTCAGTTACAATCTATCCAAAACTAAACCAATCTAGGCATATAAAGCTAACTGAAGAGATCGACTAAAAGGCAGTAACAAAAGATTAAGAATCAATTCTACTCACCTCCCCTGTCGACGAGCAAGAAGGTGGGGAAGGAGCCGGGCTTGGCCTTGTAGGAGATTTCGAAGTCGTCGAAGCTCTTGCAGGCCTTCCGGTTGGCCTTGGGGTAGGCGACGACGCCGACCATGGTGCCGCCGTACTGCGGCACGCCGAAGTTGCCAATGGCGCACTCGTAGGTGCCTTTGAGCTTGTCCGGCGCCGTGACCTTGAGGCTGTTCTTCTCGACGACGAACCTCGCCTCGCAGCAGCAGACGCACAGGAGGACCGTCAAGGCCAGCAGCAGCATCCGCGATACGGCCGGCGGCGTGGATCGGAGCTCCATGCTCCAATCCGGCGATTAAACCTCGAATTGAAGATCGAGGGGAAGCGGCGGGATGTAGCAGCGGAAAGATCGGATTTTGGGCAGCGGAGGAGGTTGTTGGAGTGTGGTTTATGGTATACGGGTGGGCCGGCGGAGGAGTTGAAGTTGGAGTTGGAGTGGGGCTGATTTTGGGAGAGGAGATGGTTGCGGGGAAGGAGAAGGACACGGAGAAAGCCTTTGTTTTGTTCTTGGTTTTCCCTTTTCGTAGCCAAAGCGGCAGATGAGCAACGTGCCACGGTTTGTGTTTGCTTCATAGGGCGGGTACCGTGTAGTATGACCGAGCACGACTCTTGCACAGGCTTCTCGCAATTCTTCGGGGTCCTTTATTTTCGAATAAAGAGCTTCATTAATTTACTTTCAGAAAAAGGGACTTCGGAAAAACAAGTTTAAAATCCTGTAACCTTTATTTAAACTCTTTTTTTTTTTGAATTTTCATACTTGTATTCATACTAGAGGGAGCCAGTACAAGGTCGAATTACAAGCAAGAAAAAAGGAGAAATACAGAGAACAGACGCCACTGCACCACGCCATCCCCGCCTCGCCGAACTCCAGCCGGAGCTCGCACCCATGGAGCAGAAGGACTCCTTGCCCGAAGGCGTTGCTGAGCCGCAAGAACCACCAGCTCCAGCGAGCTGGAACTGGATCTGAAGACGGATGTCCGACATCGGCCGGGGCCGCGGCCCCAAGCCTCTCCTGCCCCAGATCCCGGCCAGCGCCGCAGATCCACCACCATCCCGCCGCACCACCACGCAGCAGCCGCCCTGCACCTCCACCACCGGCCTTGCACCCACTCAACACCCGTCCGCCGCCGAGGCCGGAAGAAGCAGCGGCAAACGGGGACGCACCTGCGACTCGGAGGCGCCGTCGCGGACGACGCCGTGGAGGGGAAGCCGCAGAACTGCAGAAAGACGACGCCGGCCACCCCGCCTCCGCCGCGCCGCCGCAAAACCCCCTATATACAACGCCGGAGCGCAGATCCGGGGATTCCCCACCCTCCCGCCGCCGCAGCGGCCGGCGGAGGGGAGGGAATCCCGCGGATACGCCGGCGGCCGCCGGGGAACCCCGAGTCGCCCTCGAGATCTCCTCTGTGCACTGTAGAGAGGGAGAGAGTTCCAGAAATAACGAGTGAGTGGTTTTACCTTTATTTAAACTCTTGAGCATGATGATGAAGAACTAGATTATGCAAGATTTATTTGATCATAGCAGTCGAGAGCCTAATTTAGTAGACATAAAACTTATGATTCAGGGGTGTATCAGATCTCTACTATATTAGCTAACGATATCCCGTGGAGATTTTTTGATCCCAGTGATCCTTCTGTTTAAAAAATTCGAAAATCATATTTATAAGTTTTATAAAATTCTGAAAAAAAAAATTGGAGGTAGCTAATGATATATCCTACGCACGTGCAAAATATCAAGTTCAAATACGTTGTATTTGGAGCTACACAAAAATGACAAAAATGTTGGTGGAAGTCTGCATATTTTCAAATCTCTAAGTTTTATCATATTTGTTATTTTTGTGAAGCCCAAATATAACGTATATCGAAGTGAAAATTTACACGTTCGTGGGATATATGATTGACTGCATCCCTATTTTTTTCAGAATTTTTTAAAACTCCTAAAAATGATTTTCGAATTTTTTAATTAGGAGGGTGCACTGGAGCCCGAGATCAAAATGCACTTTTCGACGATATCCGTCGTACGGCGCGGTCAGTTTACATTTTAGTCCCGAAAAGTTTTTTCCTATGCGACGCCAACAGGCACGACGGCATCCTCCACTTCGAACCCCGCCGCCGCCGCTATAGGCCACGCCGGCCACCGACCGCGCCACCATCCACCCGTCGGCAGGTTGGCTACTCCAATTTGGGGTCTTCATTTTTTTCTTTTTTTGGCTGCTGTTGTCGATCGAGGACAAATCCAGATGGGAGACAGGAAGGACCGGCACCTCGACGACGCCTGACCCCGGCTACTGCTCTGCAGTTCGCCAAACTGCCATTCGTTTGTGCGAACTGTCATTCGTTTGTGCGAGCAAAATACTGATCCACTCTTTCTTTTCCGCAGCAAGTGGATGGTCAATGGAGAACACACATGGTCTCCTGGAGGAAACTACACAATAGTACCACAATTGACGGCCAAACTACGGGTCAGTACCATTTTGGTGATTTCTGCAATGTCAGTACCATTCTTGGGGTGACGAGTAACAAATCGCACAAATTGTCGATTGATCGTGGTTTGACAGCATTTCTGACATGTGGGAGCCTTTTGTAAGCGCTGAGTTGGCAGCACAATTGGAAAGGAAGATGAGGTGGACATGGGACCCGCATGTAAGCCTCTGTCTTCTCTCTCTTCTCCTTCGTCCTCTCTCACCTAGATTCCCCAACCGGAGCAGGGCCAAAGGGCAGACGCGAACCAGCTGTGCACGAGGGAAGATGGTGGCGCCGGCGTGGTGCGCTCGTCCCTGTGCTGCTGCACTGCAGCTCACGCGTTGACCTCGTTCGGCGGCACGCCGAGCTTGATAACGACGCCGGAGCACGCGGACACCTCGGGCTTGCGCGTGACGTTGACCGCCTGTACTGAGCCATCTTCTTTCCAGACGACATCGGCGCCGTCGAAGTACGGGCCGCATCGTGCAGGCGCACGCCGCCGCAGCCGCTTGGGAGCACTGCCAGGGCCAGGATTGGCAGGAGATGGAGACCGAGCTCGGCAGCTCGTTGGCCCGAGCTAGAGCCCCTCCGGCCTCCTTGGAGCTGCAGCGCCAAGCACCACGCCGCCCATACGGCCAGCGGGCCAGGACCGAGCGACCGATGGAGGAGGGAATCGGGGCCATCCGACGGCGCCTTGCACGGTGACGGGACGGCGAGGTTGGGGGGCAGGGACGTAAGAGGAGGCAGCCAGAGGGCCGGCCGGTTGTAGCTCGGGGCGGAGGCGTCGATGTGCTCGCACACGGAGGGGAAGAGGCCTCGCATGGCAGCTTCCGGTGGAGGTGCAGAGGACGGCCGGAGCACGCCCCTGCCCGCGTTGACCTGGGCTTGTGAAAGAAGAAGAGAGATGGGGAAAAGATGTGGGCTGACAGGCGGGCCCCACGGCCACCTCAGCTCTTTCTCCACGTATGCAGCCATGTCAGCCTGACAAATGGGCCCATCAGTCAGTGCGGCTGTCAAAATGCTCGTAGACACGAATTTGCGCGATTTGTTACTCGTCGCCCCAAGAATGGTTACTGACATGCAAAAATCACCAAAAATGGTACTGACTCGTGGTTTGGCCGCCAATTGTGGTAGTATTGTGTAATTTCCTCGGTCTCGTGGGTTCGGTTCTTCACGTGCCTGAACTGATCCACTCTTTCTTTGCCTGGTCAATGGAGAACACACAAGAAATTCGTCTGTGCGAAGCTGGTCATACCTCAACGACATTGCGAGATGATTGTTGTCGGTGAAGGAGGAAAGATTTAAATATTCACATTTGCCAAATTTATTATCTTTTTTTTTTGAAGGGAGTTCGTGTACAAACAACATCAACACGAAGGCACACACACGAACAGAGGGAGGAAACACACTCCACACGGCGAGAACGGAGCCACCACGCCGCACTCCTCCTTCGAGCTCCAGCAGCACGCCGCCGGAGAGGAAGAAGGCGAGCTTACCTCGCACCGAAGACGACGGCCCGACCAACCTTGTTGAGATGCCGCATGAACCAACCGACGCAGGCGCCGGCATCTGAACGTTGAACGACCATCAGCTCCGAGCCGCCGCCAGCTCGCCCTCGCCGTCTCACGCCGGAGACGAGCACGAGGACGCCACCCTTCTTCCACAAGACCATCCGAGCCCGCCGTCGAGGAGGAGCTTCCCGCCTGCAACTCCCACAGATCTTGAGCAAAAGCACCGCCTAGCACCGTGGTGAAGGCCGAAGAACCCCACGAGCAAGAGCCAGCTCCGCCGTCACGAACGCCGGCTCGAGGGGAGGCACGCCGCGGCTCCAAGAAGCGGCGGACGCGCCGAGGACGACGGATCTGCCACGAGCCTCCACCGGAGCACCCCGAGCAGAGGAGAGGACCGCCGACACCAAAAGCCTCTCCGGCAACGCCACCACCTCCACAGCGCCGCCGGCAAGCACCCCACACACACCTAGCTATGTACACACCGGGATCCGTCGATTCCCCACCCTCCCGCCGCCGGAGCGGCCGCGGAGGGCGAGGAATCGGCCGGATCGCCGGCGGCGAGCTGGCTGCACAGAGAACGCCCAAAAATCGCCCTTTTCACTGTAGACGGGGAAAGGGAAGGAGGGTCCGGTGTTCTGCTGCCAAATTTATTATCTTGATGACTATACAACCATTCATTGTGGGAGATGTTGAAAGTCGAGAGGTGATTTCCCGAAATATGAAAAGAAAAACACAAATAATGACAGGGTGATGCAATATGGTCATATGGAGTAGGAGTACAACGAAGTTGGGTAACATCACAATGATGGAGCTGAATGCGGTCTAGGGGTGTAACAAGACTACAAGCGGAAGAGGGATGGCAATTTCTTTTCTATATCCGGGCGAGGGTCAAGAAGAAAATAGAAAACGAGAACAAAGATAGAGTTGGAGACTCAATGTACACAATGTTATGCCGAGGAGGCGGACACGGCGATTTGGGACACGGGTGCAGCTGCACCCGCTGTCCCAATTTTTTTTTTCCAAATGTCAAAAAATTCAAAAAAAATATTTGCATGTAGTCCAACACATTTCAAGTCAGCACAAAAATTGGCATGGTGAAAAAACTTTTTTTGCAACCTGTGCAAAAAAGACAAATTCGGACGCGTACGTCCGAATTTGTCTTTTTTGCACAGGTTGCTAAAAAAAAATTTCACCTTGCCAATTTTTGTGCGAACACATCACGCTGTAATCTACATCCGGATTTTTTTTCGGAATTTTTTGACATTCTGAAAAAAAATTAAAAATAAATTACATAGTGGGATCATCTAGACCCATGAGCCGTTATGAATATCCGCGAGGAGGCCACATATTGACAAATCTCGCTATTTAATATAAACAAATGTACATGTTCTCGTACAATACGTACATACACCTTCGACAATATGCACAGATATTGTGCAAGTATGCTTTAATTAATAGTTCCAAATAGAATAGTCTGAAGTGAAACATATCATGTTCAAGAAAAAACAGTTAAAGCTAAGACGTTCGATTGTACAAATTAAATTATTTGTTAGATTGTCAACGCATACTATTTATTATATACCCGTTGCAACGCACGGCCATTTTGCTAGTATAGATAAGTTGAAATAAACGGGGCGAATAAACGGATGATGTGTATAGCTTGCATGAAAATGTCATGCACATTGTAGCATAATGTTCTTAGAAACTTCTACCTGGCGATGCGCGCGTGCTGGAGCAGCAGCCCGAGGATGGCGGCGGCATATGCATCTCCGACAACGATTAGGAGGCCGGCAAGGGTTTGGGCAGCGGCGTCCTTTGCAAATTTCTTCAAAATTTGTGTAAAAAGTAGTCAAATTTGAATGAAATTTGCCCCTTTTGCTACTTTTTGTCAACTTGTGTGTTGTGCTGCTGTTGTTTGTGCATCGAAGGTGTTTGTGAAAATGTTCAAATGGATGAACAAAAACATATGGAGGCTACCGCTGGGGAACACACACCCAATCGTCCGCACACAATGTCCGGCACCCCCGAGAGGCACATGGTGAAGATGCTCTAAGCTAAGCTCATACCATGCAGAGTTTGCAAACTTACGGTTTAGGGTTTCGTGTGTGGTCTCTGCCTCCACACGTCCACAATATATATATTGATTAGAATACAAGTACAAACACGACTCGGGTACGTATACACGTACGCTAGACCCTACAATTCTAACACAACTCCTCGATCTAAACCGCTATGTACATACAAGGTTAAGATTGGACTTAAATCTATCTAACATCTGTCGTGTGGCTGGTTTAGTAAATACATCAGTCAGCTGATCATTAGTGGAAATAAACCTGACATCCAATGCACCGGCAGCTACACGTTCTCGCACAAAATGAAAATCGATCTCAATGTGCTTAGTTCGAGCACGAAAGACTGGATTCGCCGTTAGGTATGTAGCCCCAAGATTATCGCACCATAAGATGGGCGTACGTTGCTGAATCACACCAAGTTCCTTGAGTAGAGAGTCTATCCATATTGCTTTAGCTGCACCATTTGCTAATGCCTTATATTCAGCCTCGGCACTCGATCTCGAGACTGTTGGTTGCTTCTTCGAACTCCATGAGATGAGATTAGATCCAACAAACACGGCAAAACCACTCGTGGAGCGCCTGTCGTCCACATCACCTGCCCAGTCTGCATCTGTAAAAATACTAATGCCAGATAATGGAGACTTGCGAAAATGTAAGCCAGTCTGCAATGTACCCTTGACATATCGCAGGATACGCTTAACCGACTCCCAATGCTCATTAGTGGGCTGAGAAAGAAACTGACACACTTTGTTTACCGCAAAGGAGATGTCTGGCCGAGTGAGAGTCAAATACTGCAGTCCGCCAACAACACTGCGGTACCGGAAGGAATCATCAGCACCAAGTGGTGTGCCTGTATCACGAGCCAATCTCTCAGACGTGGCGAGCGGTGTGGAGGTGGGGTTACAATTCTTCATGTTGACCCGATGAAGAAGATCAAGAGCGTACTTCCGCTGAGACAACATCATACCCCCTGAATTGTAAGATGCCTCCAATCCAAGGAAGTAATCAAGCCTACCCAAATCCTTAATAGGAAAACTGTCCGAGAGGGAACGCACCAGACGATCAACAGCCTCTGGAGTAGAGCCAGCAATGACAATGTCATCAACATACACCAACATGTATATGTGAATCCCGTCGCGAGAAAATATGAACAGGGACGTATCAGCCTTGGACGAGACGAAACCAAGCTGATGAAGACGCTGACTCAAGCAAGCATACCACGCTCGAGGCGACTGCTTCACACCATAGATAGACTGCTGAAGCTTGCAGACATGAGAAGGGTACCGATTATCCTCAAAACCAGGTGGTTGCTGCATATAGACATCCTCAGTCAAGAACCCATGAAGAAAGGCATTACTAACATCAACCTGCCGAAGGCACCAATCACGGGAGACTTCAAGAGACAAGACCAGACGAACCGTCGCAGGCTTGACAACCAGACTGAAAGTATCACCATAGTCAATCCCATGTTGTTGAGTGAATCCACGCGCTACCAGGCGGGCTTTATGCTTATCAATAGAACCATCAGCACGATGTTTGGTCTTGAAAATCCATTTACTGCCAACAATGTTAACACCGGGTGGTCGAGGCACTAAGATCCATGTCTTAGTCTGAGAGATAGCAGCAAATTCGTCCTCCATGGCAGCACGCCACGCGGGTTCATGCAAGGGGTCACGATGCGATGAAGGTGCAGCAAAGAACGCACGACGTCGTGGATCATATTTCACTGTGCCGTTGATACGTGCATTTTATATCATCATTTATATAACTTTTAGTATCATACTAGAATGTTATTTGCATGATTATATGATTGTTTTTACATGTTTTAGATGATTTTGGGGACTTTCACACAAAGTCCCCATTTTGGTATTTAATATCTGGGAGGCAGAAAACCCCCTTTTCTTGTTTTTATTGTTTCAGGAGTTTCAGGAACCCAAATAATAAACCATGAAAAACTGACGTATTTTTCCTTTTATTATTTGGGTTCCTGAAACTCCTGAAACAATAAAAACAAGAAAAGGGGGTTTTCTGCCTCCCAGATATTAAATACCAAAAATGGGGACTTTGTGTGAAAGTCCCCAAAATCATCTAAAACATGTAAAAACAATCATATAATCATGCAAATAACATTCTAGTATGATACTAAAAGTTATATAAATGATGATATAAAATGCACGTATCAACTCCCCCAAGCTTAAACCTTTACTCGTCCTCGAGTAAGTAAGGACATAGATCATTACATGCATCAATGGACTTATGGTTGATAAATAAATACGAGCATTGTATCATCATCATATTCACTTGCAAGATAAGATGGATGAATAAAACTCATGCATATGAGGGCAACATAAGTAGAAGCTCTAGCAATCACCCCTTACTTTTGAAAGCAAATAACCATTGTATGTTGGACAATTGAATCATATACTTTTCACATGCCTTTGCTCTTTCTAGCAAGCATTATAATCTTTTATCCTTTACTGAAATTTAAAGACAAGATAGACTCTCATTGGATAACAAGTTCAGAAGAGACAAATGAAAAGATAAATATAAAAGATGTTATCACCTTGCTTCTCTAGTAACTAGTACAAACTTTAGTCATGGATATCTCAATCAAGTTCCTATGCTCCATACAACCTTTATCTTACACTTTCCATGGCTAACTGAAACTTCAGGTGCCTTCCTTTTCATACACATTCAAGAGCATAAGTATTGAAATATCCATGATCATTAATTTGCTCAAAAGATACTAGAGTCTAACAAGAGTGTTTTATATCCTTTTCATTATCCCTTCTCAACTTTTATCCTACAAGACAATATCTCAACCTCAAACTATTAATTCCAAGTCATAAGTTGACTTTTACTTATTTTATTATGAGATGATTCTACAATTGTCCAACACACTCAAGTTAATTAGTTTCAAGGCAAGATGTGATTGAAACTCTAAATATGCCACGCTCATTTGCATGAGTGTTACCCATAAATCCCCAAACAAGAGAATCATGGATGACACCATACTTTAATATTCATTGATAAACCATAAGATAGATACATGATAATGCTCCATGAGCTCACACACGCCTAAGAGATATTGATAACTAATCGATAAAAGCAAAGCACACCATGACTAGATAGATATGATAGATTGATAAAGAGAAAGACTAGATGGAACTCCCCCAAGCTTGGCGTTCCTCCAGATTCTCCTTTGCTGCAGCCTCCTCCTTCTCATATTCTTCCTCCCATTCAGCCATCTTCCATGGGAAAGGCCTTCCATCACGGAAAGATGTAGGTGGATCATTGTACCTGAGGGTGGCGGCTGCTGCAATCTTCTTGAAGCGTTCTTCATATTCGCAGTTCTGGTTCTCTACATCCCACATGAAGCATTGGAACTTCTCCCACTTGTTGATGACGTCCTTGTACCTATCTTCCAGATCTTCAAGCCTTTTCTTGTACTCTTCAACCTTCTTCTCCAGCTCCAGGTTCATGAAGTGGTGAGCATCAAGGCTGCGGTAAACCACAGTGCCATACCTGAAGGTCTTGTCCTCTAACTCATCCAGCCTTTCCTCCACCGTGCCGGTGGCCTTGGGAGCCTTCACCTCCTCCACGAGCATCACGCCCTCTTTGAAGCACACGGTCTTTGGTGGTGCCATCACGGAGTTGAGGTAGCGGTTCACAACACCTTCCTTGGGAGAGCTCTCCCCCTCTTGGTTGGATCCGGAGCAAGACATGGCTAAAACCTGACAGACAGAAACAGCAGAAACAAAGATCGCTCGAGAACGCTCGGTGCGAGATTAGATCGGCAGAGAGGAGTATATATTGAGGGTTTTTAGGTCAAGACGAAGCGTCGGGATCGAAAACGAGACGAAAAGGGACTCCGAGGTGGAAAAGGAGTGGGCCCACGCGGCCAGGTACATGGGCCGCGTGGGACCCCCTCTTTCCTTCCTCGGGTCTCCGCTTCGTCAGTTTTCTTGTCCCACACGTTAATTTCCATAAAAAATGACTTCCGTAAAATATTATGCAATTCCGAGAAACTTTCCAACAGTAAGTTACCTTCTATTGATTTGGGGTTTCTGAAACTGCACGGTTTCTCTCAATTACCTCCTCCGGTGTTTGTAAATTCAACTCTTCCACCATTCCGATGAAGCTTTTCCTGCAATATAAGGTTTAAGGCGTTGTCCATTGACTACATGAGGTTTACCTTTCATATCACCGTGAAGACGGATAGCTCCTGAACGGTACACCTCCTGTATCACTAATGGTCCCTGCCACTTTGAAGCAACTTCCCTGCAGAAAACTTAAACGAGAGTTGTATAGCAAAACTTGATCACCTACTTTGAATTCCTTCTCTTAATTTTCTTGTCATGCCAAATTTAACTTTTTCTTTAAACATTAGCACTTTCATAAGCTTCATTTCTCCATTCATCTAGTAGGTTAAATCAAGAATTCTCTTTTCTCCGCAGTTTTAAAATCAAAGTTCATTGTTTAATAGCCCATCTAGCATTATGTTCTAATTCAACAGGTAAATGACAAGCTTTTCCATAAACCATTTTATAAGGAGACATTCCCATAGGATTTTTAAAAGCAGTTCTATAAGCCCAAAGCATCATTAATTTTAGTGGCCAATCAGACTAGACTTATTCACTGTCTTTTCCAAATGAGTTTAATTTCCCTATTACTTAATTCAACTTGTCCACTTGTTTGAGGATGATAAGGTGATGCAATTCTATGGTTAACATCATATTTTGCCAAAGTTTTTCTAAGAATACCATGCAAGAAATGAGAACCACCATCAGTAATTAAAAACCTAGGAACACCAAACCTGGGGAAAATGATGTCCTTGAGCATCTTCATTGCTGTGGCATGATCTGCACTTTTGGTTGGAATTGCTTCCACCCACTTTGTAACATAGTCAACTGCAACCAAAATGTGAGTATGCTTTGTCTTTGATTCTGGGAAAGGTCCCATAAAGTCAAAACCCCACACATCAAATGGCTCAAGTGGCAAGAATAATTCATAGGCATTTCATTTCTCCTACCAATATTTCCTACTCTTTGACATTTATCACAAGATTTAACATATTCAGCACAATCCTTAAATAAAGTAGGCCAATAGAAACCAGATTGTAATACCTTTGCTCCTGTGCGATCTCCTGCATGATGCCCTCCATAGGGACTGTCATGACAATCTCTTATAATAGCCTGTTGTTCATGCTCAGGTACACAACGTCTAATAATACCATCCACACTTTTCTTATAAAGGAAAGGATCATCCCAAAAATAATGTCTAAGATCATAAAAGAATTTCTTTCTTTGTTGAAAGTGAAGTGTGGAGGTAACTTTACCAACAATAAAATTTGCATAGTTGGCAAACCAAGGAGATGCAACTTTAGCACTAGAAACATTAACAATTGCAAGTTGTTCATTAACAAAGCTATCATTAATAGGAATAGGATCATCAGGTATATTTTCCATCCTAGAGAGATGATCAGCTACTTGATTATCTTCCCCTTTCCTATCAACAATGTGTAAATCAAATTCTTGCAATAAAGTACCCATCTTATTAATCTAGGCTTAGCATCTTTCTTATTCATCAAGTATTTAATAGCAGAATGATCAGTATGCAATGTGACTTTTGAATCAGTAATATAAGGTCTAAACTTGTCACAAGCAAACAGTACTGCTAAAAATTCTTTCTCAGTTGTAGCATAATTCTTTGAGCAGCATCAAGTGTTCTACTAGCATAATAATAACATTCAGTTTCTTATCAACACGTTGGCCCAAAACAGCCCCAACTGCATAATCACTAGCATCACACATAATTTCAAAAGGCAATTTCCAATCAGGAGGTTGAATAATAGGAGCACTTATTAAAGCATTCTTCAAAATATTAAAGGACTCAATGCAATCATCATTAAAAGAGAAAGGAACATCCTTTTGCAAAAGATTGGTTAGAGGTTTTGATATTTTGGAGAAATCTTTAATAAACCTACGGTAAAAACCTGCATGCCCAAGAAAACTTCTTATACCTTTGATGTCCCTTGGGTATGGTAGCTTTTCAATAGCTTCTATCTTTGCTGGATCAACTTCTATTCCTTTCCAGAAATCTTATGCCCAAGAACAATACCTTCAGTAACCATGAAGTGACACTTCTCCCAATTAAGAACTAAGTGTTGGTCTTCACAACGCTGCAAAACTTTGTTAAGGTTGAACAAGCAATTATCGAAGGAAGTACCATACACAGAAAAATCATCCATAAAACTTCCATTATCTTTTCAATATAATCAGCAAATATAGCATTCATGCATCTTTGAAAAGTAGCAGGAGCATTACATAAACCGAATGGCATTCTCCTATAAGCAAAAGTACCATATGGGCAAGTAAAAGTGGTCTTTTCTTGATCATCCTTATGGACAGGAATTTGTGAGAAACCTGAATAACCATCTAGATAGCAAAAGTGAGAGTGTTTAGATAACCTTTCTAACATTTGATCAATAAATGGCAATGGATAATGATCTTTTCGAGTTGCTTTTTTAATTTCTGAAATCAATACACATCCTATAACCAACAACAGTACGTTGAGCCACAAGTTCATCCTCATCATTTGGAACAACAGTCATTCCACCCTTTTTAGGAACACAATGAACAGGACTAACCCACTTACTATCAGCTATAGGATAAATGATACCAGCTTCAATAAGTCTTATTACCTCTTTTCTTACCACTTCTTTCATTTTTGGATGGAGACGGCGTTGATAATCAACAACAGGTTTTGCATCTTCTCCAGATTAATTTTATGCATACATAGAGCTGGGCTTATACCTTTAAGATCATCAAGAGAGTATCCAATGGCTGGTCGGTGAGCTTTTAGCACATCAAGTAATTTCTCTTCTTCTTCAGCTGAAAGGTTAGCACTAATAATGACAGGATATATGCTCTTCTCATCCAAATATGCATATTTCAGATTTGTAGGCAAAGGTTTTAATTCAAAACTAGGATCCCCTTTAGGTGGTGGTAGCACTCCTAAATTATCAGGTGGGATATGCAATTGTAATTGTGGTGGTTGTTGCCATAATATTTGTTCTAAAGCCTCTTTTCCTCATCATTAAATGGTTCATCTTGATTAAGCATATAACGTTCTACAACATCTGTTGAAGCTACAGCTATATGAGCAAGAGTTTCAATTAAATCTTCAGAAAGGCTCTTTCAACAATGTTTATCAGCAAATTTAGAAAAGTTGAATTCAAGTTTCTCACCAACATTTAATAAACACTTTCTCTTTAGCAAATTAATTTCAGCACCAACAGTACGCAAGAAAGGTCTACCAAAAATGATAGGACAAAATGAATCTTGAGGACAACCAAGCACAATAAAATCAGCAGGATATTTTATTTTGCCAACCAATACTTCAACATCTCTAACAATTCCAAATGGACTAATATATCTTTATTAGCAAGTTGAATTGTCATACCTGTCTCTTCCATAACAATAGGATCAATATCAGGCTTGATTTCAAGATAAAGAGAATATGGAATGACACTAATACTTGCTCCAATATCACATAGACCATGATAACTTGAAGTCCCAATAGAGCATGATATAACAGGTTTCCCACCTTGGCCGAATTACCTTTGATGACTTTAGTAGCATCTTCACATAGATAAACATCAACAGGTCTTCTTCATTAAGTTGCTTGATGACAGAAATTTGAGTGTTGACTTCCACCTGTTCATAAGGCTGAGAACATTTCTATTACTTTGTTAGTAACAGCAATAAGTAAATTCTCCTTAACTTGGTTTGGATAGGGTGGTGTTCAACATACTCCTCAATTGTCACAGATGACCGGTTCAACCTGTTTAATAACTTTAGGAACAACAATAGATTGTTTAACAGGTTCAACATAAACTTCAAATCCACTTTTTGGAACACAGATATGTTCAGCAAAAGATTTAGCTATCTCAATTATAACATAAGGATCAAGATTAAAGTATCACTCAGATTTTTAAACAAGATAGAAGTAGAGAAGTTCTCTACACATGAATATCCATAATCAAAATAGGCTCATTACCTTTATCAAGATCCCAATGACTAGTATTTTCAGAAATAGTCTCCAATAAATTCCATGCTTCTTCTTCAGTATTGTTTGTAAAACTCCACCAGATGAATTATCCAGAATTTCCTTGTGCTTCATAGGTACCTCACATAAAAGTTTATCAATATAAGTTTCCTTGTAAGATCATGACAAGGATTCTTGCGAAGGAGTTCCTTTAACCTCCCCCAAGCTTGAGTAATACTCTCTCCCAGATGTGGCCAGAAATTGAATATGTAGCAGCGGTTCTCATAAGCTTCTTTAGGAGTAAAATATTTAAGAAAGAAAACCTTCCTCAAGATATTCCATTCAATAGTACTTCTTCATCCAGAGACCTGTACCAATCACGAGCATTACCAGATAAAGACAAATATAGTAACTTCTTTTTACCTGATCCTCAGAAATACCAGGAAGTCTAAATAAACCACATATGTCTTCAATCAACTCCATGTGTTCGCGTGCAGACTTAGTTCCATCCCTGTAAATGGATTTTTCATAACTCTTTTAACATGACCCATGGGAATTTTAAATCCCACTTTAGGTATCTCAGGCACAGTAGTTTCAACCACCTTTGCAGTAGTGGCATAAGCACTTTCATATAGAGCAAGATGCAGCGAGGCACGATTCATAAATGCCATAGTAACAATGAGATAAAACAGCTTTCAAGTTTCCTTACCAAACTTCTTACCAATAGCGCTACGCTCCCCGGCAACGGCGCCAGAAAAGTATCTTGATGACTCCCAAGTGCAGGAGATCAATTGTAGTACCTTTCAATAGAAAAGGTTGTCGAACCCACGAGGAGCTGAAGGTATTGGTTAGTAAGATTGATAAAAAAGCAATGAAAGATGCAAGTGTTTTTGGTATTTTCGGTTGTATAATTCCAATGCAGCAAGTAACAGTAGCAAGTGAAAGCTCTCAAAGAGAGAAAGCCCAATCCTCTTATGTGCAAGAGGACAAGCTCAAGTGATGTGTAACTTATATGTGGAAAACGTTCCCGAGGGCGGCATGGATATGCTAGGCATAGAGATTTATTAAACAACACGTTGAATATCTTGTCAAGTTTTAATCTTTTTGGACGGAGCCATAATTCGGTATAGCTAAATAAATAGACTACACCCCTTATGATGGATCATGTGGCCAAGTAAATGACTGCACAAGAATTATTAAGACATAAAGTCCCACCATAGCATTACACTCTAAGGTCCCCGATACTAATACCCTCATATATAACTTCATGATTCTCTCAGGTTTACGTGTCCTCCCAAGTCTCCTCAATTCATTATACTACGGTGTTCTCCTATGAGCCCATATAGGTGAAGTGTTGTGCAGTCGACGTTCGCACAACACCATCATAGAATCACATAAAAGATAAACTCTTGACAAAATACCAACACATGTCATATATAAATCATTGCCAATTCATCCTATGCCCTCAGGAACATACGGGAACTACTCACAACGTGCAAACATGATCATAATCAGTGGCATAAGTGGTACAACACAATCTGAAATTATAACTTCACCACCAAATAATGACAAGTACTCAATCACAAACATGAATAGTAGCACAAGACAAGTATCTAGGGTATAGCAACTCTCAAACGCCAAGGAGGAGAGGTGATGATGATGACAATGATTTCCCCCTTCTCCGGAGCTCCGGAGCAGCAGGATCTGACCCCCCTCGGAAGGGATCAGGAGTTTCGCCGCCGCCGCGACCTCGGATGGACTTGGAAAAATTAGGGTGTTGCTTTTCGGGCTAGACGAAGGCGTCGATAAAATGCCCCAGGCGAGGAGGTGCCCGAGGCCACTTTTAGTGGGCCCCACGCGGCCTAGGGTTCTGGCCGCGTGGGCCCACCCCTTTTGGGCCTCGTGGCTCTCCTCTCTTCGGTCTTCTTCCCTCTGCCTTTCTCCCGATGAAAAACTGACGTGGTATTTTTCCTTTTATTATTTGGGTTCCTGAAACTCCTGAAACAATAAAAACAAGAAAAGGGGTTTTCCGCCTCCCAGATATTAAATACCAAAAATGGGGACTTTGTGTGAAAGTCCCCAAAATCATCTAAAACATGTAAAAACAATCATATAATCATGCAAATAACATTCTAGTATGATACTAAAAGTTATATAAATGATGATATAAAATGCACGTATCAGCCGTCGGTAAACTTCTTCTCCTTCCGCGTATTATCACGGAGACGAGTAACCATGGTGTGCCCTGGTACGGGAGCAGGTCCAGCGTGATGCTCAGCCGAAGGTGACGTGGCCGGCAACATGGTCGGTGTCACGGCAGAAGGCGACACGGGCTGGTCATCAGCTGCAGGGAAAACGAGTTGGGCCGAAGTGTTGGACTGGTCCAGCTCCGCTGGAGACGCGTGCGGCGACGCATGCAGCGCGCGTCGGAGCGCCTATACAACGCGTTACGCGAGCGGAGACTTTTCCTTCGCGTACCCCCGCTCGCGTAAGTAGCTAGTGGGCTCGGCCCATTTAGCGGGTACTACGCTCCTTTCTTCACTGTTTTTTCTGTAACGCTTTGGAATTTTTGAATTTGGAAATCTGAACAATTTTTGAATTTGAACAAAATTCGAAAAAGAACAATTTTTGAATCTGAACAAATTTCGAAAATGAACAAATTTCGAATTTAAACAAAATTCAAAAATGATTTTTTTTGAAAATGAACAAATTTCGAATATGAACAAATTTCGAAATTTGAACAAATTTCGAAAATGAACAAATTTCGAATCTGAACAAATATCAAAATTGGAACAAATTTTGTAAATGAACAAATTTCGAAAATGAACAAATTTCGAATCTGAACAAATTTTGAAAATGAACAAATTTCGAAAATGCACAATTTTTGAATCTGAACCAAATTTCGAAAATGAACAAATTTTGAAAGTGAACAAATTTCGAATCTGAATTTTTTTTGTAAATGCACATATTTCCGAAAGGAACAATTTCCGAAATGAACAAATTTTCGAAATGAACAATTTTTGAAATGAACAATTTTCGAATTTGAGCAAATTTCGAAAATGAACATTTTTTGAAAATGAACAAATTTCAAATCTAAAACATTTTTGAAAATGAATATGAAAAAGAAAGAAAAAAGGAAAGAAAAAGAAAAATAGAGAAGAAAAACAAAAAAACAGAAAAGAAGGGAGCTGTCGAACCCAAAAGGAGCTGGGCCAGGCCCATTAGTCGTCGGGGGGTACGCGAACGGTTGTACCGTTCGCGGTAGGCGATGTATAGGATTTTCCGGCGCGCGTGGTGACTCAGGCGCAGACGCGCATGGTGACACAGGCGCAGAGGCACCTGGCCCATGATCGGAAGCAGGGCCCAAGAGCGCACGGGGGAGAGAGCCGTGCATGGCTTCCTCATGCACATCGATGGAACGATCGGTGCCAGCTCCAGACAGCTCGTCAAGCACCTGCACGGAAGACACTTTGCCTAATGCAGGCGGATTAGCAGACAGGTAAGTTAAGTCATATTTACGCAAAGGTGCACTCGTAACCGGTTCATTAGAAGGAAACGAAATAGATTTCGCGAGAGTGGATATGTCAACAGAGACACCGGTGTGGAGAACGGAAACACTGACTCGTCAAAGACAACATCACAGGAAATATAGATCCTACCCGTAGATCGATCCAAACATTTGTATCCCTTGTGCATCGGGCTATAGCCTAAAAACACACACATTTTAGAACGGAAGTCTAATTTGTGGGAGTTATACTTACGAAGGCTTGGCCAATAGGCGCATCCAAAAATGCGAAGGAAATCATAGTTAGGTTGAACATGCAACAAGCGAGAAATAGGACTTTCCTTGTTGAGAACCGGAGTGGGCATGCGATTGATGAGGTAGCATGCCGTGAGAAACGCTTCATCCCAATAACGGAGAGGAAACGATGAGTGTGCAAGTAAAGCAAGACCCGTCCCAACTAGATGGCGATGCTTGCGCTCGGCAATGCCATTCTGTTGAGAAGTATGAGGACATGAGACACGCAAGATCCCGTTGCGTCGAAAATAACTATGAAGTTTATGATATTCACCACCCCCAATCAGACTGAACTGCCTTGATTTTAGTGTTCAAAAGGCGTTCCACGTGAGCCTGGTAATTATAGAAGACTTGCTCAATGTCAGACTTATGTTTAAGGAGATAAATCCAGCAAAACCGAGAGTAGTCATCAATAAAGCTAACATAGTATTTATACCCCGAGAAGACATACGAGCTGGACCCCAAACATCAGTATGAATTAACTTAAGAGGCACAGTAGAAACACGAGAAGAAGCATTATAAGATAACTGGCGGCTCTTGGCACGTTGACAAGCATCACAAACTAAAGACGAAGTGTCTGACGAACACAAAAGCTCATTGTTTTTGACAATTGACTGAACTACAATATTTGTAGGATGACCAAGACGCCGATGCCACTGCGAAGGCGTGACCCTGATACTAGCAGAAGCATGACGAGGTGATGTGGATGCACGAGTAAACGGTATGGGGTAGAGTCCTCCCTGACTTCTACCGTGAAGCAGAATTTTCTTCGTGTCTTCGTCCTTAACATAGAAAAAATGACGGTGAAATTCAACAAACACGTCATTATCGGAGACAAGACGATAAACAGAAAGAATATGCTTGCTAATGTGTGGAACATGAAGTATGTCTTTTAGTTTTATAGATGAACCAGCTAAATTTGAATGACCAATATGCGAAATAGACAAACTTGCACCATTGGCCACATGGACTTGATCCTTCCCACCATAGCGCTCATGAACGTGAAGACGTTCAAGGTCACTCGTCAAGTGATCTGTAGCACCGGTATCCATGTACCAGTGAGGATTCTCGTTGGAGCTGGCAGAGGCGATGTTCCCAGTACGCTGATTGCTGTTGCTGTTAGGGCGATAGTCCTGCTGCTCATAGCACTGGCGACACACAATCGCCTCATGCCCCCAATTGCCACAGATTTGACAGCGCGGTCTCCAACGTCTATTGCGGCCACCATTACCGCCATTGCCTCCATTACGGCCGCCATACCCTCCATTAGGGTTGGCACCGTCATTTCCGCTAGTGCGGCCTTGCCCCTGCTGACCATAGGGACGATTTCCACCGTTGTAGGCGGGGTTCCCACCTTGATAGGGTGGGCTGTAATCCTACACGTGTGGACGACCGGGATTGCCGATTGGTGCGGAGCGGGAGTTAGCATTGGCCGAAGACGCCCACTCATCCACCTGAGCCTGCTGTGCCTGAAGGGACTCGAAGGAGAGGATGTGCGAGTAAAACTCGGTATAGGGGACCGATTTGTTGCCAACGGTGAGCGACGCCACAATGGAATTGTATGCCGACCCAAGGCCGGTGATGATATAATCGACGAGCTCATCGTCGGAGATGGGAGCTCTAGCTGCGGCCATGGCGTCGACGAGAGCCTTCATCTTATGCATATAAGCCGCTGCGGTGAGGTCCTCCTTCCGCGTCGACTGAAGTTGGCGCCGGATGTGGCGGACATTGGCGCGGCTCTGAGCGTCGTACATTTCATGGACCGCCGACCAAGCTGCTGCCGCGGTCGTGCACCCAATGAGTTGGCACGCGATATCCAGTGTCGTGGGTTTGTCACGTCAAATGTCATGGATGACTTCGTAGGTGTGGGATTGTGCGAGTCGATCGTCTCCGAGCTTAGGATCGTCGGACACGAAGAAGACACAGATTTACCCAGGTTCGGCCCCTCAATGTGAGGTAAAGACCTACTTCCTGCCTACCCTAGATTGGTATTGATATGAGTATAAGGTGTTACAATGGAGGCGATCCGATCTCGGCACTCGCCGTAAGTTCTAGGGTTTTTGACTTGGTTCTCTCATCCTGCGAGTCCTCCTTATATATCCAGAGGCTCGCTAGGTTACAAAGGTATTACTTGGAGACTAATCTTCGTGCCTTCCAAGTTAAGTTATCTTCGATCTTCTAGATCCTTCTCTTAGCGCGTTGCGGCCCTTGTGTCAGCCCATCTTCGTGTAAGCCCATCGATGGTGCGTCCGTGAACTCATCATAAGCCACACTGCACTCATGGGCCGCGGGTTAACTCATTTAGCATTCCCCCGACATTAGCCCCCAAGATTGGTTAGGACTTCACGGGAAAGGAGCTTCCAGCTGCTTGGCTTGGTCGATAAGCCGCGCCTCGAACGTCCTGGCCGATCTCCAATCCATGCGACTTCTTGGTATTGTGCCGACTCAAGGTCACAATGCAATGCGCGACTCATCTTTTATTCTTCAGTCTTATCGGAATATTCTTTTTCCTTTAATAGCGGGCCATTCCCCATTCTTTGGGCGCAATCTGCTCCACTGATTTCGGGCATCCCAGTTATAAGCTGTGGCGACCCTAGGTCAAACTTCACTTGCCTCTGTTTCTTCTCATTTCTCATCACGCCGCCTTCTTCCCCAACCGAGCTCAGCCCCCAATCGCAGCGCGAAATAGCACCTAAGACGAAGCAGATCGAGGAGAAGGCATCGCGTAGGATCTCCTGCAACTGGGATGGATCTTGGGTGACGGAGGATTACCTCGAGGGGCTCGCCACCCAAGGTTTTCTTCCTTCGAAGGCGAACTGCCATTGGCGGGCGCCCGGCGACGAGGTCGCGCCGCAGCCCCAGCCGAACGAACTGGTAATGTTCGTGGAGCATGTGGAGCGCGGATTCACGCCGCCCGGCTCCCTCTTCTTCCGCAATCTTCTAAAGAAATTGGGCCTCCGTCTCCATGACATAGGACCCAATTCGATGCTCCAAGTGAGTAATTTCCATGTCTTGTGCGAGGATTACCTTGGCGCACTCCCCAACATCGATCTGTGGCTGGCTTCATTTACTTGCAATAGCCAGCTCGTCACCAAAGGCGGCGCCTATGTCCAATGTGGCGCCATCTATTTGCAGCGCCACAAGAATTCCATCCTCCCCAAGCTATCTTTGGCCAATAGGGCCAGAGATTGTCAAAAACTTTCTTCTAGTGCCAGGACACCTCTCCTGTGGGCGAAACCCGCCTTCCTCTCTGGTCCGATGCGAATTTCGTGCCTACAGAGGCACTCAAATCCAAACCTCGCCAAGCCGCCATGTCCTTCGTCAACGAGTCGCTAGATAAGATCCACGTCCTGATCAGTCGCGGATTGACCAGACTCGATCTTATTTCCTGCTGGACGAAGTGACGTATCCAGCCAGTGAGCCCCGGGCAGCGGCTCTTCATTGAGTGCTTTGGTTCGTCTGAGGACGCTGATCGTCTCCCTGCCGCGGACTGGGAGAGCGAGGAGTGGGTGGATTTCATCTGCCGTGTAACTGAGGAGAAAGTGGTCTCCTTTGACAAGGTGGGGCTTGCCCCTTTCAGTGCTAACAACAAGCCTTTCGAGGTAACTCTCCTTTTAATCTTTTTATCACTGTGTTGATATTATGCATCTGGCTTTGACTAACTTCTGTTTTCCTTCCGATTAGGCTGATGAGGATTTCTGGTCGCTCCCTGCGACCGATCAGGCGCTGCTGCTGCCAAGCGTGCCCCAAAGAAGAGGCTGCTACCCGCCTTAGAGGTCAACGAAGCCGTTGATATCCCTTCCGTTGCCACCCCGGCTTCTGGTGGCGAGTCAACTGAGCTGGAAGAGGACGACAGTCCCGTGCCAGTGGTGGCTCTAGGTTGACGAGGGAATATCTCCCCAGCAATAGTGCCAGAAACAATGCTTGTATGTCACACGTCAGTTGGGAACCCCAAGAGGAAGGTATGATGAGTGCAGGAGTAAGTTTTCCCTCAGTATGAAACCAAGGTTTAATCGAACCAGTAGGAAAACGAGGTTTGCTTCGAAGGTGTTGGTGGAGGAGTGTAGTGCGGCGCAACACCAGGGATTCCGGTGCCAACGTGGAACCTGCACAACACAACCAAATTACTTTGCCCCAACTTAACAGTGAGGTTGTCAATCTCACCGGCTTGCTGAAAACAAAGGGTTAAACGTATCATATGGAAAATGATGTTTGTTTGCATAAAACAGTAGAGAACAATGATTGCAGTAGATTGTATTTCAAATATAAAAGAATGGACCGGGGTCCACAGTTCACTAGTGGTGTCTCTCCAATAAGATAACTAACATGCTGGGTAAACAAATTACAGCTGGGCAATTGACAATTGATAAGTGCATATAACATGCATGTGTGAGTTGTGGTGTCTACTATGAGATTCATTTGGGCATTACGACAAAGTACATAGACCGCTATCCAGCATGCATCTATGCCTAAATAGTCCACTTTCCGGTTAACATCTGTACCCCTTCCAGTATTAAGTTGCAAGCAACAGACAATTGCATTAAGTAATGTGCGTAATGTAAACAATACATTCATCCTTGAATAAAGCATTGCTGTTTTACCCCTAGTGGCAACAACACATCTACAACCTTAGAACTTGCTGTCACTATCCCAGGTTAAATAGAGGTTGAACCCAACTATCATGCATAAATACCCCCTCTTAGAGTTACAAGTATTCACGTGGCCAAGGCTTCAACAAGTAACGGAGAGCATGCAAGATCACAAATGACATAGACATGATAATATAATATTCAGCTCCACATAGGTATCAATATAAGTCAGATCCCAGCAAACACAACATGTAGCATTACAATAAGATGATCTTGATCATGATAGGCAGCTCACAAGATCTAAACATGATGGCACAAGTGGAGAAGACAACCATCTAGCTACTGCTATGGACCCATAGTCCAAGGATGAACTACTCACGCATCACTCCGGAGGCGGGCATGGCGATGTAGAGCCCTCCGGTGATGATTCCCCTCTCCGGCAAGGTGCCGGGAAGAGCTTCAGAAACCCCCCGAGTTAGGGTTGACGACGGCGGCGGCAGCGAATATGTTCTGGATGAAAGGCTCGGTGTTTAAGGGTTTTCACGCCTCGGGGAATAAATAGGCGAAGGGGCGATGTCGGCGGACCCCCGAGGGGCCCAAACCACAGGCAGGCGCGGCTGGGCCCACTGCCGCGCCACCTGGTGGTTTGGCCACCTCGTGGCTCTCCTTCGTCTCTCCTTCGGACTCCGTGTACGTGCTGGAAAAATAGGGACTTGGCCTTTTGTTTAGTGCAATTCCGAGAATATTTCCAGAAGTAACTTTCTGAAACCAAAAACAGTAGAAAACAGGGAACTGGCACTGTGGCATCTTGTTAATAGGTTAGTCCCAGAAAATGCATAAAAGTGATACGAAGTGTATATAAAACATGTAGCAAATGGTATAATATAAGCATGGAACAGCAGAAATTATGTATACGTTAGAGACGTATCAGCCAGCTGCCAGTCCACCTGTTGTGGCTGGCCCAACTCCTCGCAGGGCCTCGAAGAGGCTATCTCGGGAGGAGCCAGAGCTCATGGCCGTCGAGAACCCTGAGGTCATCAAGCGTCGCAAGCCTACCGAGGGCGCGACTTCTTCTGCCACTAGGCGTGCGTTTAGAGCCACCGCCTCCGCCGAAGATGACATGGGAGTCAATTCTGGTAATTCTCTTTGTCTTGGTGTCTTATTTGTGTGTCCACTTTCTTATTTATACTGACATATAAATTTCTGGTTTGTAGACTCTGGGTTCCAAGGCCTGTCATTGCCATCAAGTGATGGCCTTATTGCTGCTGTCAGGATGGCGCCAGGGTCTGTAGCTTCATTCGTAATTGTATTTCTCCTTTCTGCTGTACGCACCCTTTTTATGCAGAATTCCTGTTCTGGCAGAGCCAAGGTTGATGTTGAAGTTGCAGCTGACCTGGAGGTCATTCCAGAGGCCGTGGTTGAGCCGCGGATAGCGGCCGCGGCTGATTTTGTTATGAAAGAAGGCGTCGATATCACTGATGACGCGCCTGCCGCCACTGTTCCTGACGCAACTGCCCAAGAGATGGCCTTGGAGGATAGTACTGCCCTTGCTGCCATCCAAAATGCAGAAAAGGTTAGCCCAGCGGCTGAGGACGTGGCGGCCAAAGATCCAAAGGAGCCTCCTGTTGAGCCGCCGACAGCTGATAACCAGCGACCGCTTGTGCCGCATACTTGGGCCTCATCTTCCTCCTCCTCAAACCACGCTGACCAATTGGCGCAGGCCATCCTTGCGTCGAGTGACAAGCAGGCTGCCGATCTGCGTGAGGCATTACTTTGTTTAGCTGCTGCTCACAAGGTAACGTGATGTTCTGCTCTGTCTATCTCTAGCCCCCAAGGATCGAGTTATTGCTTTGGATCAAAGGAAACTTGATTCTTCTTTGCACCCTCTCATTTGCAATTGTAATAATAACTCGCACCTTTAGCTAACTTCTCCCTGATGACTCGATGTTTAAACTTTTTTCTTGCAGGAGGAGTTGCAGGCTGTGGTGGCTAAAAAACAGGCATTGGAGAAGAATCTGCAAGAAACTCCTGCTGAACTGGAAAGGCTGCGAGAACTCCTCAATCAGCGCGACGGGGATGTCAAGAAGAAAGATGCCAGGATTGGTGATCTTACTGATGAGTGCTTCAAGCTTTCTGAACAAGCCAAGGCAACCGAGCTGCGGCTTAAGAGATTTGAGGAGAAATCCCAATAGCGGGGCAATGAGGAAGATCACCAGATCCGTGCCCAAAAGGATGCCATTACTAAGGCCAATGAGGATGCGTGGCTCAAAGCTGTTGAGATTGGCCGCCTTGAGAAGGAGCTGGCCAAGCAGAGTAAGGAGCTGAAGAAGGTGTCTGACTCCTCCAACCTCGTTCATGGCCTTGTGTGCATCATGACGCAGGAGCTGGCTGGTATGTCTCCTTAGATTTTGTTGCGATTTGCGTACTGACATCTTGGTCATATAACTTTGCTCACTGATAAAATTATCTTGTAGGTGAGGATACTCCATTGCTTCGCGGACGCACCCAGGAGCAACTTGACTACATCCGTGATTTTGTACGGAGAACTTGCGAAGCTACGAAGCAGTTATCCAAATATATGCTCCCGACCAAGCCTGTTCCTTATGATGGTGAAGGGCTCCTCAAGAGGCTGTCGAAGGCGGCTCATTATTTTGTTGACTGGAAGGAGTCTTCAGCTCGTGCCGGTGCGACTCATGTTCTTGCTCTAGCCAAGATATATTACCTAGCGTTTGATGCTGCCAAGGTGTCGTAGGGTAGGCCGCAGCAAAAGTCAGATGGTGCAGCGCTTAAGCCGGAGGAGTATGTCGCCACCTGGAAGAGTATGTGTGGGCACGCGACTGAGCTTGTTGGTGGAGTAGACCTGGCCACCTATCTGGGAAAGTATCATCTAGATGGGAAGAAATTTGAGAGGTTGCCTACAGCATCAGCTGGCTTATCGGCTTCACAGGGCAAGAACTCTCCTCCCGGTGTCACCAGCTCATCAGCCCCCGTGCTTGCGACTGCCAATCCCTCCAGCAAGCTTGTTGCTATTGCTCCTTCTGCCAAGCCTGGCAAGCCGCCAATGCCTCCTTCCCACAAGCAGAAAGCTGGGAAGAAATGAGAAAAAACAATGCGATAATCATTTAGCCCTTAGTGGCTTGTAATAACTTTGGAAGTGTTTTCCTGATATAATGTTTAGTGTTTTGGTACTCTTGTTAGTACAAGTTTGCGACCAATAGTCTGGTCCTTATGATTTATCTCGGTTTTCCCTTACTCGGGCCCTTGCGCGGCTCAGTATTTCCTAGGATAATATGCGTGTTCAGGGTCGAGAGCGTCCATGATAGGCAATCAAGCTCGATTGACACCGCACCCCCAGTACTTTGGCCGCATATTGCAAGTCGCATCCGAGTGAAGGTTGAGTATAACCACGATAATGCCACTGATTTGGCGATTCCTAGGTAACAAGCCGCGCTCATAAATCTGCAAAGCCCCCAAGGAACCAATGATTGAAGAAAATAAAAGACTCAGCGACTCAATTGACAATTTGAGGCAAAACGACAGCCTCTTGCATAGCAGAGGTATCGGCTTTATTTCATAATCATGTTCTGATACATATGGTAGGATCGCACCTGGGTGGCGATCAATTTTGATATACATGATGAGATCGCGCCTAGGTGGCGATCGGTTTTGATACGTACGCAAGTTTTCTATTCCTTGCTAGAAGAGATGACCTGGTTGTCATGTTTGATACTCGAGCGCTGAGTGGCTCTAGATTGATATGTTGAACCCTGAGTGGTTCTTTGCGGTTGCCAATAGCGACTCGCGATACAAGGTTGGGATTTTAGCCTTCTTATTCTCTCTGTTGCCCCGTGGCTCTTACTTTTCTCGCCTCTCTGTTGGCTGTTATTTGGAGCCGCAGGTCGGGCAGGTGCCTTTTGGCCTTTACGATGTCATCAAAACCTCGTTGCGGCTCATGAACAGGCAAGCCTTCTGCGAAGCAAGCCGCTCTGGCCATGGCCTTGTCGCCTTCCTCGCACTCCCGTGCTATGTTTCTGTCACCATCAATCGTGATGACTCCCTTGGGACCTGGCATCTTGAGCTTCAGGTATACATAACACGGTCTAGCCATGAATCTTGCAAATGCTGCTCTGCCAAACAGCGCGTGGTATGGGCTCTGAAAATCCACCACTTCAAGCCAGACGTATTCGCTTCGGAAGTTGCTTTGTGTTCCGAAGGAGACTTCTAGGTTGATACGCCCCAGTGGTTGAGCCGATACGCCTGGCATGACACCGTGGAATGTTGTCCTGGACGGATGCAGCTGCTTTTCTTGGAGATTCATCCTTTTGAAGGTCTCATTATATAGTATGTTGATGCTGCTGCCTCCATCCATCAGCACCTTGCATAATTTGTATCCTGCGACTACGAGCGCAAGCTTGCCTGCTTCATTTATTTCTTCAGGATGATCTTCCCTGCTCCAGACAACTGGCTGCTCGGACCATTTCAACCATTGTGGTATGGCTGGTACCACAACATTGATAGCTTGGTTGCGCCATCGAAGCTTCTGCTCCCTTTTTGAGGCGTTAACCACGATCGTGTGGTATTGTCCTAATTGTTTTGGGAACTGCGGCTGATCTGGTGGTGGATTTGGAGCCGCATTGTTGTTGCCTCCGCCGTGGTCACCTCCCTCACAGTTCTGATGGTTGTTATTCCCATTAAGTGGCTACCCATCCTTCCACTTTTTGTAGTGGTAGCATTGTGCTTTGGTGTGATTAGCCGAGCGTCCATCTTTTCCTATATGGATGTCACAGGGGCGATTGAAAACCTCCTCTAGATTTATTGGATGGAAGTTCCTTCCTCTGCTATTGTTTTGCTTGAAGCAAGTATTGGTGTTCGCAACTAATCCCGAGTTTCCTTCCTCATTCTTGCGCTTGTTATGACTCGCGTTATTGTTGTTATTTTGTTGTTGTTGAAGCTTGCTGTTGTTTTTCTTTCCTTTGCCCGCAATTTCCTCTTCTTCTCCATCTGACCCGTCTTTCGTCTTGTCTGAACCAGCGTATTTATTGGCCGCGGCCATTACCTCGCTGAGGCTCTTGACTTTGTCTTTCATGCGGCCTAACTTGTGGACAAGTGGCTCAAACCTGCAATTTTTCTCCATGACCAGGACGACAGAGCTAGGGGGTATGCTGTCTGAGGAATGTATGATTTCTGCTACCCTTCTCATCCACTGGCGACTTGAATCGTCTTCCTTATGTATACAACGCTCGAGGTCTTCTATACTGCAGAGTCGCTTGCACGTTCCTTGGAAATTTTTGACGAAAGCCTCCTTCATCTCATCCTAGGAGTTTATTGAGTTTGGCGGTAAGTTTTGTAGCCAGATATGGGCAGTGACTTCTAGCATCATGTTCAGGTACCTGGCACATATTTCCTCAGATGCATTAAGGATGCTCATGCCCATCTCGTAGTTGTTGAGCCAGGTGACAGGATCCATACTGGCATTGTAATGCGTGACCTTGCGGGGTCCTTTGAAATCCGCTGGGAACGGCTCGGACCTGATCCGTTCGCTGAAGCAAACCGGCCCCTTGAGTCGCGATGATAGATTAGATGGACCTGGCCTTCCAGTTTGATTAGTAACTGTGCGCGGTTGTACGGCTTCTGCCGACTGGATTTGCTGCGGCTGATTCTGCACCGCCGGCTGATTTTGTCTCTGTCGCCTCGCAGAGCTTGAAGTCGCGGCCTGAGGTGACTCTGCGTGAATGCTTCTTTTTGCCGTAGCCCGGCTGTTATATGGGGTAGAGTGCATTCGTCCTGCGTGTTCAGACATATTTGCCTGCTGTACCACCGCCGTGCTCAGCATCTCAATGGCACGTCGTGCCTCTCTATCAATCGGCGTGTTTCCCGCCGGCATCAGCCTGGCCAAGATATTGGTTGCCGCATAAACATTGTCTATAAGGCTGACGTAATGCCCTTGTGGGTGCGTGGAACCTTTGAGGCTGAGGCGGCTGATGTTGCACAAACGCTGGTGGTGGTGATGGTGGTGGCATGATGGCCCTGTTGTTGGCTTGGACCAGGGCTCTGGACCCCGGTGCTTCTTTTTTTTGAAGGAACTCGTGAGCTTCATTAATTAGGCAAATAGATTCTTACATTCAGTTGTGATCACCTCTGACACGCAGGTCGGGTATGATCCGCTAAGGGTAGCATTAGCTCCACTTTTGCCTAATGGCGCTAAGATATGCGCAACACCATTGCTCACTCGATCCACTTTATTGATACTAATATGGGGATAAATCTTCAGAACCTCCTGGCCTTCTAGATAAGTACACCGGCTAGATGATCTCTCAGGTTCCTTGGACGCCATAACCTGCACCACCCGGGCGCAATCAGTGTCGACTATCACCTCCATGCACTGTAGCGTTATCGCATGCTTCAGACCTGCAAGGCAGGCAAGGGCTTCGGCTTCCTCAGATGAATTGCACCCCGGAAGGAAACTCCATTCAGTGAGGGCGACTCTACCACTATGGTCTCTGACAATAATGCCGATTCCTGCATGTTTGGTAGCTGCGTCCCAGCCAGCGTCCACGTTAACCTTCATGTTACCCTCAACAGGTGCTGCCCACTTAGACAAAGTAGGGCCCTCAAAACTTTTAAACGCTTCAGCTTGAATAGGTAACTTTCCTTTGGGATCAGGAGCAGATTTTGCGGCAGAGAAGGTCTCGAGATAATTGCATAGGAACGGAGCTGAGGCAGAAATTGAAGCTTTACCATCTCCATGAACAACATTGTTGTGATGGTGCCACACCCGCCAGAGCAAAAATATTACCCGAGTTCTTGATCTAGCATCCAAGTTAAGGAGCAACTTCAGAAACCACTCCCGGCCGGTGTCCATGAACATGTTCTCCGCCGGTAAAGTCCAGTGCTTCCTCATCTCTTTACGCAGTGCACGAGCCAAGGTACAGGTGACAAGCGCATGGTGAACGTCCTCCTCTACGCGACCACCAATCTGGCATGTTGGATCCACCGACGGAATACGACGGTGCAAGCCTGTCTGAATAGCAAGAGTTGAGGTCGCCGCTTTCGAAGCAAAAATCCTTAGTTTTGGGGGCACATCCGCTTTCCATACAAGGTTCCATATGCTTCTGTCTCCATCTGGGGAAGAGCTAGACTGGCCGACACTCAACTCATGCAGAGAAGGTTGTAGTCCCAACCGGTATGCCGATTCGACGGTGAACAAACCGTTCTTCTGCGGATGCCAGGCAACGAAATCCTCACAGTCTCTGGCAGGGATTTTAATTGCCAAAATTGCTTCTGTATCATCTGGAAAACAGCACTCACGCACAGCGTCCTCCTTCCATGTCCGAGTGGCTGGGTCAATTAGTTCTGACACCCATTTTTTCCTAGAGTTTCCCCTTCTTCCCCTGGGCTTCAATTCATTCGCCCTTGGCAGCCAATTATCGCGGAAAATCCTCACGCTAGAACCCGAGCCAATTCTCCAAATAGCGCCTTTCTTCAACAGTTCCAGGCCAAAGGAAATACCCTGCCAGAGGTCGAAGGGTTTTGGATAAAAGCAGTGTGCAAAAGATTTCCAACCGGGAAATATTTCGCTTTCAACAGACGAGCACACAAACTATCAGGGAACTGAATCAGCCTCCAAGCTTGCCTCGCAAGCAGCGCTTGATTGAAAATTTTCAGGTCCCAAAAACCAACACCTCCTTGAGATTTTGGCCTGACAAGTTTGTCCCATGCCATCCAATGCATACGCCACCGGTTCTCCTCATCGCCCCACCAGAAATCCCGCACAGCTTTTTCAAGATCCTCAATAAGACCAGCAGGGAACTTGAACACCCCCATGGCATACGCAGGTAGTGATTGAAGAACGGCTTTAATGAGTGTTTCCTTGGCCACACTAGACATGTACTTCTCTGCCCAGTAGCTAGCCCTCTCCGCAAAGCTTCCTTTTAGGGGTTGGAATTTACCGCTCTTCATTCTCCCCTCCAGAACCGGCAGACCTAGGTATATTTCCTCAAAACAGGTGGTTTCATACTTCAGGATACTCTTGATATCGTTCTGGACCTCAGGTGGGCCTAGATTACCATACAAAATAGAGCATTTCCCAAGGCTCACCAACTGGCCCGTGCTGAGCTCATAGCGATCTAAAATGGATTTAACCACCAGGGCCTGATCCCTTGTTCCCTCAAAAAACAAGAGGTTGTCATCAACGAACAACAAGTGTGAAATTCCGGGCGCTCTCCTGCATATGTGCAGCTCGCGGAGGGATCCATCTTGTATCTCCATTCTAATTAGACATGAAAGGCCATCAGCAACAAATAGAAATAAGTAAGGCGACAATGGATCACCTTGACGAAGTCCACGGGTGGGGGTGAAGGAGTCCAGCAGATGTCCATTAAAGCGAATAGAGTAGCGTACAGTGGTGACACAGGCCATCACCCATTGTATCCATTGACTATGAAAGCCCAATTTCGCAAGAACCCCTTCCAAAAACCTCCAATCAACACGATCATACGCCTTGGCCAAATCCAACTTGTATGCACAATACTTACTCCTTGCAGCTGTCCCTGTCTGAATAGCATGGATGCACTCAAAAGCTATTAAAGCATTATCAGTAATTAGTCTACCCGGGATGAAAGCACTCTGGGTAGGGGAGATTATATCCTGCAGCAGTGGCCGCATCCGATTAACTAGACATTTAGACACCACCTTATAAATCACGTTACATAGGCTAATTGGCCTAAAATCCTTCAGCTCCTCTGGATCATTCTTCTTTTGTATAAGGACAATGGTGGCATCATTTACCTCCTCAGGCATCACACCGTCCATGAAAAAACGTTGCACCGCCAGAACCACATCATAGCGAAGGATGTCCCAATTGCGCTGCAGGAACCGGGCCGGAAAGCCGTCCGGGCCAGGTGCTTTTAAGGGTCCAATTTGGAAAAGGGCATCACTAATTTCCTTTTCTGAAAAGGGAGCACACAAATTTTTATTCATGTTTTCATCAACACACTCTTGAACGAGATCAATGACAATACTCGGATCTGTGCTATCCTCCCGAGTATATAGCTTCTGGAAAAATTCACGTGTCATATTTTCCTTCTCCCCGGTATCAACAGTGAAGGAGCCATCGCTCCTTTTTAGTTTTCGAATCCTATTCTTCTTATGCCTCCACGATGCATTCCTATGAAAGAACTTTGTATTGCGGTCGCCTTCACGTAGCCAGGCTACACGCGACCTTTGCATCCACTCCATTTCTTCTCTATAGAGCATCTCGTCCATCTCCTTTAGTAGCCTCTGCCTATCACGTATACTTGCATCATCATCCTTCTGTTGCAGAATATCAAGCTGGGATCGCATAAGTTCAAGCTCTTTTGAGACCGATTTGACGTATTTTGCTTTCCAGCTATATAGATCCTTCATAACACCACTAAGAGTTGTGTTCACTTCTCCCAGGTCGCGGCTGGGCACACGGCGCGACCAAGATTCCTCTATAGTTGCAGCTAGTGTCGGCTCCCTTTCCCAAGCGATCTCATATCGACGTATCGGCCTCTCGGCCGAGGTAGAGCCGCTTGTGTGGCAGAGAGGAGGAGGGGACAGTGGTCATACCTCGACGACGACAAGTGACGCAGCTGAAAATCCAGAAAGCGATCAGACCAGGCTATAGTGGCCTATCCAGCCGGACCTTAACATTGTTGTTGCCCTTCCTTTTATTATCATAGGTCCAAGTCGTCCCGACGAAACCAATATCATGTAGGTCACAGTGCGATAACACCTCCCGGAAGTCCAGCATCAACATTTCTGATCTACTTGTCTGCGAGAAGTGTTCCTCCTGCCACATAGCTTCGTTAAAGTCCCCCATCATAAGCCAAGGTTCGGTGGATCTGCTTTTGATTCTACGTAGCAATGTCCACATGTGGTGACGATCCATCGGCTTCGGCTCACCATAAACGAAAGTTGCTCTCCACATGCGATCATAAGGAACACCACTGATGTGTACGTCTATGTGCCTCTTGCTGTATGAGAGAAGATCAACATTGATCCCCGCTTCAGAATACAGGGCTAAGACACCACCTTGCCCGTCTCCTTTCACATGAAAACAATCTTTCATACCAAGGCGAAATCTTAAGTTTTTCACACGTTCTTCACTTTGCCTAGTCTCACAAAGAAAGACCAGACTGGGCCTATAGGACTGTACTAGACAGTCAAGTTCATGAACTGTCGCTGGCTGCCCTGCACCTCAACAGTTCCACCCAAGTAGACTCATTGGGCCCGGCGGTCCTCCTCGGAGGAGGCCGCCGATATTGCCAAGTCATCAATTGAATTTGTAACCTTCCTCTGTTTGCTCCTCATCCGGGGGTCGACATATGTTGGTGGAGGTGGGGGTGCCTCCTGCATGCCATTACCCTTGTTCACATTATCACCCACATTCCGGTTCAGCTCTGACTCCTCCAAGTTCAGTTTCCTCCTAGTGGAATCCGAGTTTACAGCTTCTTTTGAACCATCCACAGGGTCAGTTTTCAGCGGGCTAGAAGCCGTATCCATGGTGTCATCATCCTCGTCTAGCGCAGCGTCACCGGAGGATCTCTTCCTAGATGGGTCTGATCTTCCCCTCCCAGTCCAGCCACCACGGCGTGGTGCCCTTGGTGCAAACTCTCTCGGAGCTGGCGCAGGCTGAATCTCCCTGCGTTTGGCTAGCATCCATAAGCCATACTGCAAGTCTTTCTCTTCCCAAACCCCATCACCGCATTCCTCATGATCGTGGCCGAACAGCCCACACCTTTTGCAAAAGTACGACAATTTCTCATATTTGACCGCCAGCCTCTTCCTGCCAATTGAGGGAATTGACAGGGAAACAAAACGCATCAGTGGTTTAGCGGTATCGATCATTACCCTGATCCGCACATAATTGCCTTCGAAGAACAGCTTCGGGCTCATCTGAACTTCCTTCACTTTTCCAATCTTCCGCGCCAGATCATCAACAACCATCGGCTTGCGGTATAGCTCCGGGATTCCTTGGATTTGCGCCCATGCATACATGCCTCCAAAGCTCACCTCCTCCAGATCAGTAAGCCCATCGTAATCCTCAAGCAACAGGACCCAGCCTCGGAAGGTCCACGGTTCCTGGTGCACTACCTTCTTCCAATCGCCAAGGCAGTGCATCTAGAAGATGAACAAATTGTCGCCCGCCTCTCGGAATCCTAGGACGCGTGACAGATTCCATATCACCTTCATCTTCTCGAACAGGGCCTCGGAACTAAAAGATCTGGTGGTCAAGACCTTCCCGATCGTGAGCCATCATGCCTCCTTCTGGAACTCCTCTACCGCCGCCTCCTCCAGGATGACATCATCCAGCTCATCCCCCGTAACTCTAGATGTTTCAGCAAGTCATCGACCTCAGAATCATCTCCAGCTCCTGGCCCCGTAGTGCCCGCATCTGACTTCTCCGCCATCGAGGGAACGCAGGGAAATCAATCACGAACAGGAAGGATGTGCGATCGGGGAGCAGGTCGCGAGATCCTTAAAGGCAGGGGAGCAAGGTGGAAATCGAATTGTAGTCTCGAACAATCTCACGGGGCGATGGGCTCGCCGCCGGAGCACTAAACCCTAACCGAGAGGGTAAAAATTTGGACCCCGGTGCTTCTATTGCTCTTGTTGCCACAAATGATGGGGCGGTCTCCGCGACTAATGGTGCAGCGGCTCGTGGAGCTGCGACTAATGGAACTGCGAGTAATGGAGCCGCCCTGGTACGGCGACTGGCGAATTGCGTTGGCGGCGACTGAAAACGCGGCATCCGTGCGAGCCGCGTTTGTTGCGACCGATGGAGCTGCATTAGGAGACGCCGTCGCTGCCGGTGTTGTAGCTGTGAGAACTGCGACTGCAGGTCCAGCAGGGGGTGACCGGAATAACTCCATGGGATCCACCATGTTGGTCCCAGGTTGTAAACGACTAGCCTAGCGCCTATGTGGCAGAGTGCTTGGTCCTCCTTGTTGAGACTGCATGGCGGCGTCTTCTGTAAGCCGTCATTGCTCCTGCTGAAGGCGCAACTCCTCACGCGCTAACCTGCTTCGCTCATCCACTATCCACTGGACTTCATCATAGAGCCCAATTCTTGCGGCCTCTATCTCCATCACCCTTGCTGCGGCGTTGACATCAGATATCGGTGTAAACAATGGGCTGCCTTGTGGTAAGGTAGCCACCGCGTTGAAGGTCACTCTTTGCGTTGTTTCCTCCACAGCTAGAACTCCTAATGGGGTTTCTCTAGTTGCGACTCCTGAGGCCGCGACTCCTGGGCTGGCAATGGACGCCGCGTTCCCTGAACCGAGTTATGCGACTCCTGATCCGACTGGCGCAACTTCTTCTGCAGCTTCCGGTACTGTAGGGGTCAGGCTGCCTGGTGGCATACCCAGCCCTTCTCCTGCTTCCACTGTCTTGTAAATTCCCTCCATGTGTTGATTGCCCATGGACGGTGAGCTTCCACTAGTAGGGAAACCCTATATAGGTAGGTTGGCACTCTGTGGCGCACCCTTAATTGGTGCGCCACAGAATTATTTTTTGTGGCGCACCGGGCTCATGCGCCACAGAAATTAGACATTCTGTGGCGCACCAAGCCTAGTGCGCCACAGAAAGACACATTTCTGTGGCGCACATGGCCAGGTGCGCCACAGAAAGTTATCTGGGGGCGGGTTCAAATTTGAAAAAAAAAATTCAGTGGCGCACCTGGCAGGTGCGCCACAGAAAGGTGACATTCTATGGCGCACCAACACAGATTTTTTTTTTTCAAATCCCACCCCCCCGGTGGATCGCCTTTTTAGTCTTGCAGGAAGTAAAAGAAAATGATAAAAATTTCAATAAATAGAATCCTTTGACACGTAGTTAGGTTTGAGTGTCTAGTAGGTATATAAATTTTGACCTTTTCTGCAACAAACAGGAAAAAAAACTTGCAACGGGCATAACTTTTGCATACGACGTCGAAATAATGCAAAAAATATGTCAAAAAAAACGTAGAAAAATCCGAGTTCGAATCCACCCGGGTTTACCCGGTCCGCAATTCACAGATTTCTCAAATTCCAAAAGAAAAAAAGTTATTTCAAACAGACGATTTTTCGTAGCAAAATCAAAAAAAAGGGAAAAATTGGAAAAAAATTAAAAAAGACACAGAAATGTATAACAAAGAAGATTGTTTAATTTTTTTGAAGTGTTTTGACTTTTTTTGAATATTTTGGATTTTTGGATTTTTTTGAATTTTTTTAAGTTTTTTGGGTTTTTTGGATCTTTTGAAACTTTTGAATCTCCTTTTGAAACTTTAGAAGTTTTTGAAAAATCTGAAATTTAAAAACACACATTTATAACACATACCACACATATACACATACAAGATTTAAGAGGGTTCATATGATATATATATCAATAAGAACTTGAGTAGCACAAGGGTAGGTGGAGTGGGTGGAATTTAGAAATTAAGCGTGCTAGGGTTGGAGCAATTTGAGGATGGGTGACCTAGTGGGAAGTAATCAGTTCAAATAATTCAAAAAATCCAAAAATAATTCAAATAAATAGGATTTTTCATATTATTTCTTTTTTTTGATTTTTCTGAATTTTTTTGAAACTTTTATATATTTTTTTGAATTTTTTGAATTTTTGAGAATTCTGTGGCGCACGGGGTTTTGGTGCGCCACAGAAATGTGAGAATTCTGTGGCGCACCAGGCCCATGCGCCACAGAATAAATTTTTGGGGCGAGAATTCTGTGGCGCACCCAGCATTTTGGCGGGTGCGCCACAGAATTCCAATTTGGTGCGCCACTGATAGCCTTTTCTGTACTAGTGTTCCACCCTCAGGGTTTCCACCCAACCTTTCCTTGAGAACAAACTCGATAGATTGGGCTTCCTCGTCTTTGAGGTGTCGTGGTCCATTATTGGTAGATTCCTCCTTCTCATCCACGGTTACGGCGACTCCTTCTTTTGAGTTGCCATGCCGTGGTGGGCTCGCAGATCCGCTGCTGATGAAGCCGACGAAGACATGTATAGATCCAAACGGGATGATGTGGCCGGTCTCCAAGTAATAAGCTTCCGGCCCCCCAGCTTGAATCGTCAATGAGGGACACGTTGTTGACCGTGATGATTTGGCCGACGGCGAGATCTTCAGCTCTTACCATTGATCCTACGTGGAACGTGACGCTCTTGACCGCAGGCCCCACGGTGGGAGCCAACTGTCGTGGGTTTGTCACGGCAGATGTCATGGATGACTTCGTAGGTGTGGGATTATACGAGTCGATCGTCTCCAAGCTTAGGATCGTAGGACACGAAGAAGACACAGATTTACCCAGGTTCGGCCCCTCAATGTGAGGTAAAGACCTACTTTCTGCCTACCCTAGATTGGTATTGACATGAGTATAAGGTGTTACAATGGAGGCGATCTGATCTCGGTACTCGCCGTAAGTTCTAGGGTTTTTGACTTGGTTCTCTCGTCCTGCGAGTCCTCCTTATATATCCAGAGGCTCACTAGGTTACAAAGGTATTACTTGGAGACTAATCTTCGTGCCTTCCAAGTTAAGTTATATTTGATCTTCTAGATCCTTCTCTTAGCGTGTTGCGGCCCTTGTGTCGGCCCATCTTCGTGTAAGCCCATCGACGGTGCGTCCGTGAACTCATCATAAGCCACACTGCACTCATGGGCCGCGGGTTAACTCATTTAGCATTCCCCCGACATCCGGGTCCATCGACCCGAGGAGCAGCCCGAGGACCCGAGGAGCAGTCCTGAGTCCACCATTGGTGGTAAGCTGGGCTCGGAACGATCTGCTTCTTCTCACCGTCCCCTTGGGTGATGGTCGTGGCTGGCGTCGGGTAAGACCCGTCGAGGTAGATGTGGTAACCCGCACCTGAGAGGTTCGGAATAAGAAGCCCTTTCCAAAGCGTGAAATTGGTGGACTCCAAATGGACAGCGACGGGAGGCAAGGGCGCAGCAGCAGAGATCGGAGAGATCGGAGAGGCGATGAGAGCGCCGACACTTGAGAACTGAAGGGCCGGAGATGTCATCGTGGTCGGCGGCAGAGGAACTCGCGGCGGCCATGGAGGAACTCGCGGCGGCGGCGGAGGACTTGACGCGGCGACAGATGAACTTGCTGCGGCGGCGCAGGGTGGACTGCGTGCGTCGACAGAGAGATTTGCGCGACGCGATCGGTAGCGACGGATCGAAGACACCGCGCGCTCTGATACCAAGTTTGCAAACTGACGGTTTAGGGTTTCGTGTGTGGTCTCTGCCTCCACACGTCCACAATATATATATTGATCAGAATACAAGTACTTACACGACTCGGGTACGTATACACGTACGCTAGACCGACTACAATTCTAACACGGAGGACCGGGTGGTATAGCAAGTCGGTGCCAACTTTTTTTTTTTTGAGAAACTGCATCTGGATTAATAATACATGAAATACATCGGCATTAATCTGGAAACCTCCTGATCCCTTTTACAGAAAACACCCTGAGAAAAAAGAAAAAACACACACAACCCTGGGCGATTCTGCAGCTGTCGTTCCGCAGCAGTCCATGTCGCCGCCGTCACGCCGGAGACGCCGAGAAGAAGAGGAACAGCCGCTGAGACACCTGCTCCAGTCGATTGGAAACAAGTTCCGTTGAAGTCACCGCATTTGCCGCTCGCTGCGCACAGCAAGGCCTTGGCGACGAAGATCGAACATCGGTGGGGGACACGCCCCGACTTCGGCAGGATGTCGAGCCGTAGTAGCCATAGACGGCCACCGTCGAAGCTCGCAATGAAGCCAGCACAGGGAAGCCGCATCTGGCACCAGATCCAGCAAACAGAAGCCGCTTCACCGACCTTGAAGAAGAGCAGCAGTACCATCTCCTCTCCTCGCCACCACGGCCGGCCAGAGGAAGCCAATACCACGCCTTCTGTCGATCTGCAAAGCAGTAGATACAGCACGCGATCTTATTGAGCTGGCTTTGACCAACTCCATCTCCGCACAAGATCCTCCATGGATCTGGGAAGCAGAAAAGGAGAAGCCTGCCTCCGGCGTCGCTGCTATTCGCCGGAGACCAGCCAAGCAAGCAGAGGGAGAAGAAGAAACGGCCACAGCCGCTGCACTCCAACTGCTGTTCCTTCCTCCTCCTTTCCCCCTCGCCACCGAGGCCGGCCAGGAGAAGAAGAGAGAGGCACAGAGCATGGAGGCGGAGACGCTTATTGAAGAAAGCTGCCGCCGACTCGCCTCCGCGTTTCCCCCACCTTGGAGGCTTGACGAAGAGCAGATCGAAGGCAAGCTCGACGCCGCGCCCGAGCGTCGAGCCTTGGGCTCTCCGAGGAAGAAACAGACGGGACATCCGCCACGGAGAACAACCAAAAGCTGAACTAGAACCTAATCTAACTATATACAGATCGGGCCTGCACCCTAGCTCATCTCTACACCAGCCGGCGCGAACGCCGACGGTGAGAGAGGCCGGATCTGGGCGACGCTTCCGGTAGACTCTCAAGCGGCGGAGAGGACGAGGAGAGGAAAGAAAGAAAGAGGGGGAGCCAGGCAGGGGTTTTGCTTATTGGAATCGGACCATGTCGGTGCCAACTAGAGAGTAACCATTGGCTCCAAGTACCTGGCGCTGAGTGGGAGGGCCAGATTTGATATTAATTTTTGAACGGTCCAGATAAGAAATGTTTATGGAATTCAAAAAACAAGTTCACAAACTCAAAAATTGTTCACGAGGTTGAAAAAATTATTCACGAGTTCAAAAAATATGTTCATGAAACTAAAATTTTCACTATGTTTATAAAAATATTCATGGATTTTGAAATAAAAATATGTTCATTTATTTGGAATTTTTTGACTGTTTTAAAATATGCAAGCTAGAAAAATGTTAATGTTGTCTTAAAACGACATTTTTTTTAAAATAATAGTAATGTTGGTGAAAAAAGGAAAACATAAAATGGAAAGTATAATATGAAAACAAAGAAAAGAAAAAACACGTATAACAGAAAACCAGAGCTTGAAACAGGAGCAGCCTGGTTGACTCGAACGGTTCCGCAAAAGGCGGGAGGTGCTATTTGCCCCCTTTTGCAGCGCGGGAGGCTCGCGCCGCACACCCCCGCGCTGCACTGGGCCGGCCCAATTCACATTTTCAATTTCTCAATTCTGTTTTTTTTTTCATTTTTCTGTTTTTTGTAAAATGTTCAAGTTGAATTTTTTAAATTTTAAATTGTTCAAACTTGAAAATTTTGAAAATTTCAGAAATTTGAAAAGTTTGAATATGAACAAATTTCAAATCTGAACAAATTTTGAATCTGAACAAATTTTAAAATTTGACCAAAATTCGAATTTGAACAAATTTTCAAATCTGAACAAATTTCGAACCTGAACATATTTGAAATCTAAACAAATTTCAAATCAGATTTTTTTTTCGAATCTGAACATTTTTCGGGAAACACATTTTAAAAAAGAAACAGAAAACAGAACAAAAAAGAAAAATGAAAAAGGAAGAAAACAGAAAGGAAAAGAGAAAAAACGTGAACTGGGCCGGCCCAATGCGGCGCGGGTGTGTGCGGCACGAGCCTCCCACGCCGCAAGGAGCGGCAAATAGGAATTTCCGCAAAAGGCAGTGAAGGAAACGTATGGAAGGAAAGGTAAATGGGCGAAGCCCAATATGTGGAGTGGTACGCGTACACATCCTACCGGCCTGATAAAGGCGGCAAATAGGAGGCCTCGCGCCGCTTCGAAGAGCCATCCAATGGGCCGGCCCATTTATGTATTTTTTCTTCTTTGTTTTCTTTTCTTTTTATTTTCATTTATTCTTTTATTTCCAAAAATTGCTCAGATTTAGACAAAGTTTTTAGATTTGAAAAAATATTGAGAATTTTTAAAGTGTAAAATAGTTTATATTTTAAAAATTGTTCAAATTTGAAAATCTTTCAGATTTTAAAATATTCAAATGTAAAAATGTTCAGATTCAAAAAATTGTTCAAATTTCAAATTGAGCCAATTTTAAAAACTTTATGGTTAAAAAATAGATTTTAAAAATGTTCAGATTTTTTAAAAATATTCTGTTTAAAAGATGAAAAAAAAAGTAGTTTTTGATTGACCGCTTTTTGAAGCGGCCCATCAAGCCACTCTTCAGGCGGCGTGACGCCTCCGCGCCGCTAATGGGCACTGCGGACGGGCGTAGCGATGTATTTCAGGGTCGGGTATGGTGCTGGGGGAGGGGGGAAGGGGTTAGTGGGTTACGGGAGGGAGCAGATTAGGCGTAGAAGATTATTAGACGGACCATTTTTACCACTAAAGATGAGCAACAAGAATCTTAAAAATTAGGGGTTTGACGGTCAACTTCTATTGGATCGGTCCTCTGAATTTTTATTATATATATAGGAAAATGGTTCTGTACCCCTGGGTGTACATACTCCCACGTTAAATATACCACATACGTGAACCGATTATACCTCTTTATCATTTTTAATATACTTCATTATTAAATAGTAGATACCTCAAAGTGAGGTATGTGAAAATTTTCATTTTAAACTATATACTTTATATGATTTGCACACATACTGTTTTTCTGTACGTAAATATTGTATATAAAAAATTGAGGACCTTGGTGATATTTTTTTCATACTACTTGCATTGAGGTATCTTACAATAATTAATGAGGTATATAAAAAATTATAAAGAGGTATAATACCCTCGTATGTGAGGTATATTAAGTATGGGAGTATGTACACACAGGAGTATATAACAGGGAGTCCTATATAGGAAAATGGTGTTGATGACAGACAACAAGATGAACACTTATTAAGCCTCAACAGCATCTAGTACCAATGTGGTAGATACATGGTATGATACCGCGCTAGCTACATCCAAACTTGAACCCTCGATTTGTAGTAGTATGTACTATACTAAGTAAGAGGATAGGTGCAAACAGCAGTTATAGAGCATGTACGACAAACTTATGGCGGCTGTGGGTCAGACCACAAGTTGCAACTCAGCTAGTTGCTGTCATCACATCACATTGTAATATGCCAGTAGTGGTAATTAAATAATTAGCCAGTTGCTCTCTGTTGCATATACAATATAAAAATACTACTAAAAAAGGATATATTCGAGAGCTAGCTACCTGGATCGAGTACCGAATGAGGGAAAACCGTGAGTACCTATTTAAGACACCTAGAGGGGTATCTAATAATGCACTCTTCCCCGCCAAAAAAGAACTCTTGACATGATCGGAGAGGCATCGTCACTAGTTTATTCATACTAGTTGCACAACTTGGGTGGATAAAAACTATAACGCTAGACCTATCATGTCTATCAGACTGAGTCTATGCATGTTATATGTTACTCTCGGTCTCTATTTATATGCAGCTTACATATTTTGAGGTTCTTTGCTCAGTATGACAACGGACTAGCAATAGGATTTATGCTGCATAAGTGTGCGATGCAGTCGTTTTGGCGTTTGGTTGAACTTTGTATCAGCTTCTTTTCGCTTGTAAATACCCGCTTCAAAGCATTGCAAAAAATATGGTTGTGCACGTCAAATGATGCATATGCCGGTTGTTTCCTTTTCTGAAAAAGAAAGAATTTTCAAGGTTCGCTTTTGACCAAAAAAAGTGTGTTATTTTCCCTGCAAGTTATACACTGATTTCGTATTCAAAAGAACTTTACAATGCTATTATTTTTATGACACATAAATCACAGTATCTGCTAAAGTGATGTCAAAGCTTAGTGATAAGTTGTGAGTCCACCATGTAAGTATTAATAAAGTGTATCTAGTAGGATTTTGAAACAAATAACCGTATACGCAGTATGGGCAGATCCTTGTACCAGTGTTGAAAAATGCATTTTCTACTATGCACTATTTACACTTAACCTAGTTGATTTAAAGCATAAGGTTTACAAATATTAATTTTCATAGTAGTACCAACAACTAAGTACCCAAGTATCCAAACTCCAAGCACTCCAAGCGGTACCTCTTGTCTCCACATCCTTCAAGTTCTACCGTCTCATGCGTTCGTTAGGACGTTAAGCCGCACCACGAATCCCACATCCATGAAGATCACCTCATCGGATCCTATAGGTGCATGGTGTCTTTGTGACTATTTAGCCCTCAAAGTTATAGAACACCTTCAAAAGTTTAGTCAAACTAATTTTGAAATTTCTATAAGTTTTAACATTTAGTTGATTGCCAGAGTATTTCCGTATCTGACACGTAAACTAATTGTGGTTGCAAAGGCCAGGGCAGCTTTCCCTATTTTAAAAAAACTATTGTGCTGAAAATATGATGAATTTAAAACTTTTGTGTTGTGATGGCGGTGTCATACATGATAATTTAATATTCGCATAGAGCAAGCCACCCCCGTCGGTAAATCCTAGAACATAAAATGTGCATAATATATGATGATGGCGGAAATCGTGATCATGTGGTTGATGCGATGGTCAGATCTTCATTTTGGTGATGGTCTCCAGCTCAATGTGTCCCGGTCGATGGCAGTGGACGTCCTCTACTGTGACCATGGAGTTTCGAGGTCGGTGGCGGTATGGTATGCCCCATCCACTTCAAATCAGGTTCGATTCGACTCAGCAGGTGCCACACGCGATAACTTCGGCGGAGTTGTCAAGGCAGCGGGTTTTGGTCCCGTTACTTGGAGGTTCGAATCCTTTCGTTCTAGATTGTTTCTGACAGTACTCCGCACAGAAAAGTTTATTAATATTAAATTATTAAAGAGAATAATGGTATCCTATGAAGGTAATATGTCGGACGAGTAAAACAGTGGATTTCAGCTAAAAATGCCTAGCCGACGATGGCGATGTACGACATCTCATATGGAGACCTTAAGTCATGCATTATCCATGCAGGTGATATGCATGCCGTCTCCTCCGTGATGTCAACTCAATACCTATTGCTGGTGGATCGAAGGTTGTGCGACAGTGGTTGGAGGTGTGATGGTACACGATGTCATTGACGTCCAATTTCTGCTCCAACGACAACGGTTAGCGATGAGTCGCTGGTCGGACAGGTGATGATGGAAGAAGCGTCATCATCGATGAAAGGACACGAATGTCGCCTAGAGGGGGGGGTGAATAGGCGATTAAAATTCTTTACGGTTTAGGCTTGAATAAATGCGGAATAAAACTAGCGGTTAATTTATCAAGCACAAAACCTAAACAAAGCTAGGTTTACCTATGTGCACCAACAACTTATGCTAATCAAGATACGCAACTATGTGAAAGATATATTACTTCAAGCTCGATGGCTATCACAAAGTAAATTGCATAAGTAAGAAGCTCGGGTATAGAAATACCGAGGCACTTGGAGACGATGATTTATCCCGAAGTTCACTTCCCAATGGAAGCTACGTCTCCGTTGGAGCGGTGCGGAGTCACAAAGTGATCCCCGAATAGCCGTCAAATGGCACACCGTAATCTCCTTCGTGCCTCTACCAATGTAGAGTACCACAAACCACTATGGGACACTCTAGGGTGGTCACCGAACCCGTACAAGGATGAGGCACACTCCACAACTTAATTGGAGACTCCCACCGAATTCCCGCGGCTCCCAAAGCCACAAGAATCACAAGGTTGAGGCACACTCCACAACTCAATTGGAGGCTCTCAACTAATCCCGGGAGCCACCAAAACTCCGAGATCAACAAGGACCGTCTAGGGGACCCCAAGTACTCTAGAGGACAAGCTCTAGGGCACCCCAAGTACCCAAGAGTAACAAACTACTCAACTTCACTTACCACGTATCACCGTGGAGAACTCAAACCGATGCAACCGATGCAATGGGCAAGAACACAAGAAGTGCTCAAGTCCTTCTCTCTCAAATCCCACCAAAGCAACTAATGCTTATGGGGGAGAAGAGAGGAAGAACAAGGAAGAACACAAAATCCCTCCAAGATCTAGATCCAAAAGCTTCCCCTCACTTAGAGGAGAGATTGATTGGTGGATTGGTAGATCTAGATCTTCTCTCTCTTTTCCATCTAATTGGAGGCAAGAATCATGGAGGAATAGAGAGAAAGCAAAGCTTCAAAGGGTCAACAATGGAGGGCAAAACCGTGCTCAAGAGTTGGGGAACCTTTGGGGAAGAAGGCCCCATTTTATAGGTCCCCAAATCCGACCGTTTGGGCCAGATTCGTGTCATTCGGAGTGAATCCGGATTTGGTTCGGAATTCCGGATTTTCGGAATAATCCGGATGTCTACCAACTAGAATCCGGACTGAGTACAGAACCAAAAGCTCAGTCCGGAATCAGTTCGGAATCAGTTCGGATTCAGTTCGGAATATTCCGAGTCACCCGGATTTTCAGAAACACACATACGAAAAACAAGATATCTTTTACATACGAACTCCGTTTTCGATGTTTTTGGGCTCGTTAGAATCACCGCAACGAGCATTACAAGATCATGAAGAGAAACATCATAGTCCAACATGGGAGGATAAAACCAAATATAGAAAGGTAAAACCTCTCTATAAATGAACAACCAGTCGAACCTCCAACCTCAAAAACTCAACAAGTTTTTCATACGAAATCCGTTTTTGATGAACTTGAGCTTGTTATGAAGATCACAACAAGCTCCAAAATCCCACACAGAGAAAAGTCAAATAAGAACCAAGAAAGATGATGAAGTCAAGTATGCAAATGTTTGAGCTCTCTCCAACTGATACGCTAAAGCTCAATGAGAGCCCCTCTTGATAGTACGGTATCTATCCTATAACCCGGACTCCCACCTAGCACCATATGACCGGTAAAATAGAAAACCTATCAAGTTCATACCTTTGCCTTGCGCATTCCACTTGAGCTAGATGATGTCGATCTTGATCTCTTCAATTGGTGATTGCGCTTCGCTAGTGAAGTCTCACATATTGCTCCCCCATACTCCACTATGGAAGAGCCTCTCATATACACATCTTCACTTGACCATTATCTCCTAGAGGGTGGCAAGCATCAAGCATATGATATCTTCAAGACACTTCTCTTGAACACTTGCACTTCTCAAGTTGATGACGATCACCACTTGACGTTATCCTTCATGGGCTATATGAAATCTTTATTTGATGCAAACCCATAGAATGATACCTAACCACACATAGAAATGACACACACATAGCATGGGTTAGTTCATAAAGCTATATGGACAATTGCTTACCATACCAAGAGATATATGATCCCACTTGGTACATCTTGTAGCTTTGTGTGTTGATCAATATCTTGATCAACCTTGTATGTTTCTTCTCTTTTCAATAGATGATGTCTTGAAGATAACCATGAATGATCACATAATCCTTTTCTTCAAGACATACTTGCAATATGCTCAACTCACATATGACCAATCATCGGATAACTCCTCGAGTAACAACTTGGTCATCACATGCTCTTCTTCTTGATCATATCAAATATATATCCATACACCTCGATGATCTTGATGCCAAATATTTCATTATATCAATATATTCATGGCATCATCCTTGAATCCAACATATGGAGTTCAACATTGCTTATGGACAAACACTACAAGTATAACTCAATGCAACCATTAGTCCATAGGGATTGTCATTAATTACCAAAACCACACATGGGGGCGCCATGCCCTTTCAATCGAGTTTGCACACTTAAGTGGTAACGTTTCTGACAATGTCAGGCGACCGAGTCGAGGGTGTGGGAGGGGGGAGGGGGACCGGCAGCGGGGAGACTAGGGTTTCCCCGTGTCTCCCTCAGAAAGAGACGCGTCGGTCGCTCTTCCTACTATCTCTTCTAATTTTGAAAAGGCGGCCAGCCTAAGTTGATGTGACGTTAAGGCCTAATAGAGCCCGACTTACACTTCTCCATTTGCTTAGACTTTTGAGCGAGTTGACCGATGTATGAAATTCCTAATTAAATATGGTTATGTACCCAATATCAAATGTGCAATTTTTTTTTTGCATATAACAATGTATGTCGACCAAAGTTTTCAATCCATAATATCACAATCAACCATTACACCCTTACCGACAATTTAGGATATTTCCTCCACATGGTTAAACCTCATCCCTCCGTATGATTCAAGTTTTTTTTTTTTACCAATCTCCACACTTTAGGAGGTCATGTCCATGCGCATCTATTGCCCAATCTGTGTCCAAATCCAACGGTGAAAATGCATCCAGGTCATATATCTGATCATATGTGTTCACCTCTGCATTTGCCAGGTCTGGCGCCATCTCCAGCAGCTTGCAGTTGCTCTCAATGGACGCCGTCCGCTGGTGCCGTCAACTACAACCGAAGTGCAAGTTACCGAAATGTTGCTGCGCTGACTGTCGCTCCATGGGAGCTCGTCGGCGCCGCCGATACTGCTACGGCATGTGCTCTTTCTCTCGACGACGGCTGCATCAGGATCGCTACTGGCCGGCTTGCAGGTGTGTTGGCCGTAGTAGACGACGGTGTACATGTCGGGGTCATCGGTGCCGCCATCCTCTTGGTACTGCTGCACTGTCTTTGTTGCTCGGCAGTCATGTTCTTGCTTGTAGGTGCATTTGTAGTAACTCCTGCTTAATCGAATTCATATTAAAAAGGTCAAGTTTTGCAATTCGATTAATCTATGTGCGCAATAAAAACAGTATGTACCTTGGGTGCTTTGAGTTGTTGATGAGCTTCTGCCCATACTTCCTCCACTGGTGGCCGTCGTAGTGAGGAACAGGCGTTTCAAGTGTCACAGAGTCATCGGCTAATCTCCTGCTTAATTGAACCAACACAATCATCAATTAAGGAGACAATGATTAGAATGGCCCCATTAATTAGTTTGTCTTGACAATAAATATACAAATAATGTACTGCACTCCTCACCTTCTCTTGCGCTGCTGGCGATTGGGCTTGGCATTGTCGCCGTCCCCAGAGAAGACCTTCCTGACTCTCGTCTTGTCGTCCACCACCACCGGCGGCGCATCGTCACCTGGAGAACAACCTAACCGAAGGAGCTTCAGCTCGGCTATAGCCTTGGCTGAGCAGTCCAGTATGCTGTCGAACATCTGGGCGACGACCTCGGCCCGCTCGCCGCCGGCAAGTTGGAGCGCCGGCAGCACGACGGCGCGCAGCTGCGTCACCAGGGACTGCTCCCTAGCCATCTCCCTCAACACTTCCGCGGACCGCTCGTCGTTGTCGCAGACAAGCGTCGACGAGCTGCTAGTGCTACCGCAGCTGTTCTTGCTGCGCCTCATCTCTCTGAAAGTCTCAACCACTAATTTTCCTCACCAGGATCTAAGAGTCAGATTAGGAAGCTAATTGTGTGTCCGCGGTTTAGTGTATATATATGGTGATGGAACCACGTAAACTATAATGGGCTCTGCCAACTTGCACATACAAATTGTTCACTACTCGGTAGGAAGGAGCTAGCGGATCGATCAAGCACGTGGGATAATTCAGATGTTAACTAAATTAAATTAAGGCATACATCGGTAGCATGATTATAGTTTCATCTGCATGAATGCAAGGTCAGTGTCGTTTGTGCTCACCAGTTACCCCATGATCAAATTGAACAAGTCGGGCCAGTAATCCATCGTGTTCGATCAAGAGTTAATTGTGTAGACATCGATCGTCATTTGCAATTAATGAAGAAACACGTGCTGTTCAGGTCAATTAAGCTAACTTAGCTGTGTATACTTCTGCCCGGCCATTTACTAACTTACGCTTATCGCGTCAGGCTGTGAGAAGCAAGCTCATGTCACCACAATCTCGTCACCTCCATATGTTGCCATGCTGCAGGTTGGAAGAAATGCTAGAATTATGACTTCAAATGCGTATCATTGTCGTGCCTGAGCTCAGTCTGCAACCGTATGTGGGCTAGTTGGAAATTGTATTTTGGAGTGTAATGCAGTTAACACGTTTATCTGCTCGTTCTGTGTTCCTTCCAGTTGATCCTTGATTGATGGTCAGATTAAGCTGCCTGAGCTAAGTGGACTAATACCTTTTTTGCCATCAAAGACCAAACCTAAGTACATCGACTTTCTAAACCAATGAATGTATATTACTTCCTTTGTCCGGAAATAGATGTCTTAGATTCGTATAAATTCGAATGTATGTACACACTAAAACATGTCTAGATAAATCTGTATTTGGACAAACTTAAGTCATCTATTCCCGGACAGAGTATATGTCAATCAGCAATGATTGGAAAAGATTTCCTTCGCTCCCAATATAACCTGGATGGTCGTCGGAGAGTTTAGCCACATATCATGATATATTGTTCACAGTTTGCAATAGGATGGTGAAACCGGGATTATGCGAATCCATCTTAATGCCGAACATGCATAACCTTAATTAAGCATTCAATATAGTGACAACTTCGTAGGGACGATTGGTGGAGACCAGATAGTAGCTAATTCAGCGAAGGATGGTTACGTTTCTTGAGATGAAACCAGCCCACCTAGGTTTAAGTCGTAGACTTGGAATGGATGCTTGTATTTTCTTGGATTTAATCGAAGATTTTAACGGCAAGTGATGTGTCCGTATAGCGAGAGGTCTATGGTGACTTTTGTCAGACTTAAAATCTACGTGCTTTAGGGGTAAAATTAAGGTGAGTGAAATAAATTGATTTTATCTTATTCGTATCCAAAGTGCCGATTTGTGGTTAATATTTGTATGACAAAAGTTACACACTAACAATATGATTGTTTGTCAAAGACTTATTTTAACAAACCTAATATGAAATGTATTTTAAATCAGAACATAAACCTTGCATGTTTTGCCAAAAGAAAACACCTAATATGCAATGTATTTTGAATGACTTGTAATGAATTTTGTTAAATTATGTTTGGCATGTGAGCTTTTTCCACCTGGTGTGGATGAGCGGCAGGCACAATTAGAGCTAGAAATAGATAGCAGCATAATCTTATCTTATGTATATTTACTAATTGGAGGCACCACTAAAGCCTCCACGTTAATCCACATCATCAGAATTATTTTAAGCAGTTAGATATTGGTTTTGCGGTCAGGATAAACCGTACAAAAAAAGTTACGTAGGACGTGCCAAATAATCTAGCACGGCATCGTGTCGTACGTGCAATTGAAAGAAATAAAAACAAAGAGACGGTTACTATCTGGAGTCTTGATTTTAAATGTTATTAAAAGAAGTTAGACTTTTAGATATTGGATCTGCCGGTAGGTCAGCATATCGCACACAATAGTCTTAAATCTCAACGGCTAAAGACAGGCGTGATTTCAACTGATCGTTGCTACATACTCTCTCTGTTTTTTAATATAAGATGTTTTAGCTAGCTCACATGTTGACTAGGTGCATACTCAAATAAGTGTACATACACACTAAAACATGTCTACATACATGTTGACACATGTGAATATGGATAAAATCTAAAACATCTTATATATATGAACAGAGGGAGTAGGAAACATGGCTCCGTAATATAAATTCAAACGACATGCATGCCTACAACTGCACTTCAGTTTCTAGATGATGGCATGTTACCCAAGTCGTAGGACTTGATCTAGCTAGCTGTAGTTCAGTTATCCGATTAGACACCCAAGGCGGACTCGGCTGCGGTGACGCGATGGATTATATACCTAATAATAAAAGCACTAGCAAAATGCCCGTGCGTTGCAACGGGAACACATCAAAACCAAGTCTCAAAAAAATATCAAACCAATATGGTCACTAATTTTCGCATAAGCTATCCGACACTCTTGTATACATGCCAACTCTTTGCTCTAATAAGCACCCATCGTGTTAATGTGGTTTAGATGTACGACGCATATATTTTATATAAATACCCATCAACATATTTTTTTACCTAGATGTAATCACGATATAACGTTAAACCCATTTTATCTAATCATGCAAATTTCCACACATTCTTTACTAAATCAATGTTGACAAAAATACAAAAATCGAAGTTTTATGATATAGAAGGTAGTTCCAAAAACTTCGGAAAGTGTACAAATTTCTACTCCCTTAATTCCTAAATATCAGATATTTTAGTTTTTTCATATTCACATGTATTTACATGTATCTAGACATGTTTTAATGTGTATGTTCATTTATTTCAGTTCGTATCTACTCAACATGTGAGATAGGTAAAACATCTTATGTTTAGAAACGGAGGGAGTAGAATTGAACTTGTTAAATGGGGTTCTTAGCATTGAGATGAGGACCATGTAATTATCTTTTTCCTCACAAGAACTTGGCATTTTGACATACCACACTGTGTGAAATGCTTTCTGAAACCATACTTCATCTCTGAACTTTCTACATCAGGACTTTAGTCTAGATAACGATTAAATTTTTGTACCACTGCAAATGTAAGTGTGTAAATTTATGTGACGTTACTTTCTTAAATCGTATACTTCAGAGCTTAACTTTTGTACATTTGGACCATCAGTCTAGCTAGGCAATGGATCAATCTTATCCAACCGGTTTACTATAATAGAACCGATGGATCAGAATGTGAGCAAAATATATATGTAACTTGCAGCTAGCTTTAGCAAATGAAACTGAACTTATTCTCATTGAAGACTAAAAAGGAGAGAGAATGAAACATAGGGCAGTTAAGCCATTTTCCATTATACATATTTCGTTGCCGCCACAAATAGAGAAAAATTAGTCCTATATGTTCAGTATCATGCACAACCAAGCTGGTTACTGGAACCAAACCAACAAAACACCAAAATATGATACAGCAGAGTAATACCGATGCTTAACACCGGATCTCAAAAGAAAAGAAAGAAAGCTTAACACCGGCAAAGCACCGATGGACTGCAGCGCTACATTCCTATTCACCTCGACGACGACAACCTTCTCCTCTACTGAAACATTGAAACAACAACTACGACGGTCTTGCCTGCACGCCTCGAAGAACCGTGGAGCACAAGAAGAACCGTGGAGCTGAAAGACAGAGCATACTGACGAACTGATTAAAATACTTACACCTATTACCCAAATCCATTGATTCTGCCCTTTAATCCATCCTCATTATCATAAATCGATGTATGTATCCCCCAATTGATGAAGACCTAATTACTTAATTCCGAAATCTCCTCTCTCCGTGAAATTTCCCCTTCTGCTGTGTTTGGCCTTCATTCAGTGGGGATGCATTGAGAATGGCTGGGAAACTGAAAACTCATCTTATTTATACAATGGAGGATGCAGAGGATGATGGATATGTGATTGATTCAGATTTTTTTTTGAAGATGAGGTAGAAGATTTTACCGCATATGGGACTGCATACAAAGCATTTGGAGGAGGAAAGAATGGAAAGTAAGCACGTTGTGCGATTGCAGCTCTCTGTGAGATCTGCTCTATTGATTCGTCAGGCTATCACCATGGCGCCAGAGAAAGCAGAGAGCATGCACGCCGTACTCTTCCCCTTCCTCGTGCGTGGCCACATTCCCGCCTTCCCCCGCCTCACTGGCCTCTTCCAGGAGCTCTGCCCGGGCATCAACATCAGTCTCGTGTTCATCCCCGCGCCTCCTCGCTCCCGGCCACATTCCTCCCATCCGCCTCCACGCACTCCCGTTCGCGCCCGTAGAGTACGGCCTGCCGCCGGGCTAGGAGTCCCTGGCCTACCTCCAAATCCACCAGTTGAACGCATCCGCCCCGCCCCGCCTTTGAAGGCTCCTCGAGTTCACGACAGAGGCAGGTCTTTCCCTGCCTACTTGATTCTTATGGCCGGAACTACAGAGGTTACCCTTCCGGTAGCAGTGTGGTGGAGTTCACACCAGCGCTCGTCGACGTATTGGGGCGGCCAGCCTCCTCTTCTGTCGGACTCGCTCTAGACGCCATGGCCGCCTTCTCCCGTCGAGAGAGGAGAGATGGGAGGCGAGTGGATAGGGTCGAGGGGCTAAAGTGCAAAACAACACATACCATCACGTACAATGTATGGACTGCGGGTTAATTCTTTCTTAACTGGAGGGCGAAAGTGCAAAACGGCCGACGTACCACCACCACGGTCGCTTATCTATATTAGTATTAAGTCTTCTTCTCGTAGGTCGTTGAAAATACCCCTAAAGTTCACAACAATTACCCACCACTGCCACCAATAAGTGAAAAAAAGGGTTCAACAAGAAATAGAAACTCTAGGATCCGGTCTATTTTCCCCGATCCGAAGCTAAAGCCGACCTCACCAGCGGACGTCGGCCTCCGTGCGGCGGCGCCCCAGGCCCCTGCATGGCGGCGCTCGAGGAACTGCGTCGGACGGCTACCATATCGGGGACCAGGTGCACGGCGACTCCCGCAACCACATCCAGCCGAGCAGCATCCGGGTCAAGGAGCAGGATGCTCGATGAGTACGCGTTCTGCAAGAGGACACTGGTTGATTTGTAGTACCAAGAAGAACCAGCCCGCGTCGAAAGAATCAACGAGCGAGCGCCGACGCGCCGCTGCTCGCCGGTGTCCTGTTTCAGCGTCCAAGACCCGCTCTCAGCCTAACCTCGCGGTTTCTCTCCACGGCGCACCAGGCCGCTTCCCAAATCCCAAGTAGCTGACGATGTTGGGTGACCACAAGAGTAAACAGAATCTGCGTTTGGAACTATTCAGCGATTCTGACTCGTGTTACAGGGTCCAAGACAGTGCCCTGTCTCATCCGGCGGATTCAATATGTTTTGAGTTTTAGTGTCGAACTCTTCATATCCTACCAGTTTATTGCATGAACACACATTTGAGTTTCCAGTAGCTGGTTCATGTTTGTGTACATCAAGTTATTGCTCCCTCTTTCCAGTTGTTATACAATTGATTGCTTTCTTTCACGATGGTTTGCATGTGACTTGCGGTTATCCTTATGACCAAAATGCAAATCGTATGTTGCCGAACTGGTTTTGGTTGGAGTGCAGTTCGCCCATAGGAATTGCGTACAAAGATGGTGCGAAAAAAATGAGAAAATTACATATGAAATCAACAACCAGGTGAGTATTTCTGTTCTATTACAAGAATTCCGTCACAGGGTAATATGTTGCATTGCATTTGATTTCCTATGACTTGATCTAGCTACATGTAGATTTGTTTGTGGATTAGAGTATCCTATGAATTACGAGCAGCTCAATTTCAGGTCATAGAGTGGTATGGCACTGCACTTCAGTTTCTAGATGATGGCATGTTACCCAAGTCGTAGGACTTGATCTAGCTAGCTGTAGTTCAGTTATCCGATTAGACACCCAAGGCGGACTCGGCTGCGGTGACGCGATGGATTTTACGGATGGATAATAATCATCAACGTAATTAAAGTAAGATATAAGTTGTTACATATATTTTATTTGGTGTGACTAATTTTCAATCGAATTAGAATTAACGTATATGGCGGTGTAGGATTTGACTGAAAATTAGGTGAGAATTAGCGAAAACTGATTTATTTATGATGCAAAATTTTATTAGTTTCTTCTTTTGAATAAATAAAATATTCATATAGTTTAGAAAACTCTAATGCGGGCAAGTAATTTTGGGAATTATCCTTTAATCGTGGATGTTAACAAGTAAAGAAAAAGGGTAAAACAAACAAGGCAACAGTTGCAAAAATATGCACGCGAGGGAGGAGGAAATATGCAGATTTAGATTCACAACAGAAGGCAAAAAATGCACCCACGGGAAAGACGGAAATATGCAAGTATACATCCGAGGAAAAAAAGTAGAATAAAGGACATTATAGCTAACCATTTTTTTTTTTTTTTTGAAACAAGGCAAAAGTTTTGCCTTTTATATTGATATAGAAGGAGCAAAGACAAAGGTTCGGCCGAGACCAAAAATAAAAGGTACACAACATACCGGCAGCACCGTGTGCCACCAAAACAAAACCTACTACTCGCAGATCTCCGCCATCTTCTTGGCGCCTGCAAGAATCCAGTTGCTGCTTTCACTTCTGATGCGCTGGAAAAGAATAGAGGGCATTGTGAAGGTGTTGTTGAAGACCCTCGCGTTTCGCTCCTTCCAAATTTCCCAAGTGATTAGGATGATCGCCGTCTTGAGTCCCTCGCGGGAGGGTGAAGGAGTGGCAGCCAAGTCTTTCCAGTAATCGAAAATAGTGGGCTTAGTGACCCCAAGGCCCTGCGTCAGTGTAGGGCATTTTAGCCATGAAGACGCCTCAGTCCAAATCCTCTTGGAGTATCGACATTCAAACAATAAGTGTCTTCCGTCTCCGGCTGGTTCCTGCAGAGCTGACAAACGGCCTGGTGAGGCCACCCTCTGACGGCGAGGCGGTCCGAGGTCCACAAGCGGTTTTGGACAGCTAACCATGCAAAGAAAGAGCACTTTGGAGGGGCCCATGTGTTCCAGACGACGGCCATGAAAGGACAAGCAGAGGCACCGAAGAACTGTGCCTTGTAGGCGGACTTAGCCGAATAAACGCCCGAGGTGGAAAGGGTCCAGGTGATTGTATCCTCAGTGCCAGGGAGAGCGTAGTCGCCTGAATTAGCTCCCACAACTGCACGAACTGAGAGATGTGGTTGACCGTGAAGTTGGACACATCGAGATCCATAATCCATTTGAAGTCCGTGAGGGCGTCATGCACCTTTCTGTTCTTGCGTTTGGAGGCCAGGAAGAGGTCAGGGCGATAACTTTAGCAGGAAGCCCATCAAGCCAAGAGGACCCCCAGAAAGAAGCTTTGAGACCATTCCCCACAGTGACTCTGGTGGCAGCATTGAAGAGGTTCCTGTCGGTGTCATCATTCGGTGTTTCAGAGCCGACCCACGGCTTATCAGGAGAAGCCCACTCGTGCCATAACCATCTTAGCCTTAGCGCCCTTGAGAACTTCTCCAAGTTGAGGATTCCCAACCCTCCTAGAATTTTCGGCCGACAAACCTTGTCCCAGCTGACCTTGCATTTTCCGCCGCTGACAATTTCGCTGCAGTTCCAAAGCATCCCTCTCCTTAGTTATAGCTAACCATGAGTTTGACTGCAACTCACCGTGTAAAGATTATTGCGATGGAAAATGTTGCATATATCACAACATAAGACAAAGTTAGTACATATGTCTTCAATATATATAGGTAATATGACATAAATTTGTATCAAGTTACTAGAGAGATAAGATGTATCAAGATAAATTTGTATCAAGTTATCACATAGATAAAACGGTATAAAAATATATTTTACCTATCGACCTATTTTACTACTGTGTCAACTTGAAGCTCGTCTATGCAGAAAAATAAAACTATCCTACGCTGGCCGATCGTCTTTGGGGTAAAATTTGGATTGTGCCAACGTATTTCGATCAACAATTGTTTTTCACTCCCGTTCCAACGCACGGGCACGTTTCCTAGTGTTATTAAAAGAAGTTAGACTTTTAGATATTGGATCTGCCGGTAGGTCAGCATATCGCACACAATAGTCTTAAATCTCAACGGCTAAAGACAGGCGTGATTTCAACTGATCGTTGTTACATACTCCCTCCGTTTTTTAATATAAGATGTTTTAGCTAGCTCACATGTTGACTAGGTGCATACTCAAATAAGTGTACATACACAGTAAAACATGTCTACATACATGTTGACACATGTGAATCACCACTAATATAAAAAGTGACAGAGATGGCAGATCCAACAAATCGTGGACGTTTAACCTCCTAATCCAACGATCTAAAACGCCACCGTGATTAGCGCTAAATGAGGCGGAGCGGAGCGCAGCTGATCCCATCGTAAATGCCAATCGATTCTTTTCTGCCTAAAGAAAAAAAATACCCAATCCCGCCTGCCCTCCCCTGCAACCGCCGCCCGCGGGAGGAAGCCATCACCGCCGCCCGGACGACGAATCCACCAGCCGCCGGTGAACTGCTTGCTCGAGGACGCCGCCGCCGACGCACTGCACGGGACAGGGACGCCGCCGCCGGTACTGCGCCGCGCCGCTTGCCGTCGCACTGCCCCGGTCGTCGCTATCGTCGCACTGCGCCGGCGTCCGTCGCCCTGCTCCGATCGCCGTCGCATTGCCCCGCTCGCCGCAGGTGGCGGACTGCCCCGGACAGGACGCCGCCTCTGCACTGCCCCGCTCGCCGCTGCCATCGCCACTGCCCGGGCCGCGGCCGGCCAAGGTATCTGAATTGCTTGTATCTGAATCTTAATTGCAGTGCTGTTCGGTCTCAACTTTGATTGTGTCTGAACTTTGATTCTGAACGGCAAATCTGTCTCGATCTTTTCGTTCTGCTGTGGAAATTCATCTATTTTCTCTGTAAAAACGAAGGGATTTGGTCAAAATGGATTAGGATATGCAGTACATGTTACTACGCATATTTGAGATCATTTGATTTTATTTCAAAACCCTGCTTGGTTCGCTTATTTCAAAATGAGTTAGGATTGCATTGATCCACTCCGAAAATTCTGTGTATTCTTTAATATCATTTTGTTCTTACAGAGGAAGGAAAAATACACATGTCATCCTCCAAGCGCATTCCCTTTCAGGACATAACCAACGGGCAAAACCAAGGTGGTTAACAACATGAGACCGAATGTCATTGTTGTTATGTGATTAAATGGTAAACTGTGCCATATATATGCAGATCCTAAGGAGCGAAAGAGGCAAAGGGACAGAGATACGCAAAATATAGACCTGAAATTTTAAAGCGCCAGCAGGAAGCACGAGAACTTAAAAAGCAGTCAACAACCTCTCTGAATGACGATAACACAATATGTCATACACGAGCTACTAGACAATCGGGGTCACCCAACAACAGTACCGAACGCCTGAACAAGGTCATGTGTTCTAAATATAGGTTGCATGTTTATTGAATTGCAAATATATGAATGAAAAGCTGATTTTCCATGCACAGTGAATTTGTAGGTATTGCTCCATAGTGGTTCGAACTTCGGGCAGTATGTCAGATGAACAATGATTTTTGCTTATTTATGGTCTTCTGTGTCGACTGAATATGCCCTATGCATTCGAATCCAAGTTTGATACTTCTCATGGAAACTGCACTGTGGCCAAACCTCTGTTACGTCCACAAGAGAGAATGTGCACTGTGGCTAATATGCCATAATATTATGTGCAATACCTGGAATAATTTGTACTACTTATTTTGTGCTAAGAAAGAAGCAAGTTCATGTCCTCGAAGATGTTGTGTACACATTTACATCCTTCATTAGTTTGGCAAGTTTGGGTTATTTCGAGTATACTGTGTTTTCCAACTTCTGATTTATACATGATGAAATTGTGATTATTATTATATCCACAATTGAATAGCCAATCTGGTACGTGTAGTACATAGCAGCCAATAAAATCTCATTTATATTGTGATTGGAATCGGCCAATCGAATGCTTTGTGTGTGTCGCTCAAACATCATTTATATTGTGTGATACATTTTCCCATTGAATATATTGCAAGTTTATGTCATTTTTCTTTACTTATTACAATCACTTGATTGATTTTTACTGGAGTGAACATTAATGATCTTGCTGAGTTTTGATAAAATTGCATGTGTAAAATATAAATTACATATGTTTCAAGTATGTTTTTGGGATGTTTGCATTAATCGCTTACAATCGCCGGAGTAAAAATTCAGGAATAGCGAGGTGGAAAGGGATGACAAATTAATTCATAATATTACACGTGCATTGCACGTGCACGATTACTAGTATGGATAAAATCTAAAACATCTTATATTTATGAACAGAGGGAGTAGGAAACATGCCTCCGCAATATAAATTCAAACGACATGCATGCCTACAGATATATTGCATCCTTCACGGCAATCAAGACGTGATTTGCACGCTCATGCGTCACCAATACAAACTCAAACGACATGCGTGCCTGCAGATATATACTCTATACACAACGGAATTGCCAAAACCTTTCTTCGATTATTGATCACGAGCGTGCCGACGCAGCTGAGCGTGCTGACTTGCCAACGTCCCGTCGTCTCAAGCAACACGTCGTCGGCATCAGGCCATCAGAAAAATCTTCCCTCGCAAACGAGACATCATCCTCTCATATCGACTGCACTCACCCCAGGTTTGGATGCCAAAACCTTTCTCCGTTGTTGTTGTTGTTGTTTTTAGTGATCACGATCGTAACATTGTTTATCTTCTGATCACGTCCGTACCAACGGCAGCTGCAAATCCGACTTGATATACCGCCGGTTTCCTAATTATCTGTTTGATGTTTCAGTTCAATGGTGAAATCTGCAATGCCATGCAAAACCCTGCGTGAGATTGAAACTACCAGTAGAGGAAAGGAACTTACAATCAAGGCAAGAGTAGCAAGACTATGGGATTCAATATTGATTAGTAATGGTCTTAGTCTTGATATGATCCTTATTGGCCAGGAGGTATATAGATCCTCTCATTGCAATTACATCTTTGCTTGACTTATTTCCAATGATTTTATTTCAACCTCCATGCTAATTACAAATACACCAGGAGACCATGATGCATGGAGTTATTAGTAAAGCCTACACTCACAAGTTCAGATCATACATTGAAGAAGGCAATGTGTACACGTTTACAAACGTGAGAGTTATGCTGGCAGGAGCTAAATTTCGACCAGTAGAAAATGACAAAATAATCAACTTCTCCCCCACAACCAATATAGAGGAGATCCAAGATAAAGAAGAAATTCCAAAGCATGGATTCAACTTTTCAAGCATAGAGGTGCTTTCTAGAAGTGTAGGTGTTGACATTTATCTCTCAGTATGATATTACATTTTTTTTTGGATATGCCATCTAAATTCATGTTTTAACAGATGTTATAGGAGTTGCAGCACACATCGGACCAATTGAAGAAAGTAAAACATCTTTTGGGATCTCCAAAATCCGTGATATTATTCTTCTGGTCAAGTATGTGTAAAATAATATGTCATATACATATATGAAATCAAGGTGTGCGTCATGTCTTCATAATTATTTTACTTTTTTTAACAGAGATCAAGAAGTCAAAGTTAGATTATGGGGTGCGAAATCCAAACTAATTGATGCCAACTCAACAGGCGATGTCATTATAATTACATCTACAACAGTCAGGAAATATGGCAGTATGTCTTCTTTCAAAATAAACAACTCATTTTACCATCTCACTGCTTGGTATTACATAGAAAACTATTTTTTATTTAAACCAACATGTAGGATATTCTCTATCCTCAAATGTATACCATCTTAGATATTTTAAGAGGATTTTAAATTAATTCCTTACTTAATTTGCAGATATAAGATCAAGCTTGAAATCAGTGATCCAACTGCATCTGCATCTTGCGTTCTTTTTGAGAAAGAAGCTCAACAATTAATCAACGAGTCTGCAGAAAACATGGTTGCGTCAATTTCTGATGAAAGTAATGAGCTTCCAAGACCAATCCAACTATCCAAGATATTTGTGGGAAGACACTAATTTTTCAGTTTAGCTTGACGGACTATAATTTCAAAAGCTGTAGAGCAGATTACACAGTCTCAAAATTACTTCTCCTAGACGACAACAATTCAGCTATGAACACTAAGAATGGTGAGAAGGTATAGTATTTACTGATTTTTGTTCCATTCTATTATATTCCTCACATTTATTATTTTTATATATCTATCAAGTTAAGTAGGTTTATGCATTACCTATTACACAAACTATATGCAATAAACACAACAAAACTGACATGATCTACTCATTTCTTTTGTAGAAAAAAGTAAAAAAAAATCAAAAGATGTTGTAATCAATCATGAGCCAGAAGAGAGTCAAGGTCTACATATACATGATAAAATGGACGATGATGGATGCGAAAAGGAAAGCAGGAGTAGTAAACCAGGAAAGAAGCAGAAAAAATTGGGTCGCCTACATGACAATGAAATTCTGACAGGCGGAGAAGAAGAAAAACAATAAAAAAGACATACTCCCTCTCAGGTTGACAATGAGGATTCGATACTTGATACTGCAAAATACAGTGAGGTATTTCTGAAACTTACATGCATTGTCTCATTCAAAAAATTCTATCTAAGACTAAAGCTCTTATGCTTTGTAGAGCAACTTGAAGAAAACATCAAATCGTGTCATCGTCAAAAAGGAGCCAAAAGAAGATATGGAAGATGTAGATATACCCGAAGACAACACTGATGAAGGAGAAGCATCCACTATGAGACGAAGGAGTAAAAGGATAGAAAGGAATCAGAGACATGTAGTTCATCTTGATGACGATGAAGACTCTGAAGACCAATTCAACAAACGAAATATTGAAAAAAGGAGAAAGCATGTATGATGTCTATATGAAGAAAGGCCTAGCAGATCTTGGTGGGGAGTGAAGACAAATATCATTGAGGATATGCCAAAAATTACTATTAGAATCTAAACTACAGATCACTATGTAGTGGAGGACTAGAATAGTACTTCGTTATATTACTAGAACTGTTTCATAGATGAATTCGTTATCAATCGGCTAAGATTTTGCTCCACTGATCCAGTAAGCAACCATGAATTAATTTCACTTGGGAAGAATTATTTCTTACAGGGATCATGTATATTGTTTATGTAAAACGAAATAAGCATTATCAATATAATTGACTTTACAAAGAGATACTTTAGTGGAAAAGAACTCTGAATATTTCTACATTACTCTCTGTATGGCTCTTAGTAAGTATTCTATAACCATAATACATGAAAAATTGTTCATTTAGTTAACTTCAATATTGCCCTGATTACAATTTGAATGAAATTCAATATCTGACAGGTTGGATCTGTTCTGCTATGCTACATCACCAAGTTATTGCAAACAAGAATGACCATTTGGTGCGGATTCATGTAGGATTAGTAAGTTCTAAGTTAATTAGCAAACAAGAATGATTATTTTAGGATTATATTTCCATTTAAGTTTAATTGGGTATGCATATGGGGAGGGGGGTGCATAACACTGCCAATGCCGGTCCCAAGCCCCGATAAAAGTGGAGGGTGCACACCAGAAGGAAACTATACTAAAATCAAGGTAAATAATATGCTTCCCAAACCATTTCTGACAGGAGAAGCACATGGCCAGTAGAATTCGATTAAATTCTGTCCAAATACTAGAGAAGCTCCATGACGCCCAGATTGTTTATCACTGTCTAATACTAGAAAAGCTAATGATAATCAAAGGAAAATAAAACAATATTACACTTACAAATCCATGATACCAAAAATACTTCATATTATAATTATGCGACAATTGGCATTTTAGATGAAACAATAAAAAGATTATAATCGGAGAAATCTAGACAAGTAGTACTCACGAGGGTATTTTTTTTGGATTTCATACAGTGAAGGTGAGGTCGGCGTTGACATCCAAATTGGCGGGACGGTCGGAAAGAACAGAGCATCATCGGTGGCGCCATCGTCATCCGCTTTGACGACAAGATCCTCGATGACGTCGAGAGCATGAGCAGCGGGGACAGCGTGGACGGCAGAATGCACAAGGACTTTGCCACCATTTGCAAGATCAACTAGACACGCAGCTGCATCTGCAGCAGAACCGTAATAATATGTCTGTGTCCCAACTCACACGGGTGGAGCAGGTGTCAGCAGAAATGGTTGTATGGCGAGGGAGGGCGAAGCTGGGAGAGCTGATAATTACCCGTGGGCGCAGCAGCTGAAGGTCGAGATCCCGGCGAACCTCCACCACCAGGCACTCTCACAACACACTACAGAGCAGGATCCAGAACGAATAGAGAAACTGAGGACAGCTCAAAGATAAGAGAGGAACGGGTGCTAATTGAGTTCTAGACAAAGTGATTCTTTTTTTTCCAATAGAGGAATGAGGGGATTTTGGAGACGAGGAGTCGGCCTGTCGGTGCGCGTGTACAGTCACACATGCAGGAGTGAATGGATACTAACATATTAAATGTAAATTTAATTGGAAACAAAAACTGCTATACTCCCGAGTATTAGGATTTTTTTAAACCACAAGCTTATAACATGACGCCTTAGAGCATCTCCAACAGACGCCCTAAATAAGCTGCGCGCACAAAAAACTGCTAGTTTAGCGCGCGCGGGGCTGAAAACGACGCTCCAGCGGAAGCTGTATAATCAAGCGCGCTATAAAAATCGTCCAGCGCGGTAGTTTTTGCCTCATATTTGAGGCATCCAGTACCGCGCGCTGGGCAAAAGGAAGAGGAACGCGCGAAGCAAACGACCACGGAAACTTCCGCTCGCCGGCAGTTCGCGCGTCCAGGGCGAGGCCCGCCGCCGCCCCCTGCTCTCTCCTCCGCCGCCGGTCGCCGGAATCGACCACCGCCCGTCGGAATCAGCCGCCGGAATCGACCGCCGCCCCACCCCTGCAGGCCGCCGCCGCCCCGAGCTCGCCGCCCCACCCCTGCAGGCCGCCGCCGCCGTCCGGAATCGTCCGCCAAAATCGACCGAGCCGGGCGCCCGGAATTGCCGCCGCCCACGCCCGCTGTCACGCGTCGAGCGCCTCGGCGGCCGGCTGGCGAGGCTGGTCGAGCTGGGCTCCGTGCTGGTCGATCTGGGCTCGTGATGGCGGGCGAGCCTGTGGCCGCCGTCCGGGCGCCGTGCTGGTCGAGCTGGGCTCGTTCTGCAGGCTCCAGTCGGCCCCGACCGCCATGAGCATCTCGGCGGCCACAGCGTCGCCGAGGCGGACGGCGAGGTGGAGCGGGATCTCGCGCGCAGCGACGTCGCGGCGGTCGATGACGGCCGACACGGCCTCGGCGCGCGTCTCCTCGGCGATGGTCACGTCTTGTGTTTTAGCGCGTAGCTTTTTGCGCGGCTGCTGGACTGCTGGACTGCTGCATTTTAGCGCGTAGCTTTTTGCGCGTCTGGAAAACCGATTTCGGCCACGGCACACTAAAACTGCTATTTTCGCTCTGGAAACTTTTTTTAGGGCGCCGACGCGTAGCGCGTCTGTTGGAGATGCTCTTAGTCTACAAAAAACTGCTACTCCCGAGTCTACAGAAAATGGTCTACAGTAAATTTTCTCTAGAGAAGCTCCAAATGTAAATTTAATTGGAAAGAAAAACTGCTACTCCCGAGTCTACATAAAATGGTCGATTAAATTCTGTCCAAATACTAGAGAAGCTCCATGACACCCAGATTGTTTATAACATATCCACCACGAGTATTAGGAATTTTTTAAACCTAAGCACATGTATATCGTGGCATGTGGTCTACAGAATACACCAGCCTTTTAAAAAAAAAACTCAGTTCATAGCCCTAAATTTGAATCGTAATTTCAAGAAAATGTCTATAAACCCAAAATAAACTATGGGCGCACATATAGAATCGCACAAAGTACAGTGCATCAATGAGTTAATCTTATGGATACTTGAAATTAATTGTGAATATTGAAGACAAAATCAGCAAATGATAACATTAAAAAAACAAAAACGCAAGACTCAAAAGAATATTAAAATAACCAGATAATAAAATCCTAAGTAGTATAATATTCATGAATATGGACAGATATCAGTAGCCAATGTGCGACATACCCACCACAACAGTTAAAAATCTATATCAAGTTATCATATAAATAAATATAGCAAAACTAAACATAACTAGCCCGTGCGAATGCACGGTTGACGACTAGTAATTATAAGTTCCGCCACTAACAAAAGACATACTGTGTTAAAGACACAACAGACGTATACGTGTACAAACTACAACCACCTCGGTAAACGCATGCACGCATCACACCCAATTCTATGAGCAGTTCCAAAACAGTGAGCCGGCAGATTTTGAGGTTAAGAAAGAGCTACATCAGCACCATTTACGGAACCATAGTTACATGGTTATTGGTCAAGTTCAAAAGTTCAGAAAATATCATTGTACACGGCAATTTCTGTTCAAATGGGCCCGACTGGCCGCCACAATGTTGTCCTTTATTGTCGTGGATAATGATATTTATCCAGGATTAGTATATGATGCAGCAGATACATGATGGATAGATTCCTGTGCTTAGTCGACTGTGCCTGCGGCCCATGCAGTGACAAAATGCACGACACCACATTGCAGCAGGCTTAAGCATATAATCCAACGCACCGGCAATAGTCAACTCTATATATTTTTGGCTCTAGCTTTCCGGAAGGAACCTGCATCTTAAATAGAAAGGAGCCGCATGCAGCCTATCGACCGTAATACTACAACAGATAAGACAAGCCGAACATATTGTATTTTCCTTAATTATGTGTTTAATGTACTTAGTATTATCATTCCTAGCGAACTGAGCTTCAAAGGTTAGGTTCATTGTGGTGAAATCAGCTCTCCAGATTTAACTCCTAGTTTTGACGTGAGTAGTCATATTTATCTGAATTTAATTCGGAATTTAATCAGTGGGCAGGTGACGTGGCTATCAATAGCGAGATCCTCGTGGTGATTTCGTTGACCTCAATGTCTGTCGGCTCGGTCTACCGGAGGTGCTCATAAATTTAGAGTGTATGTTCATAGGTGATGTATATGCGTATATATGAGTATTTTGTACTGTTTTTATAAATAACATTCCTAAAAAATACCCTTGTATCACTGCTGCAGAAATTTACAAGTACATAATGGTTTATCTACAACGGGCAAACTTTGGTGGGTCTCACATTACAAACAGGTTCCTCCTCCCACACATCAGTAAAAGCAAGACATCATAGGCGGTTTACATCTCTAATAGGTAGTTCTGTTTCAATCGTCAATTTAAGGTAGACAACACTCATGGATTACTTTTGCGCCCATCATTTTTAGGTTTGATATCATTGGCGGGTACCCTCTTATGGTAGCCAGATAACTGTTTGGCATGGGTCTTTTGACATTTTTTTTAGATAAAGAGTGTATATTAATATCGCGGAGATACAAATTACACCCAGCCTCTGCAACAACGCAATAACCAGAGCCATTGCGGATGCACACAGCCGAAAGACAATAAGAAGAAGAAATAAAAAGAAAAGTCCCGCTACGGAATTACAGTCCTTGCGGCAGCCGCACAACCACCACCAAAACAACACCTGATGTCCAATTCTTCAAAAGCAACGCCTTCAAGAAGAACAGTGTCAAGCACAACCAATTAAGGCCAGACCTTGGGTTTTCACCCTGAAGATAGTCCTCGATCTCAAAACAATGTCTCCAACAAGACCACTGTCAGGCACAACCAATTAAGGCCAGACCTTGGATTTTCACCCTGAAGGGTAGGACTTTGGACTTCACGTATGTTGTCGCCCCCACTTTCATGCCGCTGCTCCAAGTCATCAAACACCAAGCCAGTTCCTTATCGCCAGAAAGATTCGAACCACCATTGCCAGTCCTCAGATCTTACCTTCCATGTCATTCTCCGCCAGCACAATGGAACGAGAAAGCGTGCTCCATGATATTAACAGCCAGCAGATATTCGAAGCGCTCCCTCTGAAACCAAACGGTCAGAGAAAAAACACGGGTGCGCACGATCGAATACCATCCGATCCAGCAATCTCCAGGCATGAGACGCCCAGTGGAGTTCGCCGGCGGAGCCTTCCGAAACACGACCGTCCAGCCAGATCGATGGGGACCAACATCCGGTAGATCTTCATCTCGCCGCGAATAAGAACCAAGGACCACCGCCATTATTCTACAGCCTCGCAAGCCCCGACGCCGCAAGGCCACTCCCAGCAGGAACGGCAGCAACGGAGGAAGTCAACCAACGCACAGCTAATCGGCGTGGCCAAAGCCACCGACAGATCGCCGGCCCGAGTTGGATCCCGCAGCCCAGATTGGATCTGGGACCAAGATCAGAACGCCCGATCCCTTCCGCCAAGATGGAGGAGAGGCTCCGGCAGCGCCCCACCGCCTCGACGCCGCGCGCCGCCAAGAGAACTCAGGCGCCGGCCGGACGACCGCGCCGTCCTGTGCCCGCCGCCTGCGCCTCACCGCCTCCGTGAGCCGTCGCCGCGAGACACCTCTTCTGCCCACCGTCAAGGACAGGATGGGCGCCGCCGCCGCCGCCAGGGCCGGCAGCAGCGGCGGCAAGGGCTGGGATGGTGGGTGGCTGCTAGGGTTTGGGGGCGGTCGCCTCCGGAGCCGCCTAGAGGGAGGCGACCCGGGAGGGCTGCTTTCGTGAGCTAGCAGCAGCAAACCTTTTATGTAACCCACCAATTATAAATTGGCATCTCTCTCTCTCTCTCTCTCTCTCTCTCTCTCCTCTCTCTCTCTCTCTCTCTCTCTCTCTCTCTCTATAACATGACCCTTCCCAGAGGAGAAAGCACGAAGGTGACGATGATGGCTTCCATTCGGTGTTGGCGGTGGAGGCTTCCTGTGTTGTGGAATCAACAATAGCTTCATGCGGAGCAGTGTCCAGTTTGCATGGACAAATATATATACTTTTTGTGGCAACGCAGAAATATTTCTTTCGCTACAGATTTTTCACAATAAAGTACGGCTCGAGAATTCGGTTATGAGAGAAATCATGGCTTCAAAATGAACCTCTACGGACCAATATCCTGCTTTATACACTATCACAGATAAGAAAAGCGACACCACCATGAAGGTATTGGGCACAACACCTTCTAACGTGACATTTAGAAGGGATTTAATTGGTGCATGGCTTGCTTCATGGAATGTATTTATAGGGTGATTGGCTTTAGTCCAAGTAGCGCAAGGAAAAAATGAATTTCGTTGGAATCTATGTGAGAACGGAAAATTCTCAGTACACTTCATGTACATAGCTTTAGTTTTTCCGATGAGCTAGTAATAAAAACTTAGCATATTTGGAAAATGAAGGTGGCACTGAAAATTAAAATATTCATGTGGTACCTTCGTAGAGGGGTTATTCTAACAAAAACAACCTCGCAAATCGTAATTGGAAAGGAAATACAATGTGTTGTTTCTGTCACCACGACGAGAATATTAACCACCTTGTTCTTCCAATGCAAGTTTAACTTTCTATATGGTCAGCCATCGAAGTGGTTTTAAACTTGTATCCACCTAGCCATGTTGTAGACATTTTTGACAACTAGTTGCAAGGAATAGAATGCCAGGATATAATCTCATTCAGGTGGGAGCATTTGCCTTATTATGTTCGCTTTGGTTATGTAAACATATGCACATTGGCTCCAGGAGATGTCTATTTTCAAAAACTGGAACATCGTGCCATTGCTCGTGGATGGAGAAATAGGCGAAATAATCCCCCCCCCCCCCCCCCCCCCCCCCCCCCCCTCTCACCAATACCCATGGATGGTGGTTTTTTTTTGTATATTTTTGCCTTTCACTTCTACGACTATTTTTTTTACAGTTGTGTGCATATTATTGTGCAGGGGCCAGGTGCAATCTCCTTATTGGTATTGCCGAATTCGTGAGTTTAATAAATTGCCCTTTATCGAAGCAAAATATAATACATATTCATGGGTCAGAATGAGGGTTCACACACGGGTATACGTGAAGGTCTTACATATTTGGACGGAGGGAGTGTTAATGAATTTTTACATGGGCAGCATAAAAAATCAGCTAGCATTGTAAATTCGCAATCTACATTCATGGAAGATCTAACAATCAAATTACCGGTTAAAATTCACCACGCACTTGCAAAGACATGCGTACGCTAAACCAATATTGCTGGTAGCTAGTATACGATCTCCCAATTAAGCAGAGAATTGTTGAACACCTCTAACAGAGCCGGCACATCCAGTTCCGTCTCAAACTCTGAAATTTCTGCAGTTACATGTGCTGTTTCTCCTCTCCGATGATCCGTATCGACAAGATTGGGCAGATATTCCATATTGTTATTGCTCATGCCGTCGCTGGCCTTGCAGGTGTGATCACCGTAGTACACCACAGTGTATTTTCCAACCTGATCCTCCTCCGCATCTGTGGAATAATTGGCGCCATCTTTATCCTGTTGCTGAATTGTCTTGGTTGCAGGGCAGTTCCGTTCTGTGTATGTGCATCTGTAGTAGCTCCTGCTTAATCACAAGTGTATGCATAGTATACATGATTAAAGATCATAAATCGTCTCTTGCATTGTATAATCAATAATCACCTAAATGTGCGTGTGCATCTGTGCTTTGTTTAGTAATCTGTTACCTAGCATGTTGGCTTCCGTTGATGTTTTTCTGCCCATATTTTCTCCACTGGTGACCATCATAATCTGGGACATTTGTCACGAGTGATCTTGATCGCTTACCATTGTTCCTCCTACAAGATGTCATGTATTTGTCAGAAGTGATCTTGAGATCATGTAAACAGAAGATAATATACAATATACTATCACAAATGAACATGGAATTAATTAGCTTTGTGAACATGTTGTTATGCATAGGATCGATTGAAAACGATATATACTGAAAGTCCCTATACACACACCTTCTCTTTCGGCCAACGGTGTTACTAGGCATCTCCTGTTCCTCCAATCTCCTATCGATATCATTATCAGCAGCGGCAGTAGTACTAATACTGCTCTTCCTCACCAAGGACTTGTCGTCGACGGGCTCGACAGCCACTCCACCCCTAGCACTGAAGAGCTTTGATACGACGCTGGTGTTGCAGCCGATCACGTCGTCAAAGAGCTGGAGGGCGAGCTCCGCCGACCCACTGTCGACATCATGGAGTTGTGGAAGGATGAGCGCCCGGAGCTGAGTCACGAGCTCCAGCTGCCGCTGCAACAGCACCTCGATATCGGCACCATGGCCGTAGTTCTTGCTATGATCCATATGCTTTGCGATTTTGCTTTCTTAGCCTAGGAATCACGCTGCTCGCAAGCTCTTGCCAGTTATATAGGAGTATATCGGAGAGATACACCAGCGGAATGTACAGATTGATTTACTGTTTTGTAATGTGTACTATCTTATATGTGTGCAGAAGCTAGCTAGAGAGTCTTATATTTTGCTACGGAGAGAGTAATTATGTTGGTGATGTGTATGTGAATCTTGCACTAAAACATGTCTAGATACATGTGTGTAGAATCTAGCTAGAAAGTCTTATATTTTGATACGGAGGGAGTAATTACGTTGGTGATGTGTACCTTGAGTTTAAAGAACGGGTGAGGCGTCCGTTTCATGGTGTGAGTGCATGGCAACGCGCTAGTGAGACTGGGTGAGCACGAGGGGGTGGAGTGAGACCTTTGACCAGGAGGTGTTTCGTGCCGGCTAGGAATATTGTCTTATCAAAGAAAGAGTAAAGAAAGAACTCGACACCTGGACCAGAGATCATCGTGGTGATATGGAGGGTTACCCAGGCTGTGTGAACTTCGTGTTCGGTTAGTACAGTACGTACGACCTTGTACAAGGGTACTGAAGATTTCCGTGCCGCGGGCGTATAGGGAGGAAGCGGGAGATCCGGTTGGAGATGTTCTTTTTTTAAGTAACCGTGTATTTCAATAATGTAAAAGAATATTACAAAAGGTTCACATGGAAACTATCAAAAACATCGTGTAGAGACGAGTGCCCTGAAAACATTACTGAAAGAAACCCCGTGCCAAGAGAAAAACAACAAATCTCTTGGGGGTCCCTGCACACACCGACACTATCGGCCTACGCCCACCACCAGCGCCGTCGAGACGCTCGCCGGCAGAAGAGGAGAAATACTCCATCGTCGATAGAACCGGAGAAGCACCATCGGCAACAAGGCTTTCTGAGCCGAAGACCAGGCCTGCCGCGCGTGGCGCATATCGCTATATCGTTGTGGCTTCCCAGCCCCAAATCCTTCCTGAGTTGGAGATGCTCTCACCCGCCGTCATAGACACTTTAAGTAGTTTCGCAACATCAAACTCACGCATGTAACATTCTCTGCATACGTTGAATCTCTGCAACCTTTACCACCCGGCCTCATAGAAAAAAATCAATACTTGTGTTATCATGCACAACATGATCGTCGAGAGTGAGCTTGATGCTAACTGTGTGTTCAATGAGCCCTATGAGTACCAGGCTCCCCTTGCCGACCCACAGTCGGACGTCTCACCGAATTATGTGAATTCCTCGCCTTGCATCTTCAGATTCGTGATGAAACAACTCACAGTCAACTTTAGAGTGATCCAGTTGCGCACTTGTGGGCCTATTGTTCAGTTGCCAAATTTACTTTTAGTTTGAACTGGAATTGTTGTAATAATTATATTTTCCTAACTTTAAATTATCATTGGACCATGCAATCTTTTTCCTATGTTTTAGACATATTGAGAAAAATGGATAGGGCAGGCCGTTTGGGGGGTGCCGGTGTGGGCAGCACTCCAGAATTGGCCGGACAAAATTTTGAGTATGCCGGACAAATTTCCGGGGTGCCGGTGGAAATGCTCCGAGGAGAGTCACTCCTCCATTAACTATTTGAATGTCTCCTAAAATTGTATGGCAAACTATGGACTCTTCCATTCCTATTAACAATTGCAGTTTTAGTACAACTTTGTACTAAATATAGGACAGTTAATATTACTCGAAGGGAGTAGTTACATTGGTTAGACCCTTCCCTAAAACGCATGCATCTAGTATCGAACAATGGAATGTATGTGGTAATAAATGTTCACAGGATATACCCCTCCATCTCGGTTTATTAGTCACTTTTCCAAAACTAGAAAATATCAAGAGTTGAGCGCAATTAGCATTAATGATCTCTTAGAAACGCTCCCACTTCCTCTCCCCAATCTGCATACGATTTAGCCAATGCTCCATTTTAATTAGACCAATGCATGCGCTTTCGATTGGACCTTGTTGGTATTTCTTAATTAATTGCCTAATTTAGCAGTGATTATCTCAACCAATTCTCACTTGTCTAGGTCGTTGTCTAGGTCGCAGAGAAATCCGAAATGTGACTAATAAACCGAGATGGGGGAGTACAACGTAATGCATGCATGTCGAAAAATAGCACAGCGGCCGACGGCCAATACCTTTCCGGTGAATAAATTTGAGTTTATTTCTCCATTGATTGATCAGCATCGTCGTCACCAAGCAAGTTGCTCCAATAAGCTGCATGTATGCTCACGACAACCAAGCGACCTCACGGTGTGTGACGTCATTCTTTTTTTTTTGAGAACCAGAACTTGTATACACTAAGTAGAAAGGAAGTACACTGACAGATACAAGCATCGGACAAGCACATACAAGTACAGACAAAAACGAAGCAGGACACCATCATCTTCAACCTCCCGACATGGAGCAGAAGGAGCTCCTAGCCCACGGGCGTTGAGAGCCGCATCAGTCACCACCTCCAGCGAGATGGATATCTCCGTTGACCCGAACGTCGGCCGGCGAGATACGCCGAGCTCACAGCCATCCATGTCCTCCCGAGCCAACCACAGACCAGGTCCTAGTTCGCCTTCATCACCTGCACACCTCCTGCCCCGCACCACCTCCACCTCCCCGTCTCCCTTGCCACCACGGCCGGCCGGGGACAGACAAGAAGAAAGGCACGGTGCCACCTCCAAGCAACTGCAGCCGCGCAGGCATCGGCTTCCTCTCCCACGCCACCAAGGCCGGCCGAGAGGAACGCAGAACGCGCGAGGACCACCAAAAACCGGAGCTCCCACACCGACCCCCTCCACCCCTCGCCACCACGGCCGGCCGGAGAAAACAGATCGGAGAAGAAGAAGATAAAAAACCTTGTCGCTGCAGCAGGAACATCACATCGCCGACGAGCTCTGACTCCCAGAACGCAGCCACCCCGCCCTCTCCCCTCGCCTCCACGGCCGGCCGGAGAAGAAGATGGATGCAGACCATGGATTCGAAGCTCACCGGGACCCCAGGCCTTATTGATGGAGCTGCCGCTGGAGACCAAGAACGCCACATCCGGCTCCTCCCAAAAGAACACCGTGGCGAGGTGAATCACCAACAAGAGGCAGCGGATCTGGCCGACGAGATCCACTCCCGAACCCCCGGCATAGCGCCAAACTCGAGCACGAGGCCCACTCATACTACTACACCTACAGACCCTAACTACTCCGGCGCCCCTCCAAGACCAACTCCGGCCGGCTATTCCGGCGGAGCGGCCCGGAACACAGCGGCGGACTCTCAACTTACTGTAGACGCACGAGAGGGTTCGTGAGCCTAACCGGCTACTTGTGGCTGGTTGATGCATGTGTGTGACGTCATTCGCAAGTTCGTTTAACACGTGCTTATTATGAAGCTGGGCTAAGCTTTGGCACCCAGTTTGAGGATTAACGTGGATGCAACCCAGCCTAATCAAATGGCATGGACCTATGTTGGCCCATGAATTTACCAAAGTAAGGGCTCAAACTTTCCCAGAAAAAACAACCAAATATTTCTTATTTGTTGAGTTTTAAAAAAAAAACAGAACTGTTTTCATTATTTATTTATTTATTTGCGAAAAAGGACCCTGACATTAAAAGAAACACCGAACAGGACAAGACATCTCAACAAGAAAAAAATTACAACGAGATCTTCGAGATGTCGTTCGTCTTTAACCTCCAGATCGTGTCGACGGCGCAACGCCGCTGCCGCTCCTTACAGAACCGGCTTGACGTTGTTGGTTGTGGACGGAGTCGTCGAACGGGTCAAGAAGATCACATCCGTCCCGGAGCCGAAGAAGAAGTCAACCACCGATGAAGCTCCATGATGATCCGAAGAACGCCATCACCACAAGAAGTACTCGAGAACCAAACCACTCTCACAAACTTCTCGACGACGCTGCTGAGATGGGGCTGAAGTCGGATAGACTTTATTGGAAGATGCGCCGCTGCTGCCCCACCAATTCTTAACCCTAAAACCAACTTTTCATTATTGTCTTTAAAATGTTATCTATACCCCTACTAATAAAGGCCGTAAGGCTTCTTGCCGTCCGACCTTGAAATGACGGTTTTGCCCCTGATGTTTCAGCCGTACTACAGCGAATGCCACCGCCCAGTGAAAGATATTTCGTCCGTCGCCGCGCCTTCGTTCTGGTCAACACACAACAGCCCAACGAATCCCCTCCCCTGCTTCCTCCACCGCCGGACACCGCCCTACCCTCTTCTTCTCCGCCGCCCCATGTGCTCAGCCCGTCGACCTCCCGATCCACTTCTCCGTCTCCTTGATCCACTTATCCTTCCCCTCTTCTTCTTCAAACGGCGGCCGCTGACTTGAGCGTGGATGCGGAAGTTCTAAACCGGCCGCCGGCGTGACGTCGTGCTGGCGCTCTTGCTCGCCGCAGGACGGGCGCAGCAGGAGCTGCAGTAGGAATATCTAGCTGCAATACCGGTGCGGTAGAGCTCGCCGCAGGTCTTTGCCCTGACCAGTGCAACAGAAACTTTAGAAGGCCGCCAAGCCGATTCGTGCGTTCGCGGCCGCCGGCAAGGGCGCGACCTGACTCCTGCGCGAAGATGCCGGCAACCAATCAGCCTCCGTGCTTTTCTCCCTTCGTTCTCCCATGGTGATTCTTTACCTTCATTTTCATTCTCATGCTACAGATCGCAAAAATCCACGGTGGTTTTTGCCCTTCATTATCTGATCCGAATAGTTTAGTGATGATGGATGTTTGTTCATGGAATTTATCCATGATTCATTTGGCTACTGAGTTTTGTCAAGAAGATTGTGTAGGAATCCATGGTCCATGAACCCCCTGCACCATCAGCATAGCCACTGACCACACAGGTAGGAACGGGAGGAGAGAAGATGTCAGGATCCTTACCTGAACCTACTATATCCTGTTCGACAACAACACCTGAAGATCTAACGGCTACAAGTAAGAGATGTCGTTTCACGTGTGCAGCTGAGATTCGTTGTATCAGCTGATTAATTAAGCCACTGATGGCTGTCATGTAATAACTAAACCCGTGGCTCCAGCAGCTAGATAAGCTGGGGAGTGGGTGGTTGGGCGGCACGAGCTATCAAAAACCTAAATCTTTACCTTGCTCTCTTGTTTTCTTGCACTACCTTTTATCGTTCTTCCTTTCCAGTAGCCTACATCTAGATTTCCTGCTTAATTCTTGCCAATTTACCCTATCTAGCTAGTCGGATCCTGACAATTGGTTATCAGAGCACTCGTTACATCCACCAAATTTTTTTTCCACCAGGGGTTTCTCGATCATATCGATTCGAGTGTAAAATTCCTCCTCAGATCGGAAGAGCAAGGATCCGTCAAGACACATATAGAGGAGATGTGCCCGGTGCGGACACGCTCCCAGGAGGCGCTGGACACTGCAGCGGAAGAAGCGGAGCTGTTGGCGGCGGCGCAGCAGCAAGCGCAGGAAGAACAAGAAATCGAGGTGCGCCTACCTCGTGAGGTGCTGAACATCAACAGGCGCCTAGATCGGCAACAGGAATCGGTCGATGACCTCCAAGGTAACATCTCCAAGCTCACCCAGATGGTAGAACAGTTGGGTTTGTCGATGCAGAATCAAGGATTCACTCGGAATCAGGGGCACTATCCTCAGAGCACCAATGGATCGGAATTTGCCACTCCGCCCCGCAAAACCCAACCTTGAGCCCCATTCCCGAGGAGCCATCACCATCCACGAGTTCTTCCCAACTGCTTCGAGGTCAACAAGCTCGCCCAGTTTCTGTTCCATCTTACCCACACCCAAGCCAACTATCACAACCATCTTTCCTCAGCACCCCAAATTCCCAACATCCACAAAATTCGCCAAATTCCCAACCTTTCTCCACCACAAACCTATTTCAGCCACCCCAAGCACCACCAAGCAACCAATTCTACCATACAACCAATCCCCAGACCCACCCGCACCAATACATTCCGCAACAAACCCAATACTATGCACCAAACTCTTCCCTACTGCCACTGTCGATGCAGTATGTACCCCAACAGTACTACAGTCAGCCTCCCCCACAATACAACATTCCCCAGCAGCCTATCTCACCACCATACTACCAACAACCTAGTCCACAACCAACCTATACTTACACTCAACCAACACCATCAGTTTACCCACCAACAACAAATAGCCTATCTTGGTCATACCAACCAGAGCAATACCACAGAGAGAATAGCAGACAACAGCCAGCAAGTTCAGTTCAGGCTGAGCCAAGAGCTGAGACCAGAAACAATACTGCAAGAGAAGGTACCAGACAACAGCAAGCAAATCCAATTCAAGCTGAACAGAGGTATAACTATCAAGAGCCACACATTCGAACTCCAAATGTGGAGTTACCGGTGTTCACTGGAGAGAATGCTGTCAGCTGGGTACAAGAGTGTGAGAGTATTTTTGAGCTGGCTGGAATTGAAAATGAATACAAGGTGAAGTGGGCCAACGCTCACATTCGTGGCAGAGCTAAAACATGGCTTAATAGCTCAGATTACCAGATATATCTGCTGAACTGGAACCAATTCTGTAGCTTGATATGTGAAAGGTTCCCAGGGCCAGGAGCAGATGAGTCTATGGAGCAGTGTCAATTGCTGCAACAAACAACACTGTCGACAATTACATCGACCAGTTTGAAGAATGGATGTCACTGATGAAAAGAGATCACAGTTACCTGCAAGAAAAAATGTTCTTGTTAAGATTCCTGAGTGGGTTGAAAGACACCATCAAACATGACACGAAATGTCACAAACCAGCAACACTTCGATCTGCTTATTGGTATGCCAGACAACAGGAGAAATCTTATCTTTGCAACAACAGGAAACCTCAAGGAAACACCATCAACAGGGGTTTCTTGCCCCCTGCCCAAAACAGAGCACCCAATCCAAGAGAAGCCAGACCCAGAATTGCAGCGGACAGACCAAAAGAAAAGGGTAAATGTTGGTACTGCCCTGACAACTGGTTTTTTGGCCATAAATGTGCTGGTATGAGAAGCCATTTGAATGTAATCGAGTGGCAAGGACACTCTGATGATGAAGCAGAAGCTGCCGAGGTGCAAGCAGCAGTACAACCACCGGTGCAAGAACCAGTTGCCAATGCTCAAGAACAACAACCAGCACAGAAGGAACTTATAATGTCGGTATCCGCAGAAGCTGTGCAAGGGATATCGGGAAATGAAACAATATCTCTCCTGGTAATCATAGGAGGTGTTCAGGCAGTAGCACTAGTGGATTCGGGTAGTTCTAGCACTTTTATTGATAAACAGTTTGCACTCACGTAAAAGCTACAGATGCAAGCAACAGATGCTCGAACAGTAACAGTGGCTGGAGGAGGACAGTTGATATCTGATGCAGTTGTCAAGAATTGCAAGTACACCATTCAAAAGCAAAAATTTGTTGGTGATTTCAAGGTACTGCCTCTCAAAGGGTATGATGTAGTTCTGGGAGTCAGCTGGCTGAAGCAATATAACCCCACAAAATTTGATTGGGTCAAAAGAAACGTGACTATCACTGTCAAAAAGAAAGAACTCACCTTCCATGACCACTTGATGATCACGGAAGATAACATCATTTCAGCTAAGCAATGCTCGGAAATCCTAAAAAAGGGCACCTCAGGATATATGTTACAGCTCTTTTTGGTAAATCCAGAGAAAGATGCACGGAAGGAAACCCAGAAATTAAACCCAAAAGCACAAGCATTGATAGCAGAATTCACTGATTTGTTCCAACCTCCAGTGGGTTTACCTCCAGCCAGAGAATGTGATCATCAAATTCCACTGAAGGAGGGCACAACACCACCCAATATCAGACCTTATCGCATGCCGCATAAACAAAAAGACATTGTAGAGAGTTTGATCAAGGAGATGCTTAAGAACAAAGAAATCAGAGACAGTAATAGTCCTTACTCATCACCTGCCCTCATTGTCACCAAGAAAGATAAATCATGGAGACTATGTGGTGATTTCAGGCAGATAAATGCTATAACAATCAAAAATAAGTACCCAATCCCAGTTATTGAAGACCTCTTGGATGAACTACATGGAGCAGCAGTCTTCTCCAAAATAGACTTAAGGTCTGGATATCATCAGATCCGCATGAATGAAAGCGATATCAGCAAGACTGCATTTCGCACACATAATGGTCATTACGAGTACTTGGTCATGCCGTTTGGATTGACAAACGCTCCTGCAACATTCCAATAGCTGATGAACTCAATATTTGCCAAGCAGCTGCGACAGTTTGTCTTAGTCTTTTTTGATGATATCCTAGTCTACAGCAAAAATGAAGAAGAGCATTGTGAACACCTGAAGATAGTACTACAACTACTCAGGGACAACCAACTGAAAGCGAAGATGTCCAAGTGTACCTTCTTCACCCCTTCAGTAGAATATCTGGGGCATATCATCTCTGCCCAGGGCGTGGCCACTGACCCAGCCAAGATTCAGGATATACTAAGCTGGAAAGTACCCACAAATATAACTGAATTGAGAGGTTTCTTAGGTCTTACAGGCTATTACCGCCGGTTCATCGAAGCATATGCTCTCATATGCAAACCATTGCATGAGGCCTTGAAGAAAAACAACTTTATCTGGACAGAAGCACAAGACACAACATTCCTAGCTTTGAAGAAGGCAATGACAACTCCTCCAGTTCTGGCCTTGCCTAATTTTGAGCTACCATTTGTTGTTGAGACAGATGCATCTGGCTATGGAATTGGGGCTGTGTTAATGCAGTCAAGCAGACCGATAGCATTTTTCAGCAAGAGTCTTGGTGTTAAAGCTGTAGCCCAATCAATCTATGAAAAAGAAGCAATTGCAATTCTGGAAGCACTACGAAAGTGGAGACACTATCTGCTCGGTCACAAACTGGTGATAAAAACTGATCAGAAAAGCCTCAAATACCTCTCGAGCCAGAGATTGTTGGAAGGTATTCAACATAAATTGATGTTGAAACTACTTGAGTTTGATTATGCAATCGAATACAAAAAAGGGTCTGAAAACAAAGTGGCAGACGCATTATCAAGAAAGTCTGAATTACACACTCAGCAATCTTGTCTAGCTATCAGTACATTAGTACCAAAATGGATAGAAGACATTGAAGCCACTTATTACACTGATGATAAATGCAAGCAACTGCTGCAAGAATTGGCTATTGATGCGAACAGCCATCCCAACTATGCCTTGACTGTAGGCATCTTGAGATACAAGAACCGCATTGTCGTGGGAGATAATGCTGAACTGAAGAAATCCTTGTTCGACACATTCCACTCATCCAGCTTGGGTGGGCATTCTGGTCAGAGAGTCACATTGCACAGACTCAAGCACCTCTTCTACTGGCCCAACATGAAGAACTTCATATCTGAAAAGGTATCACATTGTCCAGTCTGCCAAATCTCAAAAACTGAACATGTGCACTACCCAGGACTGCTGGAACCCCTCAATATTCCTAAAATGAAGTGGGCAGAGATCAGCATGGATTTCATAGAGGGACTTCCCAAATCAAAAGGAAAAGATGTAATTTTAGTGGTAGTCGATCGACTAACTAAATATGCACACTTCCTTCCTTTATCTCACCCCTTTACAGTCCAGCAAGTGAGACAGCTATTCATGGACAATATTCACAAGTTACATGGGTTTCCTCAAGCTATTGTTACAGATCGAGATAGAATTTTCACCAGCAAACTCTGGCAGCAAATATTCTCAGCACTAAATGTACAACTGAAATTCAGCTCAGCTTATCATCCTGAGTCAGATGGACAAACCGAAAGGGTTAACCAGTGCCTAGAGCAGTACTTACGCAGCATGGTTTTTAAGGAACCTAAGAAATGGGCTCAATGGCTTCCAGCAGCTGAATGGTGGTATAACTGTTCTTATCACACTTCCATTAAGAAATCTCCATTTGAAGCACTATATGGCTATGCTCCTCCTCAAATTGGAGAAATTGCTCTACCCTGCAATGTATCTCCAGAGACACAAGTAACACTGCAGGAACAAGAAGATATGATGAAAACTCTGCAGTACAACCTATGCCAAGCTCAACAAAAGATGAAGAAGTTTGCTGATTTGAACAGAACCGAAAGATCTTTTGAACTAGGCGACATGGTGTACCTGAAGATGCAACCCTATAGGGAAACTGCTTTGGGACTCAGAAATTCACTGAAATTGTCCTCCAAATACTATGGACCTTTCAAGTAATGGCCAAGGTGGGAAGAGTAGCATATAAACTCCAATTGCCTGAAGGAACAAAACTCCATGATGTATTCCACGTCAACCAGTTAAAGAAGCACTTGGGGCCAACAGCTGTTCCAAATCCAACTCTTCCACTCCTTACGGATGAGGGTAAGATCAAAGTATTTCCATTGGCGGTTCTGCAACGACGACAAGTTCCTCGCTCTGCAGGTGATTACAATGTGGCAGTGCCACAGTGGCTCATACACTGGGAAAACTTATCACCAGAGGAAGCAACCTGGGAGGACGCCAAGTTCATCCAAGCGACATTCCCGACGTTCAAGCCTTGTAGTCTTGACTGAAGCGGCCGGCAATGTCAGGATCCTTACCTGAACCTACTATATCCTGTTCGACAACAACACCTGAAGATCTAACGGCTACAAGTAAGAGATATCGTTTCACGTGTGCAGCTGAGATTCGTTGTATCAGCTGATTAATTAAGCCACTGATGGCTGTCATGTAATAACTAAACTCGTGGCTCCAGCAGCTAGATAAGCTGGGGAGTGGGTGGTTGGGCGGCACGAGCTATCAAAAACCTAAATCTTTACCTTGCTCTCTTGTTTTCTTGCACTACCTTTTATCGTTCTTCCTTTCCAGTAGCCTACATCTAGATTTCCTGCTTAATTCTTGCCAATTTACCCTATCTAGCTAGTCGGATCCTGACAGAAGAGGAAGCCGCGAGGCGATGACGGAGATGGTTTCCCTCAAGCTGCAGAAGCGGCTCGGCTCGAGCATGCTCAAGTGCGGCAAGTGCAAGGTCTGGCTTGACCCCAATGAGGTCAACGGGATATCCATGGGCTAGGCTTACAACAAAGATTATGTGGATGAGGAGGATGTGTGTGCTCGGGCGTCTGCTCCGGAAGTACGATGAAGCAAACAATGTCAGAAGCCCATATACCATGAACCATGTACTTGAAGGTCAAGGGTAATATGTTCAAAATTTATTGGAAGTTTTTCCTATTTGTCATTTTCTCCATTCAGATTTTTCAGTTAATACAAAATCAAAGATCTTAGTGCTTCATGCTTCAGAAACTTAATGATAATAACTTTATATTTATGTGATAATGCTTCAGAAGAACCATCTAAGAACAATGCTGAACGCTGTTTCATTTCAATTTGTTAATGATAAATGTTCCTCCACAATAAAATAAATAAAAAGATATGCAGTGATATAATATGAGATTGCCTCTGAGTGAAAACAAAGTGCTCTCAGTTCACTGCTAATGATAATGATAAGAGATTGATCTGAATTAAATAACCAATTTTCAAGATAATGTATTACAAAACGTGAATAAGAAAATATAGAAAGTTTCTTTTGGGAAATAGGAAGGACTGTGCAATGATAGATGAACATAACTCAAGGTGTTTTGTTATGACATTATACAAATAAATCAACTACTCGAAAGTATTAATGTAACTCGAGAGTGTCCGCGCTTCTCATGGTCTAAATTAACGTGGTGATCGACATCGGCACGTGAAATTCGGTCTAAATATATCCAATAAAAGTCAAAATATAGCAACGCACTCTATTAGTTCCCATCGGTGATTTAGAAATAATTGTTTGGCTATCTTAAAGTAATAGGACAACTTTTTAGCATGGTAAATGTATCAACCAGATATACTACTCACAGAGAAGTTTAAGCTCCCGGGTAGAAAAAATTATTACACACTGGTCAATTGACTTTGAGGCAAAATTTGGGTTGTGCCGAAGTTTATCGACCAAAATTTGATTTGTTTTTTCAATCCCGTTGCAACGCGCGTGTTCGGCCAAATTAAAGCCACTGCCACCGCCGAAGTGAATACCGGTTCAAATTTACATTTTTGCAGAAAACCCCCTGACAAACTGGGAAACTAACCCGCAGTACACAGGGCAGACGTCCTACTGTCTTATTCGCAATTTACCGAAAACCCACGGACCTTTTTGCAAAAACGCCACCGAAGAGGTACGGGAGAATCTGGAGTGTCCGTTTAAGTTGCAACGGACGACCGAGATTAATCTGCTTTCTAAATTTTGTTTAAATAAACATAGAACACACTAAACTTTGTAAATTCATAACTTTCAATCCACAACTCCAAATTTAACAAACTTTACATCAATGCAAAGCTCTGACCATGTAGTTTAATTTGACATCATTACTTTTCCTTTTTGCATCTGTTTTAGTTGATCAACATACAGAGATGCATTTCGGCCATATAATTCAACACTTGAGTTCTAAAAATGTTTTCAAAATGAATCCTTTTGTTAAATGTCAAGAAATACATCCTCTGTCCAGGGAAACCAAAGTTATAAATTTGGAAAATAATTTAACGACCCAATTAAGCCACTACCATTTTCTTCCCTTTTTAAAACGCTTCACAAATAATTCTTTACGGAATTTAAATCCAAACTGAAACTCTGGCTTTTTCTCCCGTAGCGAAGCATGGGACGAGCAGTTTGCTAGAAGAGAGAAAGTCACGGACAGACTTAGCTTCAGCAAGTCATCAAAGCTGCGTCCGTGCAGCAGGGAGTTGTAGCGTGTGTGCTTGCATTAGCTTAATTATCCATAGCGCAAGGCCTCCAGTGTGCAAAAAGAAAAATAGGTGATTGATGGGAGATCCTGTGTGTCCCTCGTTAGCGGCGATTTCGCTCAGCGCAGCCTACATGCCTCGCCCCGCGCCGCGTATGTGGGCTGGCCCAATTGTTTCACGCGTGCAGGAAACATTTTGCCCCACTGGTTTGACTGTTTCGGGCCTGTTTCGAATTTATTTTCGCTGCTTTTTTTGCCCTATTTTTTAAAACACGAATACTTTTTTAATCTGAATATTTTCAAAATATGAATCATTTAAAAAAATAAAAACAAAAACCAATATGGATCCAAATTTGAAATTGGCACCATTTTCAACAAATTCAAATTTGGAAATATTTTAAATTCGGAACCATTTTTAAATTTGAAACCATTTTCATAAATAAATAATTTTTAAATTTGGAACCATTTTCAAAATTAAACAATTTTTGAATTTGGAACCATTTTAAATTCGGAACCATTTTTAAATTTAGAACCATTTTCAAAATAGAACCATTTTTTAAATGAACAATTTTGAATTCGGAACCATTTTAAAATTTGGAACTATTTTTATAAATGAACAATTTTCAAATTTAAAACCATTTTAAATTTAGAACCATTTTCAAATGGAATCATTTTAAAAAATTAAACAAATTTGAAAAACAAATTTAAAAAAGAAAAACAATAAGAGAAGAAAAAAGTAAACGAAAAGAAAACATAAAAAGAAAAAAGAAAAAAGAAAAACTGAAAAGAAATGAAAAAGGAAAAAAAGTAAAAAGAAAAAAACGAAAGAAAAAGGGGAAAGCCGCCCGATGGGCCGGCCCGGTAGAAGCTCCCGTTAGCGACACGGCCGATTCGCGTCGCTAACGGGCGTCATATAGGATTTGCCGTGATTGATGCACCTAGCAATCGGACTTCCTATACTACACGCACGATCACATCTACCTCTACTCGATCTTCTCCGCATTTGCCCCGGCCTAGCCACACAGGTTTTAGGATTGACTGATTGAGCATCGCCGGCGCCGCAAGGTCACGGCCGCACGGAGTCTTTTTTTACCTAACAAGACTCCTCATCGATATCATATAAAAAACTGTCAGTTTTAGAAAACCTAAACGAAAAATAAAGCGACAGAAATGAAAAGAACGTCCGTATGACTCAGTTCGTCGCCTATGACTCGGTTCGTCGCCTGATTGCCCAAGGTACTATTGTGTATGTGTGTGTTGCTTTTTTCGACAAATATACGTATATGTTGCTACGTGCTAGCTTGATCAAATCCAATAATTACGACTCGCTAGTTATAAGAGTACTTTCTTCGGCACTGCATGGTTGTAACATTGGAAAGAAAATAGCTGCAAAGATCAACATTGAGGAGATTATTGACTTGTTTTGTAGGCTTGGATGTAGATCTAGATGAGAATAGTAGAAATATAGCCAGAAATCCATTTCGGCTTGTGAGTCTAGATGCTCCTATTATGAAAAAGCATATTTTACAATGTCAAAAAATTCCGAAAAAATTAGGTCGTACATATAGACATTTTATGAAGGCGCATAAAATTTCATTAAAAAATATATTTTTTGTGTCATGTGTAAAAAGACAAAAACATGTCTACTAAGAAGTCATTTTTAGCACCGAATTTGTCTTTTTATACAGAACACAAAAAGTATTATTATTTTGTGAAACTTTGTGTGTCAACATAAAATGTTCTGAGGTACACTCGAAATTTACTTCATAATTTTTTGGCATTTATAAAAAAAATTAAATGAAGTTCACATAATGGGACTAGATGGTTCTACGAGCCAAAACACCATGTCCAAATATAGCTTTCTTTTCTATTGCAAAACATTATTGTTACAATTTGATATCTTTAGTATGACATGATATGATATATTTTCTTGTTGTGCCTTTTTTATGGTTAGTGTTTGTTCGTCCCTCCATGGTTAAATCATGCATCCGCTCATGTATATAGTAAATGTTGACGCAATCTATGTCAAGCAAACGGGTATTGGTTCTTGGGGGCGTAGATTAGAAATTGTTCCGATAATACAAGGCTTCACATGACCTTTTTTTCTAAAGGTGATATATTAATACCGCGGAGATACCAATTACAGCCTATATCTGTAGTAACGGAATGTCCTAAAGATATTAGGGATGCACACAGCTGTACAATAAAAATAAGAAGAAGAAAACAAAAGATCCCGCTATAGTGATCAAATCCTTGTAGCTTTAACCTAAACCACCACCAAGACAACACCCGGAGTCCAAATTCTCCAAAAGCGACACCTCCAAGAAGGAAACAGTGCACAAACGCCATCGCCACCCGATCATAGATCTTAGGTTTTCACCCTAGAGAAAGCCCGCGCTCTCAAAATAATGCCTTCAACAAGGCCATTGCCAGGCACAACCAATTAAGGCCAGACCTTGGATTTTCACCCTGAAAGACAAGACTCTTTACTCCTCCTGCATTGCTGCCCCCGGCTTGCCGATGCCGCTGCTACAAGTCACGAATCACCAAGCAAAGTCCTCTGCACATCAAAAACTCGGTCCGCCATTACTAGACCTCAGGCCTTAGCCACCATGAGACATTCTCCTCCATTATCGTCACCAAAGAGATCAAAATACCGACATGTCCCATGGTGACAACAGACAACGAAGCTTCGCCTCACTCCATCCTGAAACCTCACGGCCAGAAATATGGGTGCACACGACCGAATCCCATCCGATCCAGCAATCTACATGCATCTAGCACGAGATCTCCGGCAGAGCCTTCCGGAACTCGTCACCGGCCAGGCATCAGGCAGAACACCGTCTTGACGCAAGAAGAAACATAGGATCACCACCTTTGTTAGGCAGATTGGCAGGCCCCCACGCCGCCGCCCGTCGGCTTCCAACAGCAGGCCGAAAATCTCATCAAGAACTGCCGCCACCACACGCACCACGTGGAGATGAGGACTTAGCCACACCGAGTCCCCCAAACCAGCCGCCCTCGCGGCCACAACAGCCGCCAAGGTCGTCGAAGAAAACTGGGGCCGCCGCCCCGACGTTCGTCTCCGCTGGAAGAACCGCGTTGTCCAGGGCCACCGCGAGGCTCCGGCCGGAAATCCCGCCACGCGAGGAGGATGGGGTCCCGCCTTCACCATCCATGCTAGGGGATGAGAGCCCACCACCGCCGTCAGTCGCACGGCCTTTGACCGGCAGCATCCTTCGGCGACGCGGGGGAGGGGGAGGGGGGTCGAGAGGGGAGGGGAAGGAGGAGGCGGCGGCTAGGGATCCGCCCGAGTCGCCCCTCCTGGGAACGACACGAGTGTTTTTTCTTTCTCAGATAAGATGTGGTATGGTTTACATTGGTGCATGTCTTTAACTTTGTTATGTTTGGATAATCTATGTGTTGCCATTACATTTGCTTTTGGATGATGGTTGAATTATTAGAGGATTTTCTAGAACCATTTTCGAGGCTCATGTTTTGCAGAGTTCCTCTAAGCAGATTTATTTTGCTGAAAAAAAAACAACCTCTGTATAAATTCATTCACGGCACAAGACAGAGTCAAACCTACGATCCAATCAGCCTCTTTAGAACAATTCTTAAAGCGCAAGAATGAGGAAAGGTACCATGATACCATCAAGATGTTATTTACTCGTCGAAATCTGTAGATGGTAACACTAGTAGAAAACTGCTTATAGGTGAAAACTTACCTGTGGCGCACCACCTTCCTTGTGCGCCACTGCTATTCTCTCTCCTCACACGAAGAATCTGGGGAAACTTACCTGTGGCGCACCACCTTCCTTGTGCGCCACAGGTAAATTATTACCTGTGGCGCACGACGGAGTTGGTGCGCCACAGATAAGTTTCCCCGAATTTGTGTGCGAGGAGAGAGAGTAGCAGTGGCGCACAACTTTTTATGTGCGCCACAGGTAATGTGCGTACCTGTGGTGCACCGCTCGTGCGCCACAGGTAATGAGAGTACCTGTGGCGTACGGGATGGATTGTGCGCCACATGTATTTTCGCCAGATATTTTTAGCCCACCTACCACGCTCTCCTCAGTCTCGTCGCGATCCCCATTTCCTCACCCCCGCCGCCAGCTCTCGCCCCACCCCAACCTCCCCGCAGCCGCCGCCTGCCCCCCACCCCAGCCTGCCCGCCCTCCACAAATCCTCCACCGCGAGAGCGCCGCGGAGCTCGCCGTCGTCCCCTACCCCTTCTCCGGTAGTGGTTCGCAGCCGAGAGCGCCGCGGAGCTCGCAGTCGTCCCCTACCCCTTCTCAAGGTACTGAGCTCCCTCCTCCACTGCGCGCTGCAACGGCATCACGCGCCACGCCGTCGCGGCCGCGCTGCCGTAGGTGTGTATCCTTAGGAAATGGAAGATAGGTGCAAATATTGTGTAAATTTTGTTCTAGTTTTATCTCATGAATCGGTCCAGATTGGTTTAAGCGTAGGATTTACTTATAGAAATCTCTGAATTCTCATATATTTACGTGTTGCCTATATTCATTTGACAAGAAATTTGACATGTCCTGTAAAAAAAAAGGAATTTGACATGTTCCCTAGCTAGTGTTGCATGTTAATTTCACGGAAGTTGACTTGTTTTTGTAGTCTATGCATGTTAATTTCAGTGTTGTAGACCTTGCCTATCTGTTGATTATTGTTTAATCGGAGTTTTCTACCCAGAGACCTAGCTTAGTTTGCTATCTTAGACCTTGCTACTTGTGTTTTATTTTCTGGAAGGTATGTCTACATATACAGGTGTAAGGGTGAGGCCTAGGGCCGAATCTGATGGCGTACCAGCGCCAGGTGTTCGGTTCACAGGATGTAGACATTTCGTCGTCGGCGGGTCCTTCGCACGGTGCGGCTTCGTCTCAGGACGATGAGGGTACGAGGATACCTTCATGAAGAACTTTGACAAGGAGTTCGACATGGCTTGGGACCGGATCAAGAAGGGAGAATGAACCAGAGAAACTTATCTTGCTAGCTAGCGACTCGATCGAGATGTATTATATGTAATTCTAGTTAGTTGACTAAATTACTTTTCTAAACCTAGCTAGAACCGTTTATCAAGATGTATTATATGTAATTCATGTTAGTTGTCTAAACTTGTCTGTTTATTACTACTGATGTGTATTGATACTGCTTTTGTGCATATGTATAAATACGAAAAACGGTGAAAAACAGACCGGTAGAAAAAGTTGGTTACTATCAGTGGCTACTAGTGGCGCACTATATTCTACTATCAGTGGCGCACTGGATGATGCGCCATTGATAAGTTGGTTACCTGTGGCGCACCGCTAGTGCGCCACAGGTAACACTTACCAGTGGCGCGGGTTTAGTGGCGCACCACGGTGCGCCACTGATAGTGGATTTGGGTGCGCCACTGGTAGCCTTTTTTCTACTAGTGTAACTTCAAAACTAGCTCTTCAGTGCTATGCTAAAAGGGAACTTTGCAAGAATATGAAGAATGCTCCGTGAGACACAAACTATTTTTCTGTCAAAACTCCTGTTTACTTTAGCTAGTAACCAAACTTAGCTCATAGGATCATGCAATCTCATTTCTAACAAAAATTAAATCAGGAAATCCAACTTGATCTAAAAACAGGCAACTTAATTAGGAATTATATATACCAATTTATATATGGTTACTGACCATCTACAAAGATCTAGAAACCAAACAACTGGCAGCTGTTGAGAACAAATGGCGACTCGTTAACGAAAAAGTAGTTAATCCAGCTTCCGTCCGTTGCCGCGACGTGCACCGGCGACATGATCGGCCCGGCGAAATCCATCTCCCGGAGCAACATGGGAGCAGCAGTGGGTGACGTCGTCGACGTGTCCCGCTCCAGCAGCCACCGTCGACAGCAAACAGGCTTGAACAATCGCCGCGCTCCCTCGGCGTCAGGGTCCCGCTAGCGACGGCGCCACCGCTCCATGTGATATCCGAGCTCGCCGGCGACTGAGTGGCGGTGCTGATAGCGCTAGAGCTGTTAGGAAAGACGGCGGTGATGTCTGGGGCTGATGGGGTCTTAGTGCGGATGGTAGTCTCAAGGATAACTGGCGCCGCTGCCTCTTCGGTCGTCCTGCAGCTGTGCTCCGAGATGTACACCACCGTGTACTTGGGCGGTCCACCGTCGCCATCACCGTCGTCGTTGCGCTGCACCGTCCGTTTGGCCGGGCAGGCTTGGTCCATGCTGTTGGTGCACCGGTAGTAACTCCTGACATGGATGAAATCAAGCGATTTAGCTTAGTCATCGTTATTTTGCAATTGATTAATTGATCCTGGAAGGCGTGTAGTTAATTACGGAGTACAACGTAAGCATGCTGGATACTATGGTGAACTGGTGATGCGACCGACGTGATTGAGATGGATGTACCATCGTGTATCTCGACTACATGCGGGCATGGATGGGCGTCGTTGCAAGTGGGGAATTAATCACTGTGCAGATATGGGTGCGCGAGACTGCGAGCTGTCCGGTTGATAACGAAATGGCAATAACTTTTAGCTAAGCTTGGATGGTTCATAGTTGGTGCCTTGCTGCATGTCCCCTAACAACATTTTGCATGTCCTCCAGCATCTTATAGCTATTTTTTAGGTGATTGATTGAGACATAACTGCACTTTCTAAATCGACGCTAAGCATCTTATCTCGGCTCCAACCAGAGATAAAGAAGGACGCGAGCTTTTTGTACGTCGTATGCCTACTTTTTTTGAAACATTTCCGGTTGTTTTGGTAGATGAAGAGGGAATTGTGAGAGCGGACGTTCCTTTTAGAAGAGCAGAATCCAAATATAGTGTTGAACAAGTAGGCGTAACGGTGGAGTTCTATGGTGGCGAACTTAATGGAGTAAGTTATTCTGATCCTGCTACTATAAAAAAATATGCGAGGCGTTCTCAATTAGGGGAAATTTTTGAATTAGATCGGGCTACTTTGAAATCAGATGGTGTTTTTCGCAGCATGCCTGAGTGAAAACTGATGGAGAAGCACGGCGGCGCAAGAACTTTGAGCCACTGAATAATGAATGTCGATGGTGTCGTAAATCTTTACCTCGGGTACTTGGCGGCTTCGATTTGCTTCTGGCCGTACTTTTTCCACTGGTAGCCGTCGAAATCCGGAACGGTCGTGACGATCGTCTTGTTCGTCGTCGCTTCCTTCTTCCTCCTGCAACGAGTAGCCTTCGTCGCGGTGGAACAGCCACCACCACGTTGCTTCTGATCCTCCTGCAGGTGGCGTTCGTCCTCCCGGGCTCTCTTGCGACCCCTGCGCCCGAGTTTGCCGGCGCCGATGCAGGACGCCGGCGCCTTCACCGGCGAGATGCAGTGCTCGACAGACAAGTCGGCCGACGACGACGAAGACCACGACGCGCCGCCGGCTGGAGACGGGAATAGAAGCTCGTGCAGCTGCGCCACCAGCTCCCTCTCCCGGCAACGCAGCTGCATCCCGTCCGGCGCCCCGCAGCCACCGACGGCACCTCTGTTCAGCTGCATTTCAGTTCGAATAGCTCGACTGTGCCGCACGCAGTACTGAGTGTGTATGACACTGGCTAGCTATGCTACTCCGGTGGCTTCCTCGAACTCTCGAAGTCGCGTCTTTATAGAGGAATCGCGCTGTGGTACGGACGCCACAGGACACGTGGGGCCCAAATACTTTACACACCCACGTGGCGGTCCTTCCGTGGCGATCGATGGGCCCACATGGAAACGTCCAGGCCGGTGGCCCGTGTGGGGCCCACGCCGCTAAGATCGTGGAGGACGAGAATGGGATGTGCATGATAGGGCTACCTCTTCTTGTACACATGCATACGTGATGCACGCCCGGGTATGTACAAACCACACGAGAGGTACATGTATTTCTACACGCGCTCATGCTCGTACATATATACACGAATAATCGGAGATCTTTCTATGTGAGCTCGTACATATATACACGAATAATCAGAGATATTTCTATGTGAGAACCTGCCTGTGGTAGAATGGTTAGAAGGGTGGTCGTATTTCAGCGCATCAGAGTTCAAACCACAGGTTTCACACTGTTGTTTCTCATTTAGGCAGAATATTCTTCAGTGGAAGGCGATGTTCTCATCGACAGCAAGGCGCCTGTGATGACTTTGTCAATCTCAAGACTCAACCACCGACTCAGTTTCTCGGAGGCGCTCATAGGATTAGGGTGTGCGTGTGTACGTTCATAGGGGTGAGTGTGTGCACGTGTTTGTGAGCGACTGCGTTTGTACTGTGTTTCGCAAAAAAAAGGAGATCTTTCTACGTATAACTTGAGACAACCAAACACCCATTTTTCGCATCCCTAGGGCTAGTTGAACTCTGAAATACCGTCACATAAAACAGATAGCTCGATGTTATCTATGCCAAGCAATGGATGAACATCTGCAACATGCTCTTCTCCAAAGCACTCATGCTCAGAAGTACTGGACAGTGGCAAGAGATTTATTTCACGTGAAGATCCCGCCCCTGCATCCGGCTACGATGTTGGTATCCTGCTAGACCAGAGGTTTACTACTGATAGATGCAAGATAATCACTATCATGCATGCTATCTGGAATGCTCGCAATCGTTGGACTCGTGACAAAGAGATTCTTACACCAGAACATCTGATGAAACGAGTGCGTGATGACCTTTTCCTACTAGAGATGCCAAAGGGCCGTAACATCCCAGTGGGGTAGTCTTGGCGTCAATCTGAGCCGGGTTGGATCAAGATTAACACGGATGGAGCCATCAGTGCAAATTACGAGCAAGGAGGAAGTGGGGGTGTTGCAAGGTCTCACTTATCTCTTTTGGGCGCTTGGAGTAAACCCCTTCCTAGGGTATCTGATCCTCTGATTGCTGAGATTCTCTTGCTACGAGAAGGTGTCATTTTCGCCCGTCTGAGGAGCTACTCGCATGTGATCATGGAGGTCTACTGTTTGGAGGTACTGAACCTCTGGTCTTCGCGTTACAGCTCAAGAGCTGTTGTGGCGCCTATCTTAGATGAAGTTGGGGAGCTAGTTGTGCATTTTTTTTCTTTTTCTATCAAACATATGAGGAGAGAGGCTAATAATTATGCTGACCTATGTGTTAAGCATGCATGTTCTCTCACGAGAACAGAGTGCCGGGCATCAGAGAGCCCGCAGTTATTGGTTCACAGCCTTCTGGCTGACTGTAATCGCCTTTATGTGATCTAATAAAGCTCCCGAAGTTTATGGCAAAAAAAGGGGGCTAGTTGAACTCTATGCAGCCAGCCAGGGGCGAAGCTCTCAGTAGGTTAAGGTATGGCGGCTGCTCTGGCTTGATTTTTTACGAAAAAATTCAGATGCAAATTTTTTTCTGAATAATCGGACTTGTTGTATGTTAAAAATGGACTCTGTATGAAAAGTTTGTCCTTATTTTAATGAAAACACTAATAAAAAATGACACCAGACCAAAAAGAGAGACTGGGTCTAGTCTAGTCTGAAACTAAGGACTTCTGTTTGCAACAGCTAAATCTCAATCTAACAAAATCTGACTTACTAGATGGGGTCTTTAAGGAGGATTTGAAGGTGTTTTTGCGAGCTTATGAGGGTGGCCGAAACCAGCTCTAGGTATGAAAGGGATTGTGTTCTATGGTTCAATTCTAATTTTGTTTTGTATGTTTTATAGTTCAGTCAATGTCTTTGGTTAAGAATGTGATGACACGTGCTCAGCTGGAGAAAAGATGGTGAAAGCCCCTCATGGAAAATGTCAATTTGCGCGGAAAATAACATCCTAATTGTAATTAAGTATGAATGAAATGGTAATAAAATGGGGAAATCAATAGAAGGGGAAGAAATCAGGTCATTGTCGATTATTTTTAGAGTGTGGACATCTTCTATATTGCTATAAACTCTATTAACACCCATTTTGGACAATCGCTTCAAGGAGCTACTTTCATAGTTGATTCAAAACTTCTCTTATTTTTATGTAAGAGACTCATGTTCATTGTTCAATGTGAGATTTATTATGAAGATTTCTCGGATTATAAGAATGAGCTACTCCTAATTCATACACGAGGTATTGATAACCTTAGAGATTGTGTTGATATTTAAAATGCACGTCATGTTTTCTAAGGTCCCAAGAGCGCCATCAGTCCACAGAAAACAAAGGCAGCGCGTCAACGTCGAATTCTTTCCACGCACAAAGTCTACAATTTATAAAGACCATACATAACTACCGGGCATGACGCACAAAGTCTTGCGTCAACGTGACATTAAAATCCATGTCCAGTTCGTCCAGCACCAGACTGTGCAAGCGTTGGACCGTTGGTTGGACCGGTCATGATTACGTCCACACAGATGACGTCCTGCTCTTGACGTAAGCGTAGCTCTGGTCCGTTCTCTCCTCTGCCCGCGGCTGGCCGGTAGAAGGCACGTGGGTGGGACCCATCCATGCCTCTCGCTTCGCTCGAACCGCGCGAGCAGTCGATTCGCTCGTTAAGAGCAAGTATAATAGTACAATCAACAGCTGGCTATAAGAGATTGCCATGTCATCTATAGCCAGTTATATAGCCAATATGTACAATAGTTAGATATAAAAATGTGTTACTTTATTAAGATGTGGCCCACCTCTCACCCTCACAAAGTGCCTATGAACACGTGCTAGAGCTGGCTCTTGCATGAGAGTCCACTCCCCTTCTCTCACTTCTTCTCTCTCCTACATGTCATCCAACAAATATTATTTTAATCCGTATAGCCTGCTTACATAAGCTTATTGTACTTGCTCTAATGAGACGTTCCAGTTTACATGCGTGTATTTTTGAAACAAAGATAGAATTACTTATAAAACTGAACGGAGGGAGTACTTTATTAAAATTCAGTCAGAGTTCTATAAAAGATTACGTCATGCTTCGTTCTCTCCTCTTGCGGTCTCTGCTGCCAACACGGTCTTCCCGGCGGCCGGCCGGTAGTAGCAGCCATTAAGGGAGGCTCAACTGGATCTGGCTGAGTACCTAGCAATGCGTACGTAGTTGCTTCTTTTGTTTTGGCCTTCGGCACATTGGACGTTGCATTAAACTGTTGGTCCAGTGCCCTGCACTTTTTGATGCGGAGACAGACGTACTAGTAGAATAATTTCAAGGGTAAATTCTTTTTTTACCCAATTACTTGCTTGTGTTGTGTGCACTATTTCTGGTTTGCACAGGCTTAAGTGCTGAGGTCAAACAAATGCCAAATGGTGTGAAGGTGAAGGAACGTCTCGACAAAAGACTATGGTAGGATTTTTGGAGGATTCATTCCTATAGGAAATTTTTCTATTGAAGTTGTTTGATTCATAGGATCCAATCCTATAGGAATTATTCCCATAGGAATCTTGTAGTGCAAATCTTATAGGAAAAAAGCATGAGGTCCAACCTCTTGGAAAAATTCCTTTACACAATCAAACACAATCTCTATTCCCATAGGATTCAATTAGACATGCCAATCCAATCCTTTAGGTTTCCTATTCCTACACTTTTCCTATCCTATGAATCAAACAAGCCAAGTTGAATAGGAAAATTCATTTATGTCGGCGGAAGATTGAATCTCGGTACTAAGCAGGTATTGTACATGGTATCATTCTTCTAGGTGGCAAAAATGAGTTCTGCATATATTGGATTATTTTCAGACGTGATTCTCTTCGTAAGAAGACATAGAAAAATAAGAAATACCGACTAGTTAGATAGGACGTGGTTTGCCATCCAGATGATCAGGGTGTTCTGGTATTCACGCCCCGGTCAAGAATACACCCCTTCGTGGTAAATGACTTTTAGAACTTTTCTTATACCGAGGATAGGGTTCATCAAACCCTTCTCTAAGAAAAAAAAAGTATATAGAGTCAAAGACGTTATACCACGTGTTTTGAAAACCTGGTGATTCACACTTTTGGGCTGAACTAATGGCTACGAAGAAGCAATTCTTCTGTTTTGGATAATTTAATATCAAGGATGGCTCGGAAATTAGATTCTGAGAACAAGTGCGACATAGTCGCCACGGTTTTGGAGATATCTTCACCAAATGTGATGTTCATGCGAGATTTAATCGGATCCAAACCTGCGACATAAAACACTCTTCTTGAGCGGTTCGAATATTTCAATTGTCGCAAGAGATCGACGAATTTTGTTGAATCTACATAAAATGGTCAATTCTCGATTGCTTCTATGTACAAAGTTCATTCATAGCTAATGGTTGATAATAACAAAAAATGTAAAATAAAGCCACTGCTAAAAATTAAATTTTTCGCACGGTACCTTCCAAAGTGCAAATATAATCTAGCAAAGTGCAATGGGCATGAGAATTCCAGTGTGTAAGTTCGCACGTTAGTCATTTAAGTGGTTTTTAACTTGTCCACCCCCACATAGTATTGCTGGGCATAGTGTTCGAACTCACAATCTGGATCCTCTCCTCTCGCGACCCAACCTTATCTCTCCTCTCGCGACCCGCCGCCCCCCGCGCGGGCGGCTGGGCCGCGCCGCCGGCGACCTCCTCCCTAGCCCCCCTCCCTCTCCCTTTCCCGTCCGCCGTCGCCGGGCTAGGCCCGGGCGGCGCCGGCGCCGACGGCCCCCTGCTCCTACCCTCTCGGTGGCGCGCTCGCGCGGGTGGGTGCCTCACCGGGTGGTGACCACAGGCGGCGGAGGTCCGGCTAGCGGCGGCGGGGTGACCTGCGGTCGTGCGGGTGGCGTACGCGGCGGTGGCGCCGCCGTTGGCGGCGGTGGTGACTGGATGTGCTCGTCCACTGTCCTGCAGGCCCAGATCTTGGCCCTCCGGGCCCGATCTGGGTCAGGGCGGGTCAGGCGCGACCAGTCTGCCTCCGGCCTGATTTCGAGTTCTCCGTGACGTGGACGGCGAGGCACGACAACCGCCCCTGCTGCAGCACGATGGTGAGAGCTTCACGGGCCCTTCTGGGTCCGGTCGGACCTATGGTTTCGATCTTGAGGGCAGCGACGGCGTGGCCTACGTGCAGCAGCGTGGTGGTGGGGACTTTACGGGTCCTCTTGGGACCCGGCCGGGCCTGCCCAGCCTGGTGTGTCCTTACTACCACGTCCGGTCGGCACCCGCAGCAGTGGCGGTGGAGGAAGTCCTCCAGGTGGCCGTGCTGCTGCCACCCTCCGGCTCCAATGGTCTGGTGTGCTCTTGCTGATGTGTCCGGTCGGCTACTGCCTTTGGCGGTGGAGGTTGTTCCCTCCCACGTGGTTGTGGTACCGCCATCCATTGTCTACGGTTGTCTCTTCTCAGTCTGGCCTCGCAGTGTTTTGCCATGGTGAGACGGCGTTCGTGACTCAAGACCGAGGTGGCGTCTGGTGGTGGGCGGCAGGTTTTGGTGGAGCGCTTCAGATTATCCGGGAGGTGGTTTTTTGGGGGTCGGGAGAAATCTCTGTCGTTTTGGCACCGACGCGGTGACGCTTGAGAGTGTCGCCCTTCCTTCTTGAAGGGCGTCGGGGGTGCCCCTTCCCCACTCCTCGGAGCGTACCGGGGGAAACCCTAGGACATGTCCGGGTAGCAGCGTCGGCGTCGTCGCTTTCCTTCTTGGAGGTGTTGCTTGGTACGCGGCGATTCAGAGCGATAGGCTTGTGGTGGGACTTTGCCGGAGATGACGTAGCGGTTAAGAGTCACTTTCGTTTTCGTTGATCCGCCGATGTTGGCGTTGTTTTCTCTTCCTTTTTCTCTTTCTTTTCTTTTGGGCGGGTTTGTGCTGTTTGCCCCAACTGTGGTCTCAAAATTGTATCGGATGGTTGCTATATTAATATAGCGGGGCGAAAGCCTATTTCTTCCTACATAGTATTGCAAATATTTTTGGCAACCGGTTACGCAGACTATAACACAAATATATAATTCTCATAAGGATGAGAGTGCTTGCTATTATTTGACCGATTTGGCTATGTATAAATGATTTGATTTTTAATGGTAAAGAATTCTACTCATTTGCAGGTCATTCACCTATTTGCTCCATTTATCTGTTCATAGAGGTTTTTACACTGTTGGAGTAGATGGTGAGAGATAGTTTTATCCCACATGGATGGTAGGCTGGCAGTGTAGTTTAAGATCGGTCCTCCTTCACTTTAGATACTGCTACGAGTTTCTAATTACTTGTATTAGGCTTTTTTTTCTGTTTGAACGTTTGTGTACATCCTAACTATGCAGAGTCCATATGATATAGCCCTTTTATTGAAAGTAAAATATTGAGGCCAAATATGGAGTGTAGGCAAGCGTGCCCATCCTCTGTGGTTTCCGCTGGTGATGTGTGAAGTAGTAGTAACTATCATGTCGCGCTATGTGTTACACCTTTACGTCCTGTCAATATCACGTCATTGTTCACATTGAAAATATGTATGAATACTCAATAGAATCAAAATGGCGTCGCTGTCTACCTATGAGGAAAAGACATTACGCGCCATAGATTTCGTCGCAAGAAGTGAGACAGTTAATTGGGTGGATGATAGTCACAGGTCGAAACTACCACCGGAGCTAGGAACCACAATTTTCTAGTCCCGTGGTCTGGACTGAAGCTTGCCTGCTTAATCAGTAGCTACAAGCTGTCCGAGTAAGGACAGGGACACTGAACCAACAAACATGCTTCATGCCGCTACGTGCCTTGCATGGTTCTTCATCACACCCAAAAAAGTCGTAGCTTGCTTTTCAAGGTACTGTATATATGTTTCCGGTTTCCCTCGTGCTGCACGCTCCCAACAAATATCAACTTTTGGAGTATGAACATATGTATGTACGGGCAGCTAGCCATAGCAGAACATTGAGGAGACCAGGACAGCCATTGGCTTCTGTCGCACCCTTTTCAGTGAAGTTGTTCTCATGAAAAGTTGGCTCCTGTAGTATGTACTCGTTATTTTTGTCTTGATATCATCCTCGTGATTCTTGCAAAAAAAATGATGTCATAACAAGCCTTGCAAGTTGCATGTCTTAGAAAAGAACAAGACAAATTATCCTGCTATATCAAGATTTCACTACTTTTACCTCACATGAAAAAGATATCAGAACTTTGATGCAATTAAGTTCGAAACATGGATGCAGGAATTCAGATTGTTTTCTAGGGGAGGATGCAGGATGGTAATGAGTAGTTATAGTTCCTTCGTAACAAATGGCGCCAATAATCACAGCAGAGCGGCGGCAGCACCGGTAAGTAAGCAGAAACAAAATAAATTAACGGGCCACCATTTTGCATTTTATCAGCTGATTCCTGCGCCAACTGACTACTTTCAAAAATTCCAGCCCAACTAAGCTAAGTTTTCACAGCTAAGTTGTGTCCACTCAACATTTTTTAATGTCTGCTTACTGTGTAAATGGCTGTGGAAGCTAGAAAATGAGGAGGGGATCTGGCAGAGTTTAATTTTGAGAAAGTATTGTAGTAAGGAAATTTTAGTAGCAGTTAAGAAGAAACCAGGGCAGTCGCATTTTTTCCAAGGCATTTTAGATGTTAGAGAACATTTTTACCAATTTTGCAGAAAGCAAGTTGGGGATGGTACAAACACTCGTTTCTGGGAGGATCTCTGGGTAGGAAATGTGCCTTTAATGGTAAAGTTTAAACGTTTATACAATCTTACCTTCAGTGCTGGCATTTTGGTTTCAAAAGTTTTTGTAGAAGGTTGGGACAGTTTGAGATTTAGAAAGACACTTCAGGGTGAGACTGCTGTCATGTTTGTGGAGTTGCAAAGTTTGTGTGGTGACGTGGTTCTTTCTGATCGTAGGGATAAGTGTAGATGGATGCTAGATAGTGCTGGTAAGTTCACGGTTATATGAAGTTATAACAGAGGTATCACATGAAGATAGGGCGGGTTCAGGCATACTGGAGATTCTTCTACGCCGACAAGACAATGGTGTCCAAGGTGTGGAGAATTTCGGCTTAAAAGAAACTATATCTATTGCATGCTGGTACCTCTGGTGGCTACGAAAAAGACGCACACATGAAGAAAGTGTGCCCCCTGTTAACCGATGCAAGATCTCAATTTTAGCAATGGCTGCAAATTCTGCTAAGATCTCTAAACCAACGATGGCTCGCTCTGATGTGAGATGGACCAGACCGGAGCCTCGCCAAGTTAAGTTGAATGTTGATGCTACCTTTCAGGCTGATGGAGGAGATGGAGCCACAGGTGCTATTTTGCGTGACTACCAGGGAAATTTTATTGCTGCGAGCTGTACATATATTCCCAATGTTTCATCGGTGGCGATGGCGGAGGCAATGGCGATGAAGAATGGTCTGGCTCTAGCTTGCAGGCTCGGATGCAACACCATTGTTGCTGAGTCAGATTCCGTTGAGACTATTGATGCCTGCACAGGGATGGACACTTGGTGGAATGATTCGGCTGCCATTTTTGCGGACATAGTTGATCTAGCTTCTAATATTAGTTCTGTTGAGTTTAAACATATTCCGAGAGAAGCTAATACACTAGCGCATGAATTAGCTAGGAAGGGTTTTACTGATAAAATTCATTGTATTTGGGACGATGATCCCCCTAGCTGTGTGTTGAGTAGCCTGATAAACGATGTAACGATTAATATTTAAAGCAGCAAGTTTCAGACACACTCTTTTCCTTCCAGGGTACCTGAGGGGACTGGAAGGTTTTTAATGAGACGGCTTGCTAGCTTAATATATGGGAAGGTTGAAAAGTTTCAAAAAAATGAAGCAGATTAATTGTCCTTTTAAGAAGCTCTGGTTTATTAAGATTCCGCTTAAGATTAAGGTTTTCATATGGTTAGTGGTTAAGAATAGTATTCTTACGAGGGACGTGCTTAAGAAAAAAGGCTGGAAGGGGAATACAAAGTGCCTGTTCTGCAGTGAGGAAGAAAGCATAGAGCATCTTTTTATTACTTGTGCTATGGCTAGGTATGCTTGGGGGTGGTTCAGTGTGCTTTTGATATTCGTACAAATTTTACGTCGATTTCGAGCTTGATTAGTTGGGTTTTCAGGTTTCCTGGTAAGATGAGGGGAGTGGTAGCAGTAGGAGTAGTAGCTGTGATTTGGTCGTTATGGAAAACGAGGAATGCAGCATGTTTTGATAAAAAGTTCCCGTATGATCCTACTAATATTATTGGTCAAGCTGCACATTGGTTAAACTTTTGGGCTAATCTCCAGATTCGAGGTCTACAAGATATGCAACGCATAGGAGCAAGAGCGATGCTGCGTGTGGCAGCTCAAATCTTCAGCAGACGAAGCGGATGGGTACCGATGGTCCTGAGGATAGAAGAATAGAGCAGAGGAAAGACCTGGGGAATGATGCAAAGATCCTGGGAGTCGAAGAGAAAAACAAGAAAAAGTTGCCGGGAGAGTGGGTGTAGTTTGTAGTTTGTGTTCTAATTTGTTTGAGTAGTTCGGTTAAGACTTGTAAAACTGAAGGAAGTTTCTGAGTTCTGGGTAGTGTTGTGTTGGATGCTGTTTGTTTCGTGCGTAGTCCTTGGGGTGGAAGAGATGCAGTTTGTAAGAAACTACTCTTTGTATTATCGGTTTCGTTTCTTGAAATGAAATCGGGAGCGAGGCTCCTCAATTAAAAAAAAATTATATAAACTTTTACCAACAAAACAATGTTAAAAAAAGTTGCCACGAAATAACGCTCAAAAGAATTTACCAAGAAAACAAATCAATTTCCCTCCCTAAAAAGAAAATTAGTAAATTCCCCTAAAAGTAGAACAAACACAATCACTATGTAAGTCTGCAAACAGCGCAAGCACCCAACACGACGTTTGCCCACCGCAGTTCAATCAACAATCATGAACTTCCTTCCCAGATTCCTTGACAATTATGTGCTGCTTTTGCTCAAAAATTATAAGTGCAGTTTAAATTACACGATTAAAACTGAATATTATACCAGTTCATACAGTTGTCAGCCGCCACTTAAAAAACTAGTTTTGATCTCCGGATACAAAAAAATATATACATATAGCTAGAAATCACTAAGGTTTGATTCGCAAAAAAAAATCACTAAGCTTTGTAGATAAAAGGCAGGGTGGTCATGGTGGAAGCTGGCAACCAGGCACATTATATATCTCCACTGATTATGGCTTATGTGGAGTTACCAGTTTAGACATTCGCATACTCGACATGTAACAACAAGCTGGAGGGAACTTGCAAGAACAATGGTATGCTGAACATATCTGGATTCATGACATGAATTATTTTTCTATGATCAATATTCTGTTGTTTTATTCACGGTTAAACTCGGATACTAGTACCACGTATGACAATCACAAACCTATATATGTTAGTGTGTAACGGGGATCAGGATTTACCAACTTTTCCTGAGAACAAAGTTGAGTTGACATTCAGTGAAGGCGTACATAATCCAACATCAACTGTTGCCATGAGATGAGAATTTTAGCACCATCGTCTGCCCCAGCAAAGACCTGCACTTGAATTATACTACGTGAGAATGTGACTACATAACAGAGGAACAAGATTGGAAAACCATAGATCTGACAGTGCAAGTGACAATATATAACATATCTGGTAGTGTGCCCATGTGCTCACAATGCCTAAACATCATATCAGTTACGGTCAATTCTTACTCGAGCAACCATTTTTCTCAACACTAAGGACCTCTTCTCAACACTAAGCACCTCCAGCAAAAAGGTAAAGATTGATGTGCGATCTTACTTATACTTACTTTTCTTTTCATGGGAATCGATACTTGCTTCAGTGTTGATGCTCCTGTAGCATCTGACCACTGGTAGTTTGGTTCTGCAAACTATGAAGGAGATGGCGGGAGGCCGGGTCGAATTGAACATACACGGTCGAGTTGAATTAAACATATTTCTGTATGCCAGTGCGTGACCACATGCTGGACCCTCGGCAGCAAGCCAACAGGTTTGGGTTTGGTCCTTGATACAGATCGCTGCCCCTTCTTCTCTGCACCAGAACAAAGAAATAGTCAAAATCTCTATGATGCAAATCTGCAGACAAAACTCAAAATAAGATATTTCTGGAACATGATCCTCATGGAACTTCCATGTACATCTGCATAAGTTGAGGATTTTATACGTGGAAACTTCCAGCTATAAATTTGCAAATATGAATACACCACTCACACTATCCTAAATAAACAGCATTTGCCGGACAACAACTCTATTACGAACACTGGAGATGGACTGCTTTTATTACTCCCACTAATAAACGTTACACTTTCTCATCGTTCTGGAGATGAACAATATCATTTTTGTCAAAATAATTTGCATATACAAGTATATGACTAACAAATTTGTAACAAGGATACAAAATGCCTGCAACAAGATATTGTTGAAAACACATTAAGTGCAGGATGGCGAAGTTTCACTTCAACTCAATCTATACCTTTCTTCACATGACATTGTTTTCTAAAATCAGAGACCAGCTATTAGTGTGTTACATGATACAACATGAAACATTCAACTATACAGTAAAGTTCCTGGCTTGAAAAACTCGTAGCATCGACTGCAGCATACACTGGGCCAGGGAAAGTAGCATACTCTTAACATTCTAGCTTCCTTGAGTGACTTGAAAGGAGGTTAAATGTGGATGGTGATTTTGCAAAAATAACTGCATAACCGTCATCCATGTGCTCTGCACCTTCAGGGAAGAGCTGCCATAGAAGGCAGCCTCCTCCAATCATTCCTCTTCCCAAGATCTCAAGAAATTGTTGTAAACTGTCTCTTTCCATCCTTAAGTGACAATCCAAACTCCCCAATCACAATGGGCATGCCCAGCAAATTGGCGCATCATCGATATGTTGCTGCATCCAAGTGTTCACAAATTGAAGGTGATTTTCCTCTACTGACTCAGGCAACCTAGCAAGAGGATCATAAGCTCAGTCATGATAGTAAATTCCATATTTCAGCGAAGTGGCTTAATTTAGTTCCTATAGCTAATCAGTTATGTGTGTCATGTGGAATAAACATGCGAACTCACCAAGTGTCAGAATAAATATGAACTGAAGCCAAATCAATTCCCAGTGCTGATGGTTCCTAATGAAGTTTGTTCCAACATGCCCTGAATAATCATCTGGATTGACGAAAAAGTTCTGGAGTAGATGGACCGTAGTACCCTTCAACACCTATCTCCACTAGGTGCAGAGAATCTATTGACTTCACGTAAGATGCCATCTCTTCTATCCACGCCTACAAGAAAAAGAGTCTTCAAAATGTGCACTGGGTAAACATACATAGAACAAAAAAAAGTTTACAAAACTAGGACCACGATAAGAACCTGCAGCGTATCGCCTGATGGATCTGAAGGGCAGCGCGGTTCGTTAATCAGTTCCCAGGCAAGAATAGTAGGATCGTCTTTGTAGGCCACATTTGTGACTGTGTTTTTTCTTGTCAGAACAGCCTAAGCAAAGGGAGACATATGCAAAACAGGACTACAGAACTCAGGGCTGGAAACTAAAATTAGCAGAACAATTTTCTGGTGTCAATTCATATATCTAGACATATAGCACCTTACATAAAATTCGATTACTTGCAAACAGCATGATATATCTCAGCGATCGATTTCTGGTGGTTACTTGACCTAGCAAAGCAGAAACTTACCTCAACAAAAGCTTTGTAGTAGCTCTGAAGCGTTGGATCAGAGAAGAGGTCATCGTCAGAAGTAAGATCTACGCCAGCCTCCTTGCCCCAGCTTACATACTGTGCCTTCCCTCCATAATCTTCCCAATTATTACACAGTGCAAGTATCAACCGCATCTTATACCTTCTCGCCTCGCTGACCACGAAATCTAGTGCCTTTCGAAAATAGATGAAAAAAATCAGACACAAAGCCCGAAGAAATAGTACTACTGCTGTCGAGAGATCAGACTTCTCTACCGAAATATAAAATTTCTTTCAGGAAATGTATCATGCGCATCCTTTTTTTTTGTTTTGCGAGGAATAGGTCAGTGGGGCATGTGAATGACACATCAGTTTCATAAATCCCAATATCCCATGGCATAAGAAATGCTAAGGTCCTGATAACTTTGTGATGATCTAACAAGAAGTACGCTACTCGGCTACGCATTCCATCAAGCAGGTGCCGTACGTCTCCAGAGACAGCTCACCTGGAAAACCTCTTCGTCATAGCAGAATGGCGCAGTCTGCAGCGCGCGGTACCCGCCGTCGTTGAACGCCCAGGTGCGGCACACGTTGAGCCCCGCTCTGGACGCCTCGGCAATGGCCGCGGTCACCCGCGGGGGCGCGTGGCCTCATCGGCGGCGAAGTACATGAGCCAGTAGGTGTTGAACCCGTGGATTACGAAGGGGCGCTCCGCCGCCGCCGTCACCAGGTACGCGCCTCGCCGCTCCACCGGCGCCCACTCCTCCTCCGGTTCCGGCTCCGTTGACATGGCGGTGGAGGAGGCGAGGCCGAGGAGGACGTAGGGGAGGAGCGAGATGCGAGGCATCGTCGTGCTCCAAGCGGTGGCGGTCAAGGGACACATCATGTCGTCCATGCAGGGCCGGTCCTGAGATTTTAGGGCCCGGGGTAGAACTAAAAAATGAGGCCCTTAAGACTTTATAACAATTAATATACGTAGAAAATATAGCCCAACAATGTCCAACTCATTATTTGGGTTTCGAACCAATAGTACTACATCTGAATATATTGTACCAAGTCATCCACATGTTTTTTTTTGCACTTTGTAGTATTATTAGATGTATACAACATGAGAACACGTAATGCTGGAAAAGAATTTCATCACATATTGGAAATGAATGGTACCAGATATGCATCATGTGTCTGTAGGTAGAGATTACTTTTATATACCTCATATTGGTCAAATCGTTGATGTGCATGCCGCACGATTAGGACCCCCGATAGTTGAAATCGGCTAGACGGCAAACCAACGATCGGAATTGTTACGGCGGCGGCGGCGGCCTGGGGATGAGGATCGCTCGCTCGACGCTGAGAGCAGGCCCTGGCTGGGAGACAATCAGACAGCTGAGTGGGGTTGTTTCTTTGCCGCATGACATACGATGCTACAACTTCCTACCTGGGCCACTATCCCATAGCGCATAGGCCTTTTTCTTTTGGATCGTTAACTGCAACGATCGTTTCAGTTTCTTTTCTTTTTGCCGCAAAACACAGCAGCCAGCAGACACACACCATGCAGTTACATATCTGGGGAGGGGCCCCTGGATTTTGGGGGCCCGGGGCGGCCGCCCACCCTGACCACCCATCCGGGCCGGCCCTGCGTCCATGAAGTGAACGGCTTCGTCGGTCCTGTGTATCTGACGTACGGGCCCGCTTAACTAGTGCCGAGATAAGACTAAACCAGCAAACCAGGAGACTGACAACTGAGTCCCACTTTACTTCGTTGCACTATTTTCATTTTTGAAAGTATAATACGGCATGTACAATGGTTGAGAAGACTATCTCCTCTTATTCACTCAATGTCATTTAAGAGAAGATAACAAAGCATGTTATACAATGAATTTAGTGTTATCTCTAATCTATTATTGTTTGTAGATCTTAAAATTATAAAACAATTAAAATTTAACTAAAAACGTGGAACTAAGAGATAAACAACTTGTATAGTGGGCAACGTGTTTTATTCTTAATTAACGAGAGATCACCTCTTATATAGTTAAAAGAAGACAAACATCTTTTGGTACTTCCTCCCCGAATGATTAGGCGAGTGGTCAGTGGTGGGTGCGGAAAAGTCAGCACAAGTAGTGATGACACGTTCCTCCAAAGGTAATATTCTAGACTTTATTGTATAAATAGGTTGACTCACTCTAGTAGAGGTAGTTCTGTTCGATTTGTGTTGACTGAATGGTTTACTAGCTAGACTGAACCTGGGTCGGCAAGACATTTTACTTGTTCTTCTTTGATCCATCCCAATGGGTGTGGCATCCTCGTTTTTGTGTTTTCATTTTGATAACTAATTTTACTAATAATACATGTAGCATTTGTTATAAAAATTACCATTAAAAATTTGGAATACGAATTCAGTGATATATCATGATATATAATTCATATTTCTTTCATCAGATTGACTGTCAAATTTAGACTCGAAATGCGCGTACCAACTAAATGGCAACGGAATGAGTAGTTTGTTATCTTGTTTGTGGTTGTCATTTCTAGATATGCGAAATTGGGATAGTAAAAATTAGCGCACACTTGGTTTTTTCATTGGGTTTTTCCCTTAAGATTGACTCAATAAGAGGAGCAACTAGATAACCATGTTCGCCTAGTTTGATCCAGACCATTGACGTAGAATACCTAATACTTAACACAACTTCGGCACGTGATGTCTCTCGGTGATGTAAATGTTCACTTCTTAATTTGCACTTGCTCTGATACAATGTTCTACTATGTGGTTGGCGATATATCTGGGTGGTAGTCTGTTCAAGCGGGGATAGCGTGGCGGCGGCGACATTCTTGTGGTGGACTTGTGTCCTCGGGCTCCGCCGTTGCGACGGCGCGCTCTCCAGCGTCGGAGCGGAGCTCGGGAGGTTTGTCAAGGGCACGTGCGAACGGTAGTCTGCATCATCATCGCGCGGGGGTGCTAGGTCTGGAGTTTGATGGAGATTCTGCGGTGCAGCCCCAGTCTGATTATTTCAACAGCAATGGCTTTGCTTTTGGCGAGCTACTTTGGAGAACCATAAATCTGCATATCAACGATGGCGCCGCCTCAAGCTCGGGTAAAGAGTTGATATGTCCACTTCTTCTTTGATGGCCGCTTAGGAGGGGGCAAAGGCGATTGACAGGTGTTCATATCTTGATTAGGGGTTTCTTCAGTCTGGATTGTAATATACTTTCTTGGTTGATGATCATTTGCAGAAGCTAGGTTTTTCTCATCCTTTTCGTCATGTCAGGTCGGTATTTACTACCTTGTAACTTGATCTTTATTTCATATATTTATGAGCCATGTATAACCAAATATCTGCCAAAAAATTATAATTGTTATTTTTTTATAGCCCTATTGTGCTCGTGTGCTACAAAATGTACATTTCATTTTTTTTTAACGAGTATATTTCACAAATTTACTCTATCAAAACGGTTGAATGTGCATTATAATTACCTTTTTTCTGTCAAAAATGTAGCGGAGCGATGCAATAGGAATTTTATTGCATCAATGGAAACTACCGGAGCAAAAGTTTTAAAAGGCCAAGAATTTAGAACTTCATATCAAGTTGTCGTGGGACACGTCAAAGAGCATTCCTTGGAAGAGAAAAAACTATTGGACAAGTGTACAACCCGTCAGCTGGCTGGTCCCAAAGTGTAGCGTAGGCGAAGTAGTTGAAGACGTGAATATTACATAAGATAAAAAGTAAATTGACACAGGATGTAGGCAAGAAACTTTTTATTAATCTCTCTAATCCGTAGCCACCACATACAATGATCGTCTTACTTATCTATACTACTATTAAAAGAGCAAACTTGTTGGGATACTTTAAATCTGTACCGTTCAATATCCGATCAAACAGCCCAGATCGTCCCAATGTTTGACAACTCAACATTGTCCAGTTTGTACCGTTTTGCCCTCCCACCAAATCACATAATACAACCAAATTACCACCGTACCTTTTCGTTTCTTTTGTTCTCCGCTGCTCTGCCTCGCGAGCGACGACCGCCATCCGCCGAGCCAGCGTCGCAATCCGTCGGGCAGAAGATGGACGCGGCGGAGCTCCATGCCCCCCAGGCCGCCCGCTTCCGTCGGAATTTTCCCTTCGCCTCTGTCTCCCTTGGTACGCCAGCAGAGCCACTTTACTACACGAGACCAGCGCCGCCGCCCACCTCATCATCAGCACCATCTCCCCTATTTTCCCCTCCCGACTCCTCCTGTCCCAGATCTCGAGCACCAGCCGCTCCTCCTCTTCCTCCCTATCTGATGCAGCAACGCCAAGAGCTAGGCCCGCAATCACCAGCATCCTCAAACAGAAGTTACAGAAGAGATAGGAGCGAAGGAGCCACCACTCGCGGCGGCCGTCCTCGCCGCGTCCACTCCATGGTCCATGCCGGCGGTGAGGTGCCCCAGGAGACCCGCCTCGCGACGGTCGCCGTGTCCACTCCACGAGCCGCGCCGGAACGGTCTCCTCAATCGAGGCCATCCTCGGTCTCCACAACGTCGGCGTGAATCAGCTGCCCGCCTTATTGGGCGACGTGCTCCCAGCAGAAAACGCTGGCGCTTCACCGCTGCTGCTTGACCCCCGTTCCATGTTGGATTCGTCGGCGCCATAGCAATACAAGAGAGAAGGGGCGCGGTCGAGAGACGCATGCTGTGGGATGCGCTGAAAAGGAGCAACACGCGCGTGGGTTATTCAGTGGAGAGGAGCAGTCAGCCGGACAGGTACTGCTAGATAATTTGCTGCCATGATGAGCATTACCTTAGGTACGCATGAAGGCAGGTTAATTGTGTACCTCTATCTGTGTAATTGCAATCATACCTCTGCGTATTTTGTTGAGGCTGGAGCTGCTGCTTTCATATTCTCCGACCATAGCTGGAGAGATGTGAGGCTTCTGTTTAGTGCTAATTTGGAAACGAAGTTGTGGCATCATCCTTTTATTAACTCCTCATTCCTCTGTGTATTTTTTTCTAGGTAATTTCAGTGGATAAGACGCTGAACTTTGACTATATGTATGACTTTTTGAAACGCAAATGTAAGATAGGTTGCTCTTGGTGTTGTTATTTTTAGGAGCAGCATATTCTTTTTGTGCCTTTTCTTTTCAGTAGCACTCTGTATTCACGCAGACTGAATAGTTCGTTATTCATTTATGGATGTGTAGTTGTTACAAGCTTAAGCTTATTCTTGTTATCTATTATGGACTGTTTACTTGTCTTTAATATGCTTACTTACTGTGAATAAGTTATAGCTGTTACAAATCCCATGGTACATGACAAGGCGATGAGCAAGTATAGAAATTTTATTTAGTTCTATGTTGTCAGTTGTCGTGTTTATATTTCTTTTAGGTATAGTTGGTTTAGCGTAAGTAGACAAATGTTGACCGATGTACATGTAACGTTTTTCTTGTTAGCACTGATTGTGAGGGAAATGAACAAACCTACTAAGTAGACAATGTGATGAAATTATTGGATAATAAAATTTAACCCGTAACGATACATAGGTATGTTTTCATTACTTCTAAATTATCCCTTTTAATTATGACAACGTGCGTTGCACGTACATGCCAACTAGTATAGATGAGAATAGATAACAGGTTAAGACCCACTTAACATTAAAAACGTGAAAGACTTGACCTAACATGGATTTAAGAGCCACCACCGAAGGTCTTGTTTCTTTATAAGATTTTTCTGGAGATTAATGGAGATAATCTCCGCAGGGATTCGCTGAAACCCAAGATTCATCCAATCCCATCAAATCTCCATTAATCCTCAATCCAGAGGGATAGTGTTTTGGATATTGAAAAAAATACACAAGAGTTTAAATTTTTTTGGGTAAAATGGGGATAACTGATCAAATACAATAAAAACAAATGACCTTTTCAGATATATGTGTAGATTTAGGATTTGACCGGGATAGTCCTACCAATACTCAAAAAAATCGATCAAATACAATAGAAACAAATGGCCTTTCAAATATATGTGTAGATAGCATTTAACCAGGATAATCCCACCAAACCCACAAAAACCTTAGAAACAAACAAGGCCGAAGTGGGCTGCCTCGGCCATAACCGGCCCAAATTTCCCAACAAAAACAACACAACGATTCCTCGTTCGCCTCCCTCTCATCCCCTTCCTCTGTTCTTCTGCAGCGCACTCGCCTCTCCAGACTCCAAATCGGAATCCGAGACCAGAATGGATTCGGCCAGGAGCAAATAATAAATCTAGCAAGGACCGTCTTCCCTTCATCAGCTTATTTATATCGGGGTTGCCTCTCAATCCCCTAGGCTTTCAATGGAGCAGGAGCAGCCGATCGATCCAGTAATGGAGCCAGCGAGGGGAGATCAGGACGATCCCGCCTTCGCACGACGCAGCGACCGGGATTCCTCCCGCACCCAACCTTTCCGCGGGTGGTGGCGTAATCACCAGGACTTCGTACTGAGGCACCAGGAGGAGCGGATCAGGCGAGCCGCAGCCGCCCTCGCCGCCGAGGGAGATGAAGCCGCCCTCGCCGCCGAGGGAGATGGAGCCGCCCGTAGCAGCGAGCCGGCTTCCGAGAAGGCTATGGAGGCATTGCGTGTGCCGGCGGTGGGAGAAGTGCCGGAGCAGGACTGCGCCGTGTGCCTCGAGGACCTCACTGCCGGCGGCCTGAAGCTGAGGACGATGGACTGCTCCCACTCCTTCCACGAGCGCTGCATCTTTGCCTGGCTCCGCGTCGACCGGCGCTGCCCGATGTGCCGCTTCGCGATGCCACCCCGGACCAACGACGAAGTTGAAGCGGGAGCTCGCAGCTGAGTAAGACGCTGCAGATGAACAAGTTTGCAGCAAAACTATCTGTAGCGACGAATGTTCGTCGAGTGAGTGAACCAATGATCCGTCAGGTTAACCAGCGACGATGGAGAGCTCCGAAACTTCCGGAGCGCCGTTGGAGGCGACTCGAGGGCGATTTTGGGTTCTCGCCGGCGATCTCGCCGGGGATGATCTGGGATCGGTCGAGGGCGACAGGGAGGGACGTGAAGAGTTGGAGATCAGCGGACAGGACGGCGAGGCGGTCGATGGAGAGCTAGCGTTGCGGTATCTCTGCCGATCGCCATCACCTGATGTGGATACGTCCATGGAAGATCGACCTTCGAGGGAGGTCAAACGAGTGCAGAAACGGCAAGCGCAAAGGTATGCTGCTCTTGCTATGTCCGTTTTCTCGCCGGAGCGCTTGCCCGGCTGTGGTCCTTCGTTCTTTCCTGGGCGACGGACGGAGCGGAGGGTCACGTCACTACGGCTACCGTTCGGTAGGCCAGGCCAGTTGCATTGAAGTTACCTGTTCTGCTCCCGTCTGTAACGCGTTCACTACGTCACTACGGGCCGAGCGGAAGGTCACGTCACTACGGCTACCGTTCACTACGTCACTACGGCTACCGTTCAATGAACTCAACAAGATTGCAGCAACAAATAACTCACAAACTTAATGGATAGACTGATCATAATGTAACAATTCATCGGATCCCAGCAAACACAACATCTATTACATCAGATGGATCACAATCATGTAAGCCAGCTCATGAGATCATTGCATTGAAGCACATGGAAGAAAGTACCAACTAGCTACACTAGTTGAGTGCCCGTGCGTTGCAACGGGTCTTAAAGTTTTTTCCTAGCCGCACATGTGAAGATGATGCATGTGAAACATATATACAAAAGAGAAATCTGTAAGTATTTTGAAAACATTAAGATTCACTTCCTCCCCTATCTTGTGAACAGACCTCTGAAAATTCCGTGGGCATCGTACAATCAGGACCATTACAAATAGATTGCTACCAAATTATAAGAAACGATAGACATCGGATAGGGTACATATGGCTCAAAACGAAGGTACACAGGGTACTTCTATTACGCCAAGTGAGAAAACATTTCGCTCTATTTCCCCTTGTTCTATTCCTCGTTCGTATCCAGTCGACTGCCTGCCTGACGGACCTAACCCTTCCCGCCGGGCATCCCGCACCACCATGACGCCGCCTGCATCCTTTGCTCCGGCCAACACCGAGCCGCACCCCGTCTGCAGCAAAACTGTGTTCAAGTAAAATAGTCTATAGAAAGAGCTACCCTGATGCCATAAGATATGCCAGAACATGCACCAATAACAATCTTCAGTCTGTTATTAGATAAATTTTATCTTCCTTCCTAGGTATTGAACAGTAGTACTAATGGAGGGCGGCCGTAATCAAGGAAATTAGGCTACATAAAGTGAGAAACCTCGGGCTCCTATGTTGTCCCTGGAAGTGCATGAGCGACATGTGTGCCCTTCTTTTCATTCTCAATGAGCATTTCCTGTACTTTCTGAATAAAAACCAGTTTATTTGCCCTTCCTCTTTGCTGTTATAAAATGATTCACGCATCATCCAATACATATATCAGTAGATCCTTTTGGCTACTGAATCTACCACTACCGACTTGCCCACTAACAAAGAGAAGCACAATGAAATGTTTGTTATTTACCTCTGTTCTCAGCACGAAATCGTTGGATATGATGTCGTAGAAGGCGTATCGGTCAGCGAAGCCGAAGAAGCTGAGGATTGGTGCGGTGACGCGATAACACCAATGACCACGTGCGGGTACTTCCTCCTCATCCACACCGCCAGCACTCGAGACAAACCTGTGAAGAAATAGTGAAATACATATATGTATCTATCACCGCGCTGTGAGCGACATGTCAGAGAAAATTTAACAAAACACCAGCCACTAAACAAGGAAATAGGGAAACAACAAGTAACTTGAAGTTTTTTCCCGTAGAGCTAGCACTCTAAAAGCTTTTTACCGAAACATAAGACATGAGAAAAAAAGGGAAACTTAAACTTAACATCCTATTGTCATCTCAAATATCTATACATGATTGTTAATTTCTGTATACATAAGAGGGCTGCAAAATCCCCTTCAATTTGTACATCCTTCTATAAATTTGTGCCCAAAATTTATTTTGTGTATTTAGCCTCTTCAATCTTATACTCCATCATCAAGCTGATATGGTCTATTAATCTACACCTAGAACGGCTGTACAAATTTATTGCATACCATGGAGCTGCTATACAGTGAATTGCACACCATTCTGGGAACTCAAAATATCTGATTCCATGCGGAGAATATTGTAAGGAAAAAACTCATGAGAAAAGAATCGGAAGTTCCTTACAGTTGATTGTTACACATCTGATCAAGCTTATGCATCAAAATATCCAATAGCACAAGAACCACCAAATATCCAATTGCGTCAGGTTTTGAAGGTGTGAATCAGATATGTCCCCAACTAACTTCTAGCAAATAAACTCCTGAAGCACCTTCAAGTTGAGGATTGCTACTCACAACGTCTGAGCACCTCTAAGTACATTTAGCTAGACTGACAAGGCCACTTCTCAATTTCTATAATATTGATTCAGCCCTAACGACCACCACGACAAACTGATAAACGTGGGAGAAAGTATTAACACTTGGAGTTACAAGTTTGCATGGGATAGGATAATGATTACTTCGGAAGCTTCTTTGTCAAATTTGACAAGCCCTCTGCATAGAAGCAACACATGATTGAGCATCAGCTAATCTAAATACTCCTACAAGGATAAACAAGCATTGGATACCTTCTACCTACATTAAATAAATATATTGCATAAAGATCTTTAAGAAAAATGTGAATGCATACTATATAACTTGATACAAACATTCTGTTTATCGTATTTAAATTGGTTAGCTAAACCAATGTGTCATAAGCCATATTGTACATCAAATTTTTCCATAATTATGTCCTCCAAATAAAAGTAAAACTGGATAACCTATGTGCATTTTAGGTGAGAAAAAGTGATTGGTTCAGCAAGTATTACCAGACCTTGATGGGCAGTGGGCATCGAGGCAAGAAAACTGTGTACCTGCTGCTAGAAAATAAAACTATCGAGCAAGCGGTAGCCCCAATCTGCATTTCAGCACAAACGTAATAGACTGTTGACTCAAAGAAAAGTTCGCAGCCTCTCCAGATAAACAAAGCTACGACAGCCACAATTCCTGGTTGCGTACTTCCACTTTTGGTTGTGCTTGGCCAAGCCTCCCACTGATGTGGATGATGGAGCCGACAAACGCCCTCCCGCCGATGTTCGATGATGGAGGCGATGCCGAGGTAGGGAAGATGTCCTTCCCGTCCCGGCCAGGGATGCGTCATGCGTGGCGGTGGCGCAGATGGGACGACGGGAAGGTCGATCTCGTAAGGCATCAGCTTGTGCGACGTCGCTGGACATGGGGTGCGGCCGGATCAGATCGGCAACCATAGAAACATAAAATGAACAAGAACCCTGCCTTCAGCCTCGCTGGGTATGCCTCTCCCGTGCCGCCGGCACCACCACGGACTGGTTTTTTCTATCGAACGAGGTTTTCGGCACTGCTTTCTTTTCTCCTCGCAGCCGAACGGTAGTGGGTTGAACGTGAATGGTGGCTGAGGCCTGAGGCTGCCACTCCTTGGCCGGTGTTCTTGTATCGAGCTCAACTATTAGATGCAAAAATTACGGAACAGAAATATTTTGCTTGCGCTTGCGTCGACTTTTTCTTTTTTTGCAACAATATCCAGCTCATAGCCTCATACCTCCTGGGAGTATAAGTTAGATGGATTGATCTGTTGGAGATATTCATGGGTGACGAGTCGGCGGTAGCCAAGATTTCCTTCAGGTTGCCTAGAAAACGGAAACGATGAGCTACCGTGATATGCATCTGGTGAATGGAATCGATCAAACCGGGCGGGATAACTCCACCCCCAAAGGCTGTTCCTATTAGCTAGGAGAGATATAGCATGAGGTTGTTGGTGTGCGTGTGTGGGGTAAGCCCGCTCGGTGGCATTTGGATTGTAAATTGGCGGAAGTGTGACACCATAACACGGGCTCTGCTTTAATAGTAAAGATATAGAACCCGTAGTCACTACTAGAAAATAGGCTATCTGTGGCGCACCCAAAAAAAATTCTGTGCCGCATGGTGGGTGCGCCACAGATAAGCCGCCACTAATTTTTTTTCTGTGGCGTATGTGGATATGCGCCACAGAATCTGTGGCGCATCCACATTATATGCGCCACAGAATTCTCAAAAAATTCAAAAAAATTCAAAAAAATTCAGGAAAAACGAAAAAAGAAATAATTTGGAAAAACCTAAATAGTTGAATTTTTAAATTATTTTGAACTGATGAATTCCCGGTAGGTCACCCATCCTCAAATTGCTCCAACCCAAGCACGCTTAGCTTTTAAATTCAATTCAGTTCAGCTACCCTTATGCTACTAAAGTTTTTATTGATATAAGTATCATATCAACCCTCTTAAGCCTTGTACGTGTATAGTAGTGTGTGTAGTTTATGTGTGGTATGTGTATATATGTGTTTTTAAATTTCAAAAACTTCAAATTTTTCAAAAGAAAATTCAAAAGTTTCAAAAAATTCAGAAAATTCAAAAAATCCCGAAAACTTCAAATAAATTCAAAAAATCCAAAAAAAATCAAGAAATCCAAAAAATTCGAAAATTTAAGAAAAATGTAATTTTTAAATGACAAAAAAAATAAAAAATTCAAGGTTTTTTCCCTCTCATGCATGCCTACCCCCCCCCCCCCCCTGGATTGCCTTTTTTAGTTTTGTAGAAATAAAAGAAAATGATAAAATCTTCAAAAAATAAAATCCTCTGAGATGTAGTTAGGTTTTAGTGTTTAGTTGGTATAGAAATTTTGAAATATGAATTTTGACCTTTTTTGCAAAAAACAGAAAAAAATGAAAACGGCCATAACTTTTGCATACGACGTCGAACAAATACGTTTAATATATCAAAAAAAACTAGAGAAAATCTGGAGCTCGATTTCACCGGGGTTTACCCGGTGAACTTTTCTCAGATTCTCGAAATTCCAAAAGAAAAAAGTTATTTCAAAAAGAAGATTTTTTCTACAAAATCAAAAAAATATTCAAACAATATTTAGAATTTCAAAAAATTGAAAAAAATTCTTTTTTTAGTAAAATATTTTTTTTGGAATTGTTGAATTTTTTGAATTGTTTTGCATTTTTTTTATTTTTTTTGGATTTTTTGAGTTTTTTGAAACTTTTGTGGCGCATATCCAACATGCGCCATAGAAATACACATTTCTGTGGCGCACATCCTACATGCGCCACAGAAATAGGATGTGTGGCACAGAAATGTGGCTTTCTGTGGCGCATATAGCTATATGCGCCACAGATAGACATATTTCTGTGGCGCATGTGGTTTTTCGTGCGCCACCGAATTTCAAAAATTTTGTGGCGCATGCAAAACTATGCGCCACAGAAATATTTCTGTGGCGCATGGCTATTTGGTGCGCCGCAAAAAGTGATTCTATCTATAGCTAGTTTCCTAGTAGTGAGTCCAGGGGGAAACTACTCACAAACCATCATGGAGTCGGAGTGGAGGCGGCGTGGTCGATGGATATGGCTCCGGGGGCACTTCCCTGTCCCGACAGGGTGCCGAAACAGAGACTTATGTCCCCCGAATTAGGGTATTTGGTGGCGAAGGAGCTCGGATGCGTTTTGGAAAAATCCTCCGAGTGTCCATCGTTTTTAGGTCAGGAGGGATTTTATAGGCGAAGTCTCGGCGTAAGGCGGTAACCAGGGGGCCCAGGCGGGCTGAGGGCGCGGCCCCACCCCTGGTCGTGCCCAGAGGCCGCCTCCTCCACTGGAGGGTCCTCTCTTTCTGATATTTGGGCTCCGTGGCTTATTTGTGCTAGAAATAATTTCCTTAAATTTTCGTCCAATTCCAAGCACTTTCATTTTTGGCCCTTTTCTGCAATGCACAGACAAAACTGACAGAAACTGGCATTGGGCATCGTGTTAATATGTTAGTCCAATAAATGTCATAAAATAATATAAAACTATAGTAGAAACATGTGTCATTTGATATAAAACAAGCATGAAACATCAAAAATTATATATACGTTTGAGACGTATCACTCATAGCCGATGAGGGGCAAGCTGCCTTGGAGCTGGAAGCCCAGAGGAAGGCAGCACAAGCCCCTCGCCTAGCGATGGAGGAGGCGCACCACCGGGCGGCGTGCACAAAGCAGCACTTCTCATGGGAGAGAGGCTTGTGTGCAGCTTGGGCTCTGGACATAGGATTTTGGGAAGGCACTCCAAGGCTCATGTTGCAAACTTGGTATCGGTGGCTGATCCCGATTCATGGAAGGTTGTGGCGAGGCGACGCCAGGCGGCTTGGGAGAGGAAACACTCTCTAGACAGTGCTCTATCCAGGGAGAGCACCATGGCCAATCCATAGGCCAAGCAACAGGTCGACCTCCCCAGACCTCGAGAGAAGGATGTCATCAAATAAATTATGTCTGTAACTCTTATACTATTATCTATATGTGACGTATAAGAGACTATTGGCAATTTATAAATAATGGAAAGTCGATCTTAGTTTACATGAACAATTACACACGACAGGACAATATGATGTAACACATAAGAGCAAACCAATTAGATCGGCGGTGACAAGTTTACCTGGTAGTCTCTCTTATGAATACCTTACACGTGCTATGCTAAATGGTTTCTCGATAGATTTTCATGCATAACTTTGTTTTGAGAAACTAACGCAAGCAAATGCATACATACACACATTGAATGAGCATATATAATAATTAAACTTTGTGTGTGTAATAGTAGAACTCATAATGTTATAAGTTCATCGATTATTATTATAAGCAATGCTATTTTAGTAACTAGTATAAATCATCAACAAATTATCAACTTATTACGAAACTCAAGGTACTTGTAAGACATATTTGATCAAGGAAAAATGATCTTGTCAACTGTTCAATTTATTCTAGAAGTTTCTATATATTGGCTTACAAAATCATGCATTACGCGCCTCTGTTAAGATATTTTCTAGCTTCTATGCATTGAAATATTTACTAAAATATTTAATAATCTAATAGTACAGAAAAACATTAACACAATAATATACATACATGTATATAATTTACAATTGTAAGAACATAAAGGAGCCTCTTTTTTTGCACTTAAGATCATTTTGTATCTTGTTTGGGACAATATGTCACAAAGAAAAATATTTTTGCGCAACTCATATATAGTTTCAATGATATACATTACAACTATATAACGGAAAACTATAAAAAGAACATTGTATGGTTAAAATGTTAAATAAATATACAACATATATTTATTAAAACCTTAATATGGTGAAAAAAACTAGGAAATTATAAAAGTTCAGTGTAATTATATTTAATTAACTCGTCCCGTGTCCAAAAATTAATCGAATAACCTTGTGCTACGCAAGGTTGCAGCCTCATTACCTGCAATATCTCCAATCAGTGTGTTGTGATAAATGATGTTGATATACGAATGGTATGTCATGTGCTTTTTATAAATTTTAAAATATGCAATACTCTATTTGCACTATAACTTTAAGTATGTACACATATGATGATGGCTAATTTGTAGGAAAATAAGATAATTTGATCATGTCTGAGAGAAGTGTATGTTGGTGTAAAATTCTTGGTAGTCAAGCAAAGGAGATACCTTATCAGAAGTTTGAAATGCATAACACAGTTGGAGCACATAATTATATGGGCAATATATTTTGTGTAACCCATTTTACCCTTAAGGTGGTAGCAATGCAACTGTTAACTGTCATTTACATTTTTAATGACCATACTATTTCTTACGGAATTCATCACCTAGTGAGGATTAAATTTATGTTGTTGAAGATTGGTCACAGTAGATGGGACTTACTTGTTGCTTGGAAAATTTGCATTTTTTACACTTGAGGGATCCAAAGGGGGTGATATAGAAGCTTCCTTAGACCATACACTATGTTGCGCCGGCTCAAATGAAAACATTGTCAGAGTTTGATTCGGTTGAGTTTTCCTACTATGTGTGGAACCGCACCAAACTGTAGCTGTGGGGTCCAACTTAGGTAAAACAAGATTGTTTAAGCTTTTCCCTATCCCTTCGCATGCACAGAACTTGCCCTTGCCATGCACCAATCGTTGGAGAATTCATTGTGGGCCAGACAAAGATATTGTATTTTATTTGGATGAGCCGAATCTAGTTTTTGAGTCGCTTCTTGTGTCAGAATGCATGAGCCGATGCCCTGCTATGGTATGAGTCGAACCATGGGCCTCTATGGTTCGCTTTTGCCCAACGTAGTGGATGGTCTTAGCTTGTGTTGTTCTTGAGCACCCGTCATTGCTGGAATACTTAACACTAGAGTTTGGTATCGATCTTCCTAGAGATTTTCTTTGCAAGGGGAAGAATAGTATTTGCATGGTCAATGAGAAATTCCCTCACCAGATCTCACTTAGATTTCGAAAGGCTGAAAGTGTGTGCAAAGGTTAAAAAATCATCTAAAGTTTTTCTCCATTTAGTTCTTTGGATTAAACTTTAGAAGATAGAATTTACCAACTAACAAAATCTTCAAGTTTATCATGTTATGCCTTAGGAACCTGCATGTGCATGTTATATTTCGTTTGATCAAAGTCTTAGAAGTTGATATAACTGTATATACACTGTATCACAGACTACTCGGCAATGAATCTGCATAAACTCACACACGAGATCCGTGGAACATGACATTTCAGAGTCTTTAGGGATTGTCATAGCCTCAGTTTTGGACCTTCCAATCAATGCACACACGCATGGTTCTGACTGGATCAAAGTTACACGACTGGTAATCGTGTCTGTATGACCTTGTTGATCGAGGGTCGACGACAAGAGTGATAGGCACTGCCGAAACTCGAGTAAAAGCATCTCCGACCCACACATGCAGCCGGCCTCGCCATCGATAGTCGATATATTTGGAGAAAGGGTCTCAATCCAATATCCCGTCCGTTATCTAGGTGTGTAATAAGAGTGGTCATGCTCCAATTCTACGGTTTTGTTATTTCTCATTCCAGTGAGAATTAAGTTAGCCCTCACTTAACTTTAATTCCGTTAGATTTACATCGAGATTTGTGCGGGATGTGAGTTGTATATAAGTTGGAACTCATATTTTCTCCAGTTGTACATGAGTTGCACTAAGTTGCAACTGAGATTTTTTCGGGTGCAAATGTTTTGCAGTTATAAATGAAATTTTCTAAGTTACACACTGTCGCACATGAGTTGCGAGTTACGACTGTGATTTTCTCAGTTACACATAAGTTGTTACTATTTTTTCAGTTGCACATGAATTACACGTAATTCACACATGTAACTGGATGATAGTCAAGTGAGAATTAATTACTCGACTGGGCCCTAGTCACTCCCCCAATTCTAATGTGCAGGTCATATCGACACGAAGAAGCCGCTAAATCCATATGTAGTGTTCTGCCTCCTCCGGATGGGGACGCGGTTGTAGAACGGATCACCGCTGCCGTCCTGTTTGGCATCTCTGCCGTCGATCCTCTTGTCGCCGCCGTGCCTGACGATCCAGTCGACGCAGCCAAAAATTCACGGCCGCCTGCCCGCCGCACTGCCCTCGCAGCACCCACAGTTTTGTCACTACCTAAAAAGGTTGCCGACTCGAGTTCAAAGTTACTAGGGTAGTCATCATAATATTGACTAAGGGAATGGCCACCGCCGTCCTTGAAGACTCGAGGGCTCGATGGCCGGCTGTTCAGGCGGTGGCGATCAGCCGAGACGAAGGGGATGAAAGAGAAAACGCGGTGGCCAAGGTTGATCCCCACCCTGAGTCACATTGGATCCGCATCTGCCATATCTCACGGTGTCATATTGGATCCGAGAACTGCGAGAAAATCTTGTTGCAATCCACCACACCATCAGCTACCTAGTATTACAGGAAAGTTTACATACAATCTGGATCATCTTTTTCCAGTGTGGTGTCTAAGTTTCTACTCAGCTAGCTAGGCGTACGTCACCGTCGTCTTCTTCCTCCTCCGGCTCTTCCCATCCGAGCACTGCGAGCTCGCCGTCGCCCTCGAACTCTTCTTCCTCCTCTCCCCGCCGGGGCCGAACATGGCCATCCGCCCGATCCCCTTCGATATCGACGCGAAGAACGCGCGGCCGTGCTCCCCGGGCCGGCCGTCCCGCATGCCCTGCTTCATCATCCCCTGCTCCCTCTCCAGCTCCGTCAGCCGCACCCGCATCCGCGACACCTCCAGCTTCAGCTCCCGGTTCTCCCGCCGCAGCGACGCGTAGCTGTCGGCGGCGCCGGCGGCCCGGGGCGACACGCACGAGCTCGGCACGCCGCTGCCGCTCATCGGCATGGTGATCCGCTGGGAGAATGAGCAGTACTCGCCGCCGCCGCCGCCGGAGTGGCCGTGGCCGCCGGAGAAGGACGACTTGAGGCGGAGCTGCTCGAAGTAGAGCACGCGCACCACCATCTGCATCGGGAGCCGGTCGTTCTGCGCGGCGTGGCTCGCCGCGTCCTGCGACAGCTTCTGGCAGTCGATCAGCTTGCACAGCTTCTTGCACTCGGATTCCGTCAGAGATGGGTGTGCCTGATCGATGACAGTTAAACACAACACGTATGTTATCAGGGAGTACAAAACTTTGTTCGAATCAAGATTTACAATTTATAAATCACACCAAAGTTGCTCGCCCCGTTCCCCTCCTTGCACAGTGCTCTCGGGCGATAAGGAGGCGACCAGGGAGTTCTTGGTCTCGCCGGCGAGATCTGTTGCTCCCCTCCACCTCCGGTGGCCGTCTCGGCGCCGCGAGGTGGGGGGGAGCCTCGGCTCCGTCTGTGCGTGTTTTTTAGGTGTGAGTTTCCTCCTGGCGTCGTCGAGGACGGCGGCGATGGCGCTGGAGTTTGAGGTGTGGTCCTTCCCCTCCTGTCCCCGTTCCGGCGTCGTCTTCGATGCTGGGGAGGCTGTGAAGGTTCTGCGTCGGCCGTCTTCTTCCTCTTCTGCATCTCCGGCCGGCCGTGGTGGCGGGGAGAGCTGCGGGTGGGTGTGGGCGTGCCGTTTTTGGTTGTGGTGGTGCAGGTGGTCGTCTTCTTCGTGGATCTGCTCCGGCCGGCCGTGGTGGCGAGGGGAGCGTTCGTGCGGAGGTGGGTCTTGCTGGTGGTGGTCCTTGGCGCTGTGGCGACGGCTGGATGTGTGGCGGCAGCGGGGAGTCGGCGTTTGGGCCGTGTTCTTTCAGCGAGGAATGATTCCGCTGCTTGCGGCGGATGGCGTTTGCGGCCATCTACAAGGTGGGCGCGTCTTCTTCTCGACGGACGGCGGTACGGCGGCGCTGGCAGCGGCGAGGAGTTTGGGGTGAGTCGGCGGTGGATCTGATTGTGGTTTCTCCAGGCAGCACGGGTGCTCTGTGCAAGTTTGCGGGTCCTTTCTGTAATTTTGTTTTCTTTTCGGACCTGTTTGTAATTTGTGCGGTGCTTCCTGTTTTATGCATCAGATCCTTTCAAAAAAAAAAAAAAGATTTACAATTTATATTTAATTGTTTGCATCATTACATTTTCATCTACATATATCATGCTGTCTCGACTCTCGAATGGCAAACAGATAATTAGAAGTTGCTCCTTCAAATTTCAGAAGTTGGCAATACACAACTACCATTCTACCAAAATGTGCCGTTGTGATATACTAGTACAGTGTTTTGTACCTTTAGGTATATGTCGATGGCTCGGTAGAGCCCGTCATCAACAATACGAGCATAATCCGGTAGCAATTCTATGAGAGTCATGAACTTCTGCAGTTTCAGGTATGGATCTGGTCCTATTTCTGCAAGATAACCATCCATCAGTCTTCCGACCTTCAACACCGAGCTGTGGCTTGGAGACTTGAGCCCATCGGACTCGTATCCGCAAGGTGACGAGTCTCCCGAATCATCCTCCTCGATCCTTTGCAAGAAGTTCACCAATATGCGATGGACAGTGTCCACGTCGAACATGGAGTCGCTCGTTTGCATCGAGGGGATGAGAAGATCATCAAGCGATGACATCTCGAGATGGAGAGCAATCCTTTTCTCAACCTCGATCCTATAGTCGAGTCCGGCATCAACCTCTATTGCCATTCTCAGCATGCCAAACAAGAACGATAGGGTAACAGCTGTGATCTTCTCCGTTGCCATCAAATTGATGAGAGTTTCCACAATCACTCTTTGGTTGTCTCCAACAAGTGGACCAGAGTCCCACACGTGCCGCCTTTCGATGCCCTTCAGAGCTGTCTGCGCGTAGTGCACAATAGAAGTGCCAATGCTTTCTGGCCTCACCCCACTTCTCCTCATTGCAGCGATAACTCGCTGATAATAGTCAATTCTTAGAGCAGAAAGATCCTCAACCCACCAATCCTGGCAATGCATCCGCAGCTTCCCGGATCCGGCGTCACATTCCAAGTGAGCCAAGCCTGAAACCAGCTGCTCCTTGCTTGCGTTCATCGCAATCGCATCGACACACCTATCGACAAATCCGACTTCCTCCACCACTGGATCCAAGCCATCACACGCGCAGAGAACTTCCAAGGATTTCTCAAGGTTCTTCACTACAAGATCATTCAGGTACATTTCTGTCCGAGCGATGAGGTTCTCCTGATCTTGATAGTCTTCTGTCATTTCCAAATATTCTGCTATGCATCGGAGATGAGCTACATTGATTGTAGTTATTTCAAAGTTACTCCCATAACAGAACTTGGCAGCAAGTTCAAATGCTAAAGCTCCCCCTGGTACATTTACAAGCTCCAGCTTTGAGAGATCTGGATCCTTGGACTCAGCTACCATTCTTCGTATTCTTCCACACCGAGAGACTAAAGGAAACTGCAAAATAAGTAAATGATACAATGTGATCAAACTTGTCAGATGAAGCTTGTAGTTCAGCTTCAGTTTATGCAATCTACTCCGGAAGAAGTACTCATCCTAATATGCACAAGGGAAAAGAAGATAAAAACCGATCCTCCAATCTCCCTATTAGTTTTTACTGCTTAATTATAGATTAATTTCTTATTCCCTTATATCTCTAGCCTTTTGAGTAGCCTTAAGTCCATTATGCCAAAACCATAAATGTACACTGGAATGGTGCTTACATTTGTTTCAAACCTGTGGTATCTACAAGAATTTTGTGCCTGTGATACTAGTACGTTCTTCAGGATATGCAGTTTTATTACTCATGTTCTCCAATATAATTAGCATCATGAAGTAAGCGATGAATGTAGATAACTTCGAATGAAAAAAAAGTAGCATGTGCATGCAATGTGATTGCCTGAAAACTACTTAGACAAGCTTCTATCATGAAGTAGGCGGTGAATGAAGATAACTTCGGATGAACAAGGCAACGATGTTTTTCAACTTGAAAGAGGGAGGAGAAATGATAGCCATTGTAAACTTAGAATAGACGAGTCACCTTATGTAGTAGAAAAGATTGGCCATCCACTGATACCGTTATATCCCCAGCAACATCTGAAAATATCCTGCACAACACGAAATGTTCAAGAACCATTAAAATGCAAATATTTGCAATCTGAACATATTTTTTAGATAAAGAGTGTATATTAATATCGCGGAGATACAAATTACACCCAGCCTCTGCAACAACGCAATAACCAAAGCTACTACGGATGCACACAGCCGAAAGACAATAAGAAGAAGAAATAAAAAGAAAAGTCCCGCTACAGAGTTACAGTCCTTGCAGCAGCCGCACAACCACCACCAAAACAACACCTGATGTCCAATTCTTCAAAAGCAACGCCTTCACGAAGAACAGTGCCAGGCACAACCAATTAAGGCCAGACCTTGGGCTTTCACCCTAAAGATAGTCCTCGCTCTCAAAACAATGTCTTCAGCAAGACCACTGTCAGGCACAACCAATTAAGGCCAGACCTTGGATTTTCACCCTGAAAGGTAGGACTTCGGACTTCACGTATGTTGTCGCCCCCACTTACATGCCGCTGCTCCAAGTCATTAAACACCAAGCCAATTCCTCATCGCCACCAGGAATCGAACCACCGTTACTAGTCTTCAAATCTAGGCCTCCATGTCCTTCTCCGCAGTCTGACTTCACCGGGAAACAGAAAGGCATGTCCCCAATGGCAACCGACTGCAGAGCTTCGCGACGCTTCCTCTGAAACCAAACGGTCAGAAAAAACATGGCTGCGCGCGACCGAATCCCACCCGATCCGACAATCTCCAGGCTTGATTGCCCAATGGAGTTCGCCGACGGAGCCTTCCGGAACTCGACAATCCGGCCAGATCGAAGAAACAGGTGTCAGGCAGATCTTCTTCTTGGCGCAAGAGGAACCATAGGACCGCCCCCTTTATTGTGCAGAGCAGCAGGCCCCCACGCCGCCGTCCGCCGGCCGACCTCCTCCGGCGGAAGAGGAGGCCCGACAACGAAGAACCACGCGCGCGCGCCGTCCCGCTGGTAACAGCAAGGCCGAACACGAGCACCGCGCCGCCTCCCCCACGCACCTCCGGGCGACCGACGGCCGCACCGATGATGGGTCTAGGCGGAAGCCTAGGACCTACAGCCGCCGCTCCACTACACGCACATGACGTCCATGGCAGACACCATGCCCGGGAGAAAGCCGCCGCCGCCGCAGACCGGGGTCGCCGCCCCGGATCCCGCTCGCAGAAGATCAACGGCGCCGTCCCCGAACGCCACCGGTGCTCCGCTGCAGCGATGCCCCCAGCACCATAGGCGCTGGGCCCGCCGCCACCGCGGCCCTCGCCGGCGGCAGCGGCGGCAAGGGAGGTCTCCGAGTGAAGTTCTTTGGGCGACGAGGGTCTCGCCCCGGTGCCGCCTCGGGGGACAGCACGGGAGCGGAGGGGAGAGGCGGGGGAGGGGACGGGCGGTGGAGGAGAGAGGCCGGCGGCCGAACTGGTGGCGGCTAGGGTTGGGGAGCGGAGGGTTGGGCCTGGAAGAATTGGTCGCAATCTGAACATATGTAAAAGCAAGCATAATGTTTCCACACTCGTTCACTATGACTGTGACTTGTTCAGACGGGAAGCTTGAATCCTTCTCAGGAACTGTCACAAACTCACAACGTGAGGCAGGCCACTACTAGTCATGTAATAGGTGCATTTTCTTACAGTTGAATGAGAGGAAATAATTCAGGATTTGGTTCTAAATCACCAGTCGATGGAACACTCGATAACAGGAAAATAAACCGCAAAGAGCGGACCCGCATAAAACCAATCCGTCCGAGTTAATGATGCTACTACATGAAGTCTTCTGTAAGAGAGAGAATCTTCTGCATGAACTTATTCAGAAACTGCTGTGGTGCCTGAATCTAGCTCAAAACATGTGAGATCTATCATAAATGCGCAGGCATTTTGTTATCCCAGGACCATCTCCTGGTAATAATAATCCTCTGAGGATCTCCAGGAGAACATTGTCAGGGTAGCATGAGCTTTGACGTTTCTAACAGAAAGAAAGAAACCACCGTGGTTTCATCAAAACGGTGCTTCAGTTGTCAATTTCCCTTTCGCCTGAAACCCATAAAATCATTGGCACCTTGGTCTGAACCGCCAAGGATTCTGAATTTCAAGACTCGAAAATAAGACAAAACATCCCCAGGGACCAGCACTGACCTAGGAGAAGGAATTAACAGAAATCCGGAAAGAAAGATGGGAGGGAGGCGAGGCATTTACCTCCTGCTCATAGGGTTGCAGAAGCGCGGCGAGTTGGCCGCGGAGAGCTTGGCGGAGAAGGGGAACCCGGCGCTGTCGCTGGCCAGCCCCATATCGCGACCTCCTCCTTGTCAAAATGGATGCTACCTACCGACCTTGCCTCTTGTTGCAGAAGGAGCAAGAGAAAATGATGAGCAATGGAGGAGACGCCACAGCTCACACACACACGGCGAGGAGGAGGAGGAGGAAAGGACGAGCGGAAGGAATAACGGCTGGTCGTCGTCGGCGTGATGGAGGTATTCAGTGACATACTAGTACATTCCAATTTCTTGGTTTGATTGTTCCCTTTACCATTTTCCACGTTGCCCTTTCACACAATTTGCTGACACGCCCCTCTTCTATTCTCTTTTTCTTTTCTTTTTTGCGGGCTTTCTCTTTTTCTTTTGTGTAGTCACAAATACAAGTGCCTTTTCTGGAGGAGCAAAAGTTTAGTATGTTTGAAGCGTAGCACCCAAATTCAGAATTCCGCATGAGACACCTGAGTTTACGTTCAAATTTTAGCAGAAAAACCGCAAGTTCCCCCGTATTAGTGCTGAGCTTTTGAATGTGGAACGTTGGCACGGTCTTGAAACTAGTTAGGTGCCGTCAGACAAGAATGCCAGAAGGCGCTATTCGGAATATGTTATCTGTCAAGGTGCAAAGCAACAAAAGTGTGTCTCAAGAAACTCTTCAACAGGAAGGTGCTAGATGACAGCGTATCGTGTCTTTGGTTTAGGGGATTAAGCTAACTGAGAAAGTGACACTGATGATAGATGAATAGTTGGGTGACTAGGGGACAAAGGCTGGTCTACTGTCAGCTTGTGGGTGCTCCAACGGAGACCTGATCTTGTGTGGCCATGCTTATGGTCTAGCGCATGTTGCCATGCATGTTGCCATATTATTCCTCAAGTAGAATTCTTCGGTTCTTGTCTTCAACAATTTCAGACCCGTTTCAAACGTGGGAATACAAAACATAGCAATTTCTCATCATGGTATGTAATTCGCTTTTCTTTTTGGTACTGCTGGATTTGTGACGTCTGTGTGCATCCTAACTATGCAGAGGTGGGTGTAATGCTTAAAACTCTTTAAGTAATAAAGCTCCCTTTATCGAAAAAATACAAAACATAGAAAACATAGGAATAAGAATATGAACGTCAAAGCCCTCTAAAAAAACATCAAAGCCGTCAATTGGATGTTCCACATGAAAAACGTAGGAGTTGCAGGCAGAGAGAGAAGAAAATACGACATACTACCTCGTGTTTGGTTTACTTCGAATTTCATATGGAATTGTCCATTCAATAAGATCTGTGAAAGAATATAGGATGCCAATTCCTTTGTTCCAATAGGGGATTTAACTTTCGGGCTACCGTAACAAATGAAAAAATTGCAATTTAGTCCAACAATGTATTGCATTTTGTGATCACGGCAGTAAAATAAAGTTGGCTGGTAAGAAAAGAAGTCCATAGTTAACCTAACACCTAAACCGACACAACATTTTACTATGTCGTTAAAAGTATATGAAATCAAAGAAAACATAATAGATGGTAAGAAGAATGTCATACCACTTAATAACCTTGAATAGTTTCCCCTGGTGTTACACTGATTTACAAACGGGATCATTAGGTTTATCTATCTCGAGAAAAGAGTTTTCGATCTGAACATCAAAACATGTTGGAATACATGTGCTACTAGTTTCGACTTATATCTGGCATAGAAATTAAAGAAAACTCATGTTAAAAGAACTTGAGATAAATTGCGAGCATTATTCGGTCTACACGGAGCACGTCCACCACGATGTCCATCTGGGCTCATGTGCATGTGTTTATTCAACCTTCTTCCCGAGTTAACTAGAGCTCTTAAATAAGTTTAAGGTTCTTTTAATTAAGAGGAATTTCATAGAAAATTTTAGAGCATTTTCATATGCACGACGTTTGATTCATATGATTAGAATTATATGGAGTTTTTTCTAAGGATAACAATGCTATATGTTTTGGAGGAAAAATTGTCATCGACTCAAACTGTTTGTTACATTTCCTTTGTTTTTCTATGAAGTCAGATACTTTATAATTCAAAATCATATATCTATATAATCTTATAGGATTTAACATGACATAATATTATTCTAATATTGGGTGCTGAGAATGTGTGAATCAAAGAAAACTAAATAGAACATATTTTTGTTCGGTGATGTGTGAATGCTTCATGGTTACTAACGACTATTTGAAGCACGGTTGAACATAGTATATTTCTTAATGTCTTATTTTTTGCGAGGAAACGGGATTGTATTAATTAGATAAGAGTTCATTACAATCCTAGGAATGTGTCGACTAATTCTTGACATCACGTTGTTGTTAGACAACAGATGTAATTGGTATTTTTTAGATAGTAATTGGTAACATTATTGATATTAATATAATTGGTATCTTATAAATAGCAACACTTCCACATGGAGCAATAGTTGCCATAAAATTGCATGTGGTAGTCAATCCATGGACATGCAAAACATGGTAGTAGTATAAAGAGTAAAACGCCCCCGTGGTCTATGAAGTTGCACCGCATGAGCGTATTGGTCACCAACTCAAAAATTGCTAACTATTGGTCAAGAAGTTGTGCCAATGTTGCAGATTCGTCAATCCGTCATGACGTCTGTTAAGATGCTGACGTGGCTAGCTGTTTTTTGCATAATACACCCCACATTTTTGTCTCTTCTCATCTATTAGTCCATGTAGGTGAAATTCTCAGAGACATTTAATCACGGCGCCACTGTGCCACACCACCTCGCCATGGGAAGATCCTCCGAGCCTCTTACATCACCGCCCCATGACTAGATGGTCTGGTACTTGCGGGAGGGTGAGATCGTGTACGCCAACGTGAAGCTCGCGTGCTTCTTCTCGCGGCCCGATCGCTTAGGTCGCCGCTGGCACTGTAGGTGTGGCCCTCGCGAGCAAGTCGCAGCGCGCGATGCTGCTGTGCCTCTTCCGCATGGGTGTCAAGGCCATGAATTTCTCCAACTCCCCGGACCAGGCGTGGTTCTATCTTGGTGGCGCACGCGTCCGCCGAGCTTGGTGGCGCACGCTAGTCGAACGCGTCGTTGAGGCCGCCGGAGGTGTCAGCCATCCAAGGCGCGTGCATACCCATCGCGACGGCGACCGCGCTCGTCGCGCTCAGGACGGCCGGGGTCGGCCTCGACGCTGGCGACGCCCCCGTCCAGAACGTGCTGGTCACCGTGGCCTCTGGCGGCGTGGGCAGCTTCGCCGTTCAGCTGGCGAGCCTCGCGGGGCAGCAGCACGTCCGTGGCCTCGGCGCCGACGAGGCGCTGGACCTCACCCCGCGCGTCCTTCCTCGTGCTCGCCGCCGAGCGTGACAGGGCCGACGCCGCAGTCGGCAGCAGCTTGCCCTCGCGCGGGAAGCGCTCCGTGTCGTCCACCGGAGGCGGTCCTTCCTGGCGGCGCTCTTCGGCGGCGGGCGGCGCCGTGGCCGGCGGGAGGATGATGAGGAGGGGAGGCATGGTGCTGGCGTTCCAGCTCCTAGCGCCGACCTTCACCAGCCACGGCGCTGCTCACGCGGGCCCTCCTCGCCGTCCTTGCGCTCTCCTGCCTCCTCGACTACCTGCCCGGCACGCCCGCGCCCGAGGACACGTCCAGGTACAGGCTGGCGCTCATCGACGCCGTGCACGCGGCGCTCTGGGTGGCCGTGTTCGGGATGGTGGCGGCCAGGGACAAGAAAGTCGTGGGCTCGCCGGCCGCGCCCCCGAGCTCGCCGGCCATCACCTGTTTGACAGAATGCCTGACCCAAAAAAATTTAATAGAACAAATAGATGCGAACAAGAAAAACTATAGGGTGTATTTTGTAAAAAAACAAAGTGCCACGTCAGCGACTTAACGTCTGTTTTGACGGAGTGACGAACGGGGCTCATACACACAACTTCGTGACCAAAATTTAGCATTTTCTCAGTAGGTGACCAATACACTCCAACTCCGCAACTTGATAGACTGCAGAGGCGTTTTACTCTAGTATAAAATAGCAGACAGAGTGGAGTCGGGTGGAAGGCTGTCGGTGTTGGAAATGATTTTGATGCTCCTTGCTCGGGCTGCCTGTCTTGTCCACCCACACCACCATGGACACCACTTTACTTTTGCAGGGAGGAGAAAGAGCTCGCTAGCCTGCTGCCTCGGAGTTTGGTCCACGCCACGAGAAAGCCACAAGACCACCGCTGCTCATACTCCATTGCAGTACTGCTCAGACGCACAAGCTAGCGGAAGCTCTTTGCTGGGCTGATGTATGTACAGTCAGCGTTTTGTGTTCGTGCAAGCAAAACTCGATCGATCGGGAAGAATATCCGAGGCATTATGGCGCAATCAATGGCGTTTGTGCGTGTATTTTTCGAGGCTTTGAGTCGAGTTTTTTTGCTTTTTGTGGGGTGAAACTTGAAAGAGGATGGATGAGAAAGCTTGGCTCTGATGGTTGGGTTCCCTGTGGTGGAACCAGCCCACGCAGGTTCAAGTCTTAGACTTGACATGGGCGTTTGCATTTATTGGATTTATTTCAGTTTTATCCGGCATTATTCTTTCAATGGTAGGTGGTGTGTTCTCAAAAAAAAAAGTGGTGGCACCTATCAAAACGCAAAGGGCTGTTTCCGTTGTGATGCTTTTCGTTTTAATCTTCTCTTCAAAAACGATGTCTATGTGTTTGGCGTGTCTTTTTAGCGAGACGTGTCCAAGAGGACCACGTGGTTCGGATTTATTTGTATGCATTTTGTGAGGAAACCTCGGGATGACATAGTGTTCATGTGATTCATATAGATAGAAAAAACATTCCTTTCATCGTCTCAGGGTGAACCCTAGTTGGCCATCGACATCACCCTCCTCTCCCATCTCTCCCCGTATCGCTCCTGAAGATTGTTGCCGGCAAGGTCACGCGATGCCGGTGATAGGGGGTGGCAGGATCTAGTTTCCTGGCGGTATTATGGAGGAAAGGATGCGGCTGAGGGGATCTTCTCCTCGTCATCCTTTGTGTTGGTCGGCAGTTGTACCATAGTGGGACGTGCCGCCGCGAGAGATGGTGCTGCGGTGATGCAAAAGGGCGAGCTACCGAGGTGATTTCTATGTGTTTTTTGTGTCATTCAAGTCAAACATATCGCAAGAGGACCATGTGGTTCGGATTTTATTTGTGTGGTGATTTATGTTCGTCCGAGCGAAACTTGATCGATCGTGAAGAATATCCGCAACATTATGATGCAATCAATGGCGTTTGTGCGTGTATTATTCAAAGCTTTGAGGTGAGTTTTTGCTTTTTTGTGGGATGGAAGAAGATGAGAGAAACAAAATGCAGGGGCACGTACTAAAACAGCAAAGAAAGTTTGGGCTGTTTTTGTTGTGATTCTTTTTATTTTTCTTTTCCTTCTGAGAACTATGTCGACATGTTTCGTGTGTCTTTTGTAGTGATATGTATCGCAGAGGATCACATTTGTCTGTTTTACTTACAAAGACATACAAGTTTGTTTCTCGGTAGTATGGAGAGTAGACTTCGTGCTCCCGAGCTCCAGTGATCTTGGCATTTGAAAAGATCAAAAACAATATTTACAAGTTTAAAAAGGTTTGAAAAAAAATCATGAATGTAGCCAATAGTGTTTTTAACTAACGTCCCAAAAATCACCTTTCAAATACTTTGTATTCCGAGCTTAAAAATGACAAAATGTCGATTTGAATATGCATATTTTCAAATCTCCAAATTATCAGATTTTATCATTTTTGTGTAGAACATAATACAGTATTTGAACTTGATTTTTTTCCATGTTTGTGGAATACACCATTGGTTACATTCGGGATCTTTTTCAAAAAAATTGAAACTTAAAAAAAAAATCTATTTTCTAAACTACCTGAATCAATGTTGCTCGGGAGCCAAAGACACTAGGTAGTACTCCGTATGTTACTAGAAATTGTACCGCCCATGTTTGAGGATTGTTTCGTTTGTCACGTTTTGTCTCCTCTAATAAACAGTACATTGACGCTGAGATGATAGTGATATCTGATCAGGAGCTATACGTCCTTTTTTTTTAAGATCATGGATATTGGAGAATAGCTCTCGGTAAGAATAAGAAGCCGATCTAGGCGAGCAGAGCACGCCGTAGGTTGCAATAATCGTTTCTACTGTACCAAGCAGCCAGTGGCTGGAAGAAAATGTGGAAGAGGGAATGCAGAGAGCGTGACACGACGAGGCACAGAGCTCGATAAAAAGGGCGACGGGACGAAAGTAGAGAACCATCATGGCAGCAGCAGCTAGTGACCCTAGCCCAGCAGCTCCTAGTGCCTCGTCTCTCTCATTATCAACTTCATACTTCCTCGATCTCTCACCTTTGTTTTACTTTTACTTTCAAGTTAGTAGTAGTATTTCTCAAGTATGTTGAAGCTAATTCTTTCGTATCACAGTCCAAAAATAAAGCGCAATTGATGCACGATAAGGGCATCTTCAACAGGCTGGCGCAAACAGACCAGCCCAGTCCGTTTTTGTCCGAACGGACATGAGAGGTGCTCCAACGGGCTGGCGCAAAGAGACAGTTGTCCGCGCGGACATGCGGTTTCGCCCCAAACGCGGCCCAATTTTGGTCCAGCTTTAGGGGAGACGCGGACACGGCGCGTGTCCTCCCGAGTCCTCCCCTGGCCCACCTGGCAGCGACTGTGGCCGCTTCGGCTACATCGCTGGGTCCTTTTTAATGGGGACCGACCAAATCCAGTTCCCATCCCCACTTTGTCCCCACTCCAAACCCTAGCCACCTACCCCGTCGCCGGCGACCATGAAGCGGCCGAGCTGGTTCTTCAAGCCTGGCCGCAACAATGCGGAGGCCTCCAGCTCCCGCACGCCCGCTCTGACCTCTGACACCGCCCGCCGTGCCGACGCTCGCCGTGCGGAGCTCCATGCAGCCCGCAATGCGCGCCGCTGTGCCCAGCGAGCCCGCGTCTCCACGGAGGTGGCACAGATATATTGGGAGGTCGCGGCGTCCCTTCCGTGGGGTGACGTGCACCTGCTGGACGGCTGGCGTTCCAGTGCCACGGATCCCTCGCGCCGGCAGGGCGCGTATGGAGGAGATCCTCCACCGCCGCAGCTTCCTCCCGGCCGACCTCGTCAACGATCCAGCGTACGCGATTAACTCGCCGCTGTGGGACCGTTGGTTCGAGGTCGAGCACGACGCTTGCCGACGGTCGGCCTTCACGGCCGAGGCCCCGCCAGGGTACCAGCCCGTGGAGGACGAGCCCACCGTCGAAGATGGCTCCTCCTCTGACTTCGACTGGAGCGACGACGACGACGACGCCGTGAAGATGGAGGAGGCCGAGGAGCCTGCCCAGCCTGCGCCGCCCGTCGACGACGAAGCCGCCCTCCAGGCCGCCATCGACGCCTCCAACCTGGAGGAGCTGGCCCAGTGGCCAGATATCGCGGCCGTGCTCCGGCAGTCGGCGGCAGAGCCGGCCCGCCAGCAGGAGGAGGCGGCGGCGGCGGAGCGCTCGCGCTGGCAGGTGTCGTGGTCACCGTGGCCACAACGCGAGGCGGTGCAGGCGTGGGCGCCCGCACCCGCGTGGCCGCAGGACACTGAGGCGCCGCAGACGCCTCCGCCTGCAGGGCCGCCGACCCATCTCTACACCGCGCCGCCGTACATCATCCTCTCGGATGACGACGAGTAGGAGGCCACGGCGAGGTCCTGGCCGCGGCGGCGCCAGCTCCCCCTAACCCAGTAGCACTAGGGTTCTATATTTTTAGTGTATATTTTGTGTCACTAGCCCGTGGGGCCCTGCTACCTATGTTATGTATTTTAAGTAATTTCTGTTTTGTTTTATTTTTGTTATCTCCGTTTGCACCCGCCCGTTGGAGGCACCTAACCCCAGGACCAAAATGTGTCCGCGGTCCGTCCCGAAACAGATCAAATCGGACACATTTTGGTAACTGTTTGCGGAGGTGCCCTAACATTTAATAACTGAGAGCTTCTTGGACGCTACATCAACGATAGAGGGCAGACATGCATGCATGCTCTGATTCAGATTAAGAAACTGGAAGGAGTTATATTCTTTACATGATGCCTGGTTTTGGACTGTGTGTGTTATCTATGTTATGGTAAGCTGCTGCTTTAACCACAGGCATCTTGTAATTGGAGGGCCTTTACTCTTTCTTTCAGCATGTGTGTGTGTCTCTTTGCATGTGGTCAAGATCGATCATGGAGTGGGAACCAAGATCGCGCTTTTGTTTTCTAGCTCAGGATCCAAGGCCAGCCATCCAGGGGCCACATGTACTATTTGCATATGCTGTGGATAGAGGAGCTACTTCTTTTCAGAGAGTGGAGGATATGAGCCAAGGCCTTTTTGGCCCAAGAACAAGTGCTGGCCTATGAATGTGGATAGAGGAGCTACTACTTCTTTTCAGAGAGTGGAGGATATGAGCCAAGTCCTTTTTGGCCCAAGAAGTGATTGACTATAATGTCCCCAGAAGCAGCTCACAAGTCCAAAATGGGTGAAGTGTTGATTTCAAATGCACACAATCAGAAATGAAATAAGAAGAGCAAAAAGTAATTCTGTCCTGTTTAAAATCAAAGGTTCTAATAGCATCCCTAGCAGAACTTATATCGTCCTATCCGTTAATTTTTTTTTTACGGTTTTGGCCCGAAAAACCACCAGATCCCGTATTTTGGCCAAACCGTATTTTTCTTTATAAAAATCCCCTCAAATCAACACCCAATCGTGTTATATGTCCATTTTTCGCGTCTGATTTCTCAATTTCCCTCATTTCTCCATAAGCTTGGCACGAGTGAAATTTTTGCTCGCGCCCTTCCCGTTGTAGCCTCCTGCCGCCGATTTGGGCCGTCCCCTTCAACTCTGTGCGCGCTAGAAACTCGCGGTTGTATTCTCGGCGAGTAGGTGTGGCGAGACTGGTAGACTTCTTTCATGGCGGTGCTCTTTCAGCTCCGTGTCTTAGTTTTCGGGGTGAAAATCTTAGGTCTGGTCTTCGGTGGTTGTACCTACCAAATGACCAATTGCTTATGGAATGATTTTGAGTGACATGACAAAATGCACTTGGCTAGTTGGAAGTTAATCAGCAAGCAGGAGATAGGTCGATTAGGAATTCCTTATCTAGCCAATGTCAATCTTTGCCTGCTGAATTCTTGGATTAGGAGATACTCACGGAAAGAAGTAAAACTTTGGAGAACTATGGTAGAACACATATATAACATATATTTTATTTTATGTAGTGGTAGTGTTAGAGTTTCTCAAGTTTGGAAAGTGGTGATGTGGCCTATCAAGTCAATTAATTGGGCTATAGGTGGAAGATTGGAGATGGCAAAACTGCTAGATTTTGATAGGACACCTGGTGTGGTTCTTCACGTTTGGCAGTACAATACTTTTATATTTACATCCTTTGCAATGAACAAGGCAGGACAATCAGTAGGTCTAGGATGTATCCCAGCTTAAACTCGTCTTTAGAAGAAATTTTAATCATGCTTTGATGAAATATTTGTATGAGCTGGAAGATTTAGTCTCTTGCATTTAGTACCGACAGTGATGCTCTTAGCACAAGATCAATTTATATGCTCTTAGCACAAACAAGAATCCACACTTCAAAAATCATCAATTTTGGAGGAGTGATTCTTGTTCTATACCCACGATCTGGCAACTCCATGTACCACCAAGGATCCATATATTTATGTGGCTCATAGCACAACATAGACTGATGAGTATAGACAATTTTAGAAAGATAAATACGCAGAAGATCACATATTTTTCTTTGAACTAGAGTCAGTGAACCATCTTTTCTATGATTGCATTGTAGCTAGACAGATTTGGCCTGTTATTGCGAGATTGTTTGATCTGCCATTAGGAGATTCTTATAATTATATAGCTAGATTATGGGTGTCAAACAAAAAGCATACTCTCTTAATTTTTGTCTGTGTTGTTATGCCCGAACAAAAAGCGAACATTATGGAAGATTAGGAATGACTTAATCTTTAATGGTCAACCTTGAATGGATGTTAAACATTATTAGAAATTTATCCTTTATTCGATCAAACTTTGGAGGTTAATCTTCAGGGACCATATACTAGAACTGGCAGAAAAGTTCCGCCGACATGTCTCTACAATTGGGAAATGCAACTAGAATGGTTTGGGTGAATATCTTGCCGAGTCATGGTCTTATACTCTTATGACCGCCTGCCAAGATCCCCGAAGCAGAATAAAGTTGTTGGCCAAACCCCTTGGACGATTCCAACTTCAACTCTGAGGAAGCCATCATCTCCCCCGCGTTGATGCTTAGATCAAAATCTGGTGTGCGATGCACGGAGAGCTTCTGTATACAAAACTGCACCAGAAAAACTAGTAGTGTTTCCTTTTGGTGTTAAAAAGTTGTAGGTTTTCCTTATAACCTCATGTTCGTTGTATTGCGAGGCATGCATAACAATGTTGCAAATAGTCGTTTCAAAGGTTTTACTACATATTAATGAAAACAGAGACGTATCCCTTTGGCTCTAGAATGCTAATATGGACCGTTTGTGCATAACATATATTATTATTTTTAAATTGAAGAAAATAAAAAATTCCTTTAACGTTCACTACAACACTAAAATCACACTACTATGGATTATGACGCATGCCTAATGTACTTTCCTACGTTACATTGATATTTTAGTGATTATTCATTTATGTACTTCTTAATCAGATGACCATTTTTAGTCATACAATGATTAATTTTTGTATCTTACATTTCATTGTCTTAGAAAAATATTCTGTGGACATTATTGCCTAAAAATATGTATGGCGATTGTTTTGATTCAACTGTGTATCGTCAGTCACATAATTACATCACACGATATCTAAGATTCGAATGGCAAAGCGAAACTGATATGAACCGATGATATTTTAGATCTTTATGCAAGCACACCGCACGAGGGTCAAACAAGGTTTGATCATTGACATCAAACTTGATGTCACTGTTCGTTGTGAGATACTTAAATGTAGTTGGTGTGGCTCCGAACGTGATGATTTCGTTTTGCACTGCTCATATATTGTCGGAGGCTCGGTGGTGGTTAGATTGCGTTTTTGTATATATAGGCTCACTGAGTTAGGTTGCAAGGGCTGAGGTTTCGCGTCCATTAGCTAAGAGCATCTCCAAGGCTCCAAAATAGTCCATGTCGAATTGTTCAGTCCATCAAATTCAGCTGTAACCACGGTCCATCCTTACTCCTCGTCACGATTAATTCAAAAATAGAGCGGGCACATACAGTGCCAAAATACGGGTGTAGCCAATAGCATATCCCCACGAACGTGCAAAATATCAACTTCAAATACTTTATATTCTGAGGTACACAAAAATGACAAAAGTGTGGATATAAGAAATCATATTTTCAAACCTCTAAGTTTTATCATATTTTGTTATTTTTGTGTAGCCTATAATATAACGTATTTCAAATTGAAATTTTGCACGTTTGTGGGAGTTATCATTTGCTACACCCGCATATTTTTTTCAGAACTTTCTGAAACTCAAAATTATAGTTTTCGTTTTGTTTAAAGGGAGGGAGCACTGTATCTCCGGAGTCAAAACCACTTTCCGAAAACCATACGTTTTGTGGGCTGGTCTTCGGTCTGGATTGAGCAGGTTCTCAGCCTGTATAGACTGAAAGCCCAAATTGATCTGCAATATACATGGGCTAATTTGGGGCACCTGGCCCTTAATCATGACGACTTGACGAGTATTGCTGTTGCAGATGGAGGCTGAAAGGAAAGCTCACCTTCATGTTGCCGTTCATTAAAAATTGCTTACTGCCGTTAATGTAAAAGAAACTGCACAAGCATTGGTGGTATCAACGAGACAAAGATGTTTAGATGACGTGGCATCAAGGTACACTCCTTACTCTACTCAAATACTACAGCCAGAAACATTTCTCTTGAATACTCTGCAATAATGAAATAAAAATAGAGTTATGCACTGATTTTTTTTTACGGACTGTATGCACTGATTGACGCAGAGGCCGGGGTTTTCAATTAAAAAAAAGATACTAACTGAAATCATGCCTCCGTAACAAGGCAGCAGAGAGGAAGACGACCAAGGTACTAATGGTGCCGGTCGCCTCATGATGGATGATCAGTGCCGTTCTGCTGTCTTGCTTGGTCTTCTTCCTCTTCCCAGACAGAAAACGGGTTATTCTCGCGTGTCCCTCCATCTTCGGCGGGTTAAGCTACTCCTTGTTTCCTTATTATTGCTGCATATATAGATCTAAGACAAGCGATTTCAGATACGCTGACTAATTGCTGAATGAACGGAGCAGACTGCAGACATATTTAGTACTCATCACTCACCTACTTCCATCGATTCATACAGATGGCAAAGAAAACAAAAAACTCACCTGCTTCCATTTGATACACTATACAGACATATTTAGTACTCATCACTCACCTACTTCCATCGATTCATACAGATGGCAAAGAAAACAAAAATACAGAGTTTTGTGGCGTGTACTAAGCCATCAATCCTTGATACATATTCCGTACAATATAGTGTATCAAACAAGATGCGAAAATGGGACAAGTTACGCTAATTTATAGTATCCCACTTGTCTCACTTTTGCATCCCTAGTATCACGTATGTACAACTGTGATGGGACACTAAACATTTTACCGCCCAACCAGTGAAACAATGCGAATCGCGAGCCAGCTGCAGAAACTAATCAATCAGCACGAAAATCAAGTGTTGCTGAATTAAGCCAACAGTTAAATTAGGTTAACCATCCAGCTCCATCACAGTACTACTATGCTGAATCAGGGGAGTGACAGCAAAGACCCTGGCTGCTGGTTTCTCTACCCAGAGAGCATCATGTGCCTCTTACCTAGGTTAGCTTCAGCTGGCTTGCATGTTCCTTCCTCAGCTTGAAGGCCGCCCCTCATGTGTGAAGGGCTTTCTCGTGGTCACGCTCTAGTACTGTAGCAAACATGCATTGTGCATTTGCTTGCAGGTGCAGCATGTGCTAGCAACATCTGGCAACTTTTTTTTGACATTGTACACATCTGGCAACTTACACATAAAATGATTAAGCAACAGCTTATCATCGGTTTCATCGTGCCTTATATAATGCGCCCACGATCAGGCAGAAAGAATAAGAAGCACATGTTCAGATAGTTTGGCCTGGAGCCTGATTGGTGGTTGTTCAAGCTATCATCTGAAAGAATTCGAGGACAAGAAAGCATTCGGACCAGTCTGCTCCTGGGAGTGCATAATTTTGTTAGATTGCCTTGTTTCCATTGCAACCTTATGCTCGAACCCAAATTGTTGGTGCAGATTGCTCAAAACACTACTGAACAATGAAAATGACACCCTGATAAGTTTAGACTCTAAAGTTCCCTACAGGCAAATAAACCATAACACCAAATCATCAGTGAAAATAGCCCACTACAAACGTAACCTGAAGATAATGGAAAGTTCTCACTGCATACAGACTGGATGTCAAATCCTGACGCTGAAATCTAAGTTATCAGGCTAATTACCAAACCGGCATGTACAGCATCTTAACAGGTGTCTAAAAAGGAGAAACCAAACGGTGCAAAAATGGAGTTGAGGTAAAACTAGAATGAATTTCACTGAAACAGTACCATGTTGTTTGCAGTGAATGTTACTCTGTATGGTATAATCCAACATAAGAATGAACGTGCGCCCACGACCAGGCAGAAAGAATAAGATGCACATGCTCAGATAGTATGGCCTGAACTCAGGTCACAGATTGGTGGTTGTTCAAGCTATCCACAGAAGCAATTTGAGAACAAGAAAGCATTCGAACCACTCTGGTCCTGGGAGTGCATAATTTTGTTAGATTATCTTGTTTTATGGTCGAACATACAAGGCCACTGCGGTAACCCCATGCTCGAACCCAAATTGTTGATGCAGATTGATCAAAACAAAATGGTTGGTGCTGACTACTGAATAATGTAAATTACACCTTGATAAGTTCAGACTTTAGAGTTCCCTAAGGGAAATAGACCATCAACACCAAATCATCAACGATTAGCCCAGTACAAATGGAACGTGAAGATAATGGAAAGTTCTCACTGCATACAGATTGGATGTCAAAACAACTGAAGCTGGAATCTAAGTTATCACGCTAGTTTTTTTTTCCGAAATGGATCAGGCCAGTTACCAAACCGACATGTACATCATCTTAACTGGTGTCTAAAAAGGAGAAGCCAAACGGCGCAAAAATGGAATTGAGGTAAAACTAGAATGAATTTCACTGAAACAGTACCATGTCGTTTGCAGTGAATGTTACTCAGCTTTGTTGCTGACCTACTTCTTTAGAATACAGCAGCAACCCAAAAATAATCGAGGATCCAAAATCTGGCTTGGTGAATTCACTTCTCCAGTCCTTTGGAATGAACAGAGCTCCTTAGTATGAACATGAGCAACTATGAACATGAACAATAGCCATTGCAGAACAATTATCCTTCAAAGCACTTGCTTCCTTCAACCAGATGATGGACCAATTCCATGTCTCCGGCATTGTCCATAACCATTGTTGATATTGCCTGAAATCTGCAGAAAATTCAGCACCAACTATGCAGCATACTCGCTCTCGATCACCGGCTGTGTTCGTGTCCACAACGCTACAGGTGCTTGCGTCCGCCCAACCTGCGCCATACGCAATGTCTCCCCAACCTCTGAATTCCGTTCCATCACCTCCAGCTTCTTAACCCTCTTGTACCTCACCAAGCACAGAAGGACTGAAGCTAACAGCCCCAACGCTACGGCGCTCCCGACCACGCTGACTGCAATCTTCCACCCCTGCGAGCTCCCCTCGGCACGACCTCCGGCGTCCGGAATCAGCGGGGCAATTGCGGCCGACGGCGCTGGAGCAGCAGCAGCAACCTCGCTGGAGTTCACCACTATCGAGAAGTGCCCTCCGCGATACGCCGCGCACACGTTGCTTGCCTCTGGATCCCGGAACTGCGGCACGCCGTCCAGATCGAACCACACACACCGCGGCGCCGGACCGCCTGACGGCAAAGTCCTGACATTGCTGAAACTTACAAGAATCGGGCTCGCTGACGCGACGAGGTTCAGCTCGGGCAGCCCCGCCGCCGACAGGTTGAGGGCGTCGTAGGCCAGCAGCCCGAGCACCGGCGCGAGGTAGGCGTACCCAGGGGGGAGCGGGTAGTAGCGCTCCGAGTGGCTGCCCAGGTCGTGGTACACGAGCACCAGCCTCTCGCGCGCGGCTGCGCGACGACGCCGTGGGCAGGCGAACTGGAAGTACTCGGCGAGCCCTTTCCTCCGGAGGCTGCCGCTGCGCAGGCGCAGCGCCGACACCGCGACGCCGGCGAGGTCGCCAGGGACGGTGCCGTTGTAGACAATGCCGGTGCGCGGCCGCCGCGCGAGCGCCCGGTACGCGTACCCCTGCAGCGTCGCGTCCAGGGCCCGCGCCGGAGACGTCGGCTGCTGCGCCGCCACCGGAGACGAGCCCAAGAAGAGCAGCTGGAGGAGGCAGACGCACACCAAGAAACCCATCGGCTCCGTGACGAGTCCAGGAACGGAGAGAAAGGCGGAGGCGGCCGGCCAGAGAAGAAGAGTGAGGAGAGGATCCACGACGGCGGCTAAGACTATCGCGTGCGCGTACGAGAATTACCACCTCCGGCTCTTAACTCGGGGGAACAAGGACGAGATTCGGAGAGGAAAACCGTGGGATCCTCTGCACGGACGCGCATTAGCTCCAACGATCACTGCCCGGCAGCAATGTGGATGGAAGCTGATGGGACAAAGACTGGACTGAGAAAACAAGATTTGGCTCGTATTTCTTTTTCCCGGAAAAGCAGTAGGATTTGGTTCCAGAATTGGTAGGAGACGAGGAGCGAATCAATTTCGGAGGAATCGGAGCAGGGAGACCGGAGTGCAGCGGGATTTAAGACGATTGCGACGGACGCCGGGGGATTGAGATTGAGATCGAGGGGAGTGAAGTGGAGTTCTTGGTGAGGGGCTGAACGGGAATTACTGTGTTTTGGAGGTTCTAGTGCCGTAGTGCGAACAAGAGACAGGAGGCTTACGGTTGTCACGGCGGCCGGTAGTTACCGATCTGCCCCTGGCAGGCTGGCAGGCTGGAGCTGCGTCGAGCGCGCTGGCTGATGTGTGCGCCCAGGCACCGTGCGCCGTGCTTGTCCAGGGTGTCCTTTTCCGTAACGTTTGGATTCTTCCTAGGGGCTTTTCTGCAACTGAAACCTCTCCTCTGCTCTGCTGTAAAGAATAGGCCTCTCTGTGTAAAGTTACTCGGCTGTATTGCAATTTTGTAAGGACACTGGCTACTGGGACCCACAACAGTCACACGTTGACTAGCTTTACCCGAAGCTCTTTCCGGCGAGTGGACCACTTGAGGTGGCAGGGCACAGCTGATTGATCTGCGACAATGTTGGAGAAAAGAAATCGTGCTCATGCCAAAAAAGATTTCTTTTTTGGCGCTTTAATTTGCTGGAGAGTGAAGCTATAGCGTACTGCACTAGTATATACTCCCTTCCTTTTTTAATATAAAATGTTTTAGCATTTGTCTACATGCACATGTACACAAAAGTATGTAGACATGTGTTAGTGTGCATGTTCACTCACTTTAGTATGTATCTAGACAACATGTGCAATACCTAAAACATCTTATATTAAAAACGGAGAAAAAACGGAGAGAGTACATGGTAGTGGCACCCGACTCCATTGCAGCTCCATGCATGGGGAAATGATGCCTTAGATGTGACGCAACATGGTTGGCATCGTGTGTATCTCTCATTATACATAGTGTTTTTATTCTCTCTGGTTTCAATCATGTATATTCTCTTGCTGTTTAAGGGTCTGTTCGGTTTCAGAATCGGAAGGAACGGAATGGAACCGTTCCATTCCACCGGAATGGAATGGTTCCATCCTTGTGTTCGGTTAGGATGAGAAAATTGTAATGGAACGGTTCTATTTCGTGTTCGGTTGTAGAATTGAAAAGTGGAATGGAACGGGGGCAGCGAGCTTGAGCTCACGTCCATGGCGGAGGTGGCTCGGGATGGAGACGAACGTTGGCGACCAGCACTGGAAAACGAAGGAACGGAGGTGCAATCGGACGGGGAGCTCACCGGGAGTTCGTTGGTGGAGTCGTTTTTGCTCGACGTTGACGAACGGCGACGAATTTGACGAGGAGGCGCCGGCGGCCGGAGGAAGAAGAAGCAGACGATTCGCTCGCTCCCGAGCGTCCCTGCTTGATTCCTCCCGCGTGTACGAAGAAGACGACGAGGCGCAGCTCCTTGTGCTCTCGGACGGCCTCGAGGACGAGCAAGGCAGTGGCGCGGCGAGCTCCACGAGCTTCTGTTCATGGCCGCTGCTCACCTTGCTCCGCCCCTGCTTCGTCCGTGCTCGCTTGGCCGCCGGAGCTGCTCCGGGCGCGGCCGCGCCTTGCTCCGGCCCGGCCGTCGCCGCGCCGGCCAGCCGCTGCTCGCCTAGCTCCGTCCCTGGTCGGTCCCTGCTCGCCTGGCCAGGCGGCGGTAGAGAGCAGCAGGGCGGCGGATCCCGCCATGGCTGGTCGCCTAGCTCCGTCCCTGGCCGGCCCTTGCTCCGCCCAGCGCCGCGGGCGCCCGTGCTCCGCCGCGCTCGCCTGGGGCCGTCGCCGCGCCGTGCTCGCCGGGAGGAGATAGGGTTCGGGACGGGCTCCAGTCGCCGTGAGGCGGATGCACTTGTTGAAGAAGGCGTCGCGAAGGAGATGCCCGACGGGAACCGAGTGATTCCACCGTTTTGGAGGTATCACCTAATTCCGAATCTACACAGCATATTCGTTTTCTAGGAATCACTACGTTCTGATTCCAGTTCCAACCGAACACATGAATCTGCTCTGGGTGCAGGTCCAACCCATTCCATCCCCTTTGGTTCTCCCAACCGAACACACCCTAGGGATCACAATAGCTAGCCACTATCGCTGCCTACATATGTAGGGTGATGATCTGGCTCTCCACAATGAGTTGAATTGATAGTAGTTGATTAATGATCACAAAGGTCAATGCTTGATGACGATTCCATTTGTGTGGTCACTAACGATTTCATTTTGCTGTAAACAATCTTTTTTTCCCTCCCTCCACTTAGGCCCTCAATCCCACTATATATAAAAGTACGACAGAATCGCATCCCAATCCAGTGTCCACGTCGGCCTTTTAACACGGACCATCCGATCGACGCAGCCAACGATCCAGATCACTTTAAAAATCGTGCGAGCTACAGTAAACAGTGTTACTGTAGCTCGGGATTTCTTCCAATCGCGCAGCGACACGTCGTGGTGCACGATTTTTGGCGCAGAGAACCTTAGAAAAAAGAACCCGAAACTTCCGCAAAGAAACCCGCGGTCCAACTTATTACACTACGAGGGACCTGTTTGTAATTACACAGAAAGACATGGACTTTTATGCAAAACCGTCCGCAGAAATTCCCCTCCTCTTTCTCTCTCGCGAACGGCGCGGACCTCGCCGGCGTCGCCGACGCCTCTCCCCGCCGTTTCGCGCTTCCCCGTTCAAATCGCAGTACACGGCGAGGTGCGTTGTCGCGCCTTCACCATCCTCGCCCACAGACGCGCGGCGGGACGGCCGGCATCGCTCGGAATCGCCGCCGCAACGCCACGGCCCATCTCGACATCCGCCGCCGCGGAATTGGTCGCCGCCGGCGACTCCGGCAACCAAAAGGCTCGCCGCGCCGCCCATTCGACTCGCCTCCACGCTGCCTTGCAGATCTGCCCACTCCCAGCCTCCCGCGCGCTCGCCGTTGCCCAGCCGCGAGCTCGGCAGCTCCGGCGGCTCCGCCGCGCCGACTGACGTCACCAACGACGTCAGCGCTGGCCCACCCGTTTCAAAATTAATAAAAAGACTGACATGCGGGACCCACTGTTAGTTTTAAAAAAATTACTGAAAATTGTTGCAAATTGTAAAATACATAACTTTCATACCATAATTCAGGAAAAAATAATTAATATACAAAAATTTTCAGAAAATTACAAACTTTACAACTAACACATTTACATGCATGCAAATTTTCAAATTAATATCTTCCAAACCACAATTTAAAACATATGCAAATTGTAAAATTCATAACTTTTAATTTCAAACCATAATTATTAAAAAAAATCAAAAAAAATCTTTACATCTAACACATTTTCATGCATCATTAAAAAACTATAATTATTGCTTAATTAAAACAACTACAATATCAAATATAAAAATTGTGGAAATGACATTCCACCTCCATTTAGCTCCATTTTTCTATTTCTTTTCTTTTCTTATTTGCTTTCCTTTTGTTTTACAGTAAAACAACATTGGAAATACTTTCTATTTCTTTTCTTATTTGCTTTCCTTTTGTTTTACAATAAAACAACATTGGAAATTATAATCAAAGAGAAGAAAAATGCTTTCCCAATTTTAGTTTGTCTTTTTATTTCTTTTCTTATTTGCTTTCACAAACATTGAAATTCAACCTTCATATTTTTTTTCTCTTTTTATTTCATTTGCAATAAAACAACATTGCAATAATGATAAAAAAGAAGGAAAAATAAATGCAGAGCATTTTACTTTGCAGAATAATTGTAATTCCCTTTTTTTCAATTTCAATCTATTGTAATAGATTTGTAAATAACACTGAAAATTTTGTTCAACCAGCAAAACGATTGATCTATCTTCATAAAAACTCTACAAGTTGTAACCACCATATTTGCATATCGATGTTTCTAAATTTAAATTTCACCAAACAGGAGCATGGCACATACATTTGAATAATTAAAAAAAATGCCTTTCAAATCTACCCACTTTACAAATGCAAAAAAAATTCAAATCTGAATAACTCCCTAATTTGATTAAATTTCGAAAACTTCACAATTTTTACCCCTAAACTTTCTTCGCGATTCAACAAATTTCAAATCTTCACACCTATTAAATATCAACATTTCCAAATTTAGATTTAACGAAAAACGCGCGGCATAGGCCGCGCTAATATACCTAGTTATATACTGATACATAGTGTGATAGTAATATTCGTTTAACGGATCACATATACACTCGTCTCAGGTTTCAAGCGGTGGCCTGCATAGGCCCGCTTAGCACGTTTTTAGTTGTAAGAGCATCTCCAACGGGGTCTCCAAATTCGTGTCCGGCACCTCTCCATTGGGGGGTGCCGGACGTGTGTCTGCCCATGTTTTTGACCGCTCCCACAGCGGCGCACCCCAAACGTCCGCCCCCCAAAACGCGACATATGATCGAACACCTTGCGGGCGTTCAAATTGACTCAAAAAAAACCTGAAACGATTCAAATTTCATTCAGATTTCTTATATATTACAAAGATTTTGAATGAATTTTGAAAACCCTAACCGCCGCCTAGCCTACTCCCTATCCCACCACGAGTCGTCGTCGTCGCTGTCGTCCTCGATCTTCACCACCGCCGCGGAGGAGGCAGCATGGCTGGAGGAGGCGCCGTCTGGCCTGGCGCGCGGCTGGAGGAGGCGCCGTCGTGGCGGCTGGTGGAGGGGCCGCCGGAGGAGGAGGAGGCTGTCATCGCCAGGGTCGCCATGAGGCCCGGCGAGTCGTGCTCAATTTCGACCACCGACTCAGAGAGCGCCGCCAGCAAGCCCGGGCTGTCGCCGTCGTGCTCGTTCCGCATCTCGGACGGCACATCGTAGCCGTACGGGATTGTCTCCACCGGCATTGCCTCCGCCCTGGGGCGACGGAGGAAGAGGCGCCCGCGCGGGCGTGGTGGCGAACGCGGTGGCGAACGCTGACGGCGTTCGCGGATGGTGATGCCGCCTCCACGACGCGGCGGTGAGCGGCGCTCCTCCTTCACCACCTGGCGTGGCACGGGGCGCGGTGGAGGGAAGCGCGGCACCGGAGGAAGGAGGCGGAAGGGGATGGCGCTGCCCGTGGCAACGTGTCGGCGCGCGGCTTCGTTCGCGGAGGCAACCGTGTGGCCGGTTGCCCCCCACCAGTCTTTGCGGCCGCCGGTGTTGTATCGCGTCTTGCGCGATCTGGGACTGTCGTTGGTGGCGATGACCGCCTCCCGCTCGCGCTCGAAGCGCTCCATCCAACGGTCCCAGTTGGCCTAGCCGTCGTCGTTCTCGGGGAGGCGCCGCTCCGCCGGCGTCATCCAGCTCCGCCGGCGAGCGATGAATCGCCTCATGTGCTCGGCCGTGTCGGGCAGCGGTGGCACGGCTAGCCCGCCGGCCGAGATGGCCCAGTGCTTGGGCAGGCGGCAGTCCGGAGGGGCGAGGAGCCCGTACCGGTGCAGCTCCCACGCGTCCTCACCGACGTTCACGCGCCCGCCGTACGCCATTGCTAGGGTTTAGGAGAGATTGAGGAGCGAGGGGAGTGAGGGCGCCGGCTTTTATCATGGCGATGGGCGGTGCCGCCGGCGTAAATGCGACGCGTGGGGAATCTGCAATGCCGGCCGCGTGACCGGGGGAGCCGTCGCGTCGACTGGCCGCCGTTTAATGGCATGCGTGTGTGCAGGCGCACCGGCGTCCAGTCGCGTCACGTTGGAAACCGCCGACGACCGCGCCATTAACGCGGCCAGAGCGGCCTCCTGCACGGCGCGATAAATGACGCCTGAACGCGGCGTCCCTATGACGGGCGGGCCAGCCCTGTCAGGCGCATGTCCGCCCATGTCCGGCACCCCCGAGAGGGCCTCCAAAGCAGACACGATTTTGCTCGGAGCGAGGCATTGGAGGTGCCGCTGGTGACGTTTTTGGCCGTCCGGACCCCCAATGGACCTTTGGGGGTCACTTGGAGGCCCCAGTGGAGATGCTCTGAACAATCAAATCTGACCAGAAAACTTAAAACTAGCGTTGCCTATTTTTAATCATGCGGGCCGGGTTTCAGGCGCCGCATGGCACCCTCATCGTCTTACTTAAACAGCACATGCACGAAAAATGATCGGACCGGACCACGAGTTCTTCCGCAACCCATTTTAAGCATGCGAGCCCCGCGGCGTGGAAGTTATTTTCGTCACTGTTTTTTGTGGGGAAGTCAGCTCGGCAGAAGAAGGCTCTCATGACACGGTGTCACCATGAATGTTGGATCGCGATCTAGGTAGAGTTAAATTTGTCATGCATGCATGCACTGCTGACAGTGAAGGACCATCGGCCATGCATTCATCTTGGTCTTGCATGCGATGCGAGGTACTCCCTCCGTTCTAAATTAATTGACTTTCAGTTATCTAAATGTGGACGTATCTATACTTATAACATGTCTAGATACATTTACATGTGGGCAAATAGAAGTCAATTAATTTGGAACGGAAGGAGTAGTAAATGGGACGGTCTTTAAACCAAACGAGAGCTTTTCTCCGGGCGATGGCGGCATCCCGACCGCACGTTCAAAATGACTATGCAAGAAGTACAATCTATGTGAGGTGCAAAAATGAAATGAATCAGTAAATTACAATGCATGAGATCTATCCAATTAAATGAAGTGATATCTAAAAACGTTTCGCAAGTTAATTTCTTCGAGCCAATGTGTTTTCTTTCTTTCGGCTCATTGTTTAACCACCAATTTGTATATGCAAAAATTGACTAGTACTTCTTTCGTTCCATATTAGTTGACTCACATATATCTAGATACAGATGTATCTAACACTAAAATATGTCTAGATGCATCCGTATCTACATATATGTGAGTCAACTAATATGGAACAGAGAGAGTATAAGCACAAGCTAAAACATGGGTTTTGTAAAACTACATTTTCCTCAGTTTAAATAAACTCGAGATGTGCTTACTTATCCCATGATATAGGGAAAACTAATATCATGGGATAATATTGGCCACATTTTCAAACAAAAATAACAGTCGACTGCGTGATCTCACGGGTTTGGAACCTGTAAGCTATAAACTTTCTCCAATAGTTCCAAACTAGTAGTTGATTCATGTTGGGCATTACACTAGTAGTTGATTCATGACGGGCATTACACTGGACATCATTGTATATGTGATTACATCATAGGTTAGTTTCAGATTCTTGCCTTTGTTCAATGCATGACTTGTACAATGACTTCCTTCCCTTTCGCTGGATCTGCATTAGGATGTTGCTTTAGCAGAGTAAGAGAATTATGGTAGCTTAACAGGAATCTGCGAGAGCCCTGATCAATGCTTGGCATCGGTTTCTCATTGGTAATCTCATTATGCACAAACCAAATACGTCACATAATCATCAAAACTCGTGCGCGTGTTGTTTTAGTCCGATCTTGCAACATGTGCAACAACCATTCACTCAATGTGTTCTGAATATGCTCGATCACTAGGAGTATCCAGTTTTGCGCCAAAGCGCGCCATAGATTGCATGCATGCGGGCACCGAACAAAAACATGAAACAATGTCTCCTCCTCCACACCACAAATCAAGCTGGTAGCCGGTGTTTTGATGCATCTTCTGTTTTTGTTCCATTGGGTGGCAAGGGCGTTCCGTGCATGTTTCCATGCCAAACTGACCCACAATTTGCACTTCTGAATATTGCTCGTGTTTGTCCTGTTGAACATTGGTAACCTGTTGTCCTGAATATAAACATTATGGTGGTGCCTACTTTTCTTGGCTCCATCCAAGGATCAGAGCAAGGAATGAATTCTTTCTTGCCCTTGGATGGTGGAGTTAAGCCTAAACTTGTTCCCTTCCAGAATCCAGAGAGAGAGGTAACACTTCAGTTCAACCTGAAACCTAACTTGTTCCCTTATTCTGACAGTCTAAACTTAATTTAATCATACAACTAGACTATCCAGCCAGGATATCGAGGTGCACCGGCTCCCAATTTTATCATCTTAATTTAAACTTGACCATCATTTGATTTTGGATGTATCTCTACCTGAATGTATTTCTATGATACACATTTACGAAATAAATCGATTACTAGAATGGGGCTCAGGTTTGTGTTACTCCGGTAGCCCTACCTCTAGCTGGGCCCATGCGCCTCTAATACACAATCCACAAACGTTGGCGGACGTCCGCCTGCATCCCTGCTCCAAATCCAATGAAAAATACGATAAAAAAGGTGGGGCGCGTTTGGTAGCCTGCAGGAGGCTAGACTAGGCCCGCCAGCTGCAATGACACGATGATTGGATGCATGCATGAGCTCCTGGGCCAGCCCCCCCCCCCCCCCCCCCCCCAGCTGCAATGGTCAACAAAAAACCAGGCCCGCTGGGCACGCTCGAATCGACCGTGCCCAGCCGGCCTGGCTTCTTTCCTCCCGCGCTCCAACCTTGCACATGAACTATGTTTCCGGTCACTCTCCTTATTCTTACTCCATCTTCTTCCTTCTAATCAACACTACATTGCTCGATTCAAAATAAGGTCTACACGAAAATGATGCGCATTGATGGTTCCATTCTGACAATCGTTTTCGACTTTTGTTAATTATTAACTCCTAATTTCGTGTTCATGTTTGAAATCTTTTTAGACGAATTTCGTCAAATTAATCGCACACAATCAACGGTTTGAAATTTCCTTTTAGGAGTACCTTCGCATCACCATTTGACACAACTCTCGTGTTGTAAGTTTTGTTTCGTTGGTCGTAGATGAGTAGATCTTGTGTCCTATATGCGCGTATTTAGACTGTTCTTATTGTACGTGTCTTCTTCAACCTCCGATCTTCGTCGTGAATTTCGTCGTTGTAGCAGCACCTAGTAGGCTAACCGATCTCTTCGCTGACAAGTTCTGCCGCCGCCGCTACAAATTAGGCAACGAGCTTCGTCGTCGCCGTGCTCGCCACGTCCTTCGTCGACGACCTCCGCCGCCATGGCCGCTCGCCGCTCGGCATGTATCTGTGACTTAGAACTGTCCAAGTGTGGTGATGAGAGGTAACTCCACCCATGTGAAAAAAATGTTAGACTAACTATCACAGGAAACACAAGCATGTTGTTTGATCGGCTGCATATGACGACCCTGGCCTAGAAACATGCAGGCTACCAAACGACATGCACAACATGACTGAGAGGGTGATTTTGCCAGACCTAGCCTGAAGGATCTGCCCCGCAGAGCTCAAAAGTCAATGTAGGCTACCAAACACCCGTGATAAAGGCAACAATCAATTATTTACCTACTCCCGGGTTCTAGTTTTGCCTTGGGCCAGGAAATCTGGGCCTGAGTTTGGTCGGCAGATGATCCAAATTTTGAAATGGGAGCGTAGTAGACAACTAGACATACTCCGTACGAGCGACACGTCGCTAGCTCGCGGATCAGAGCCTCGTCCATCGTGCCACTGCTCTTGGGCCCCACGCAATCCAGCGAACCCCTCCAGGCAACCGACGGCTTCCCGCCGGCTGGAGCTTGATCAGATGCGGATGCTCCTGCCCCTCCGACCGCCGCCGCCGCCGCCGCCAGCCGTCCCAAACCTTCTCCCCGCCGCCCAGATCCGTCATCTGCATCTCCGAGCTCGCCGCACGGCCGGTCCTCCCCCGCCATCAGCCGCCGCCGCCGATTTCCCTGCCGGTATACTTTCTTTTCCTACTGCGAGTGGTAGATTTTACATTTCGAACCCAGGGGCTTCAAATGGGTGTTCTTCTTCTTGGAGCAGTGATTTGGGATCTTTGCGCTCAAAAGTGGTTCGTAGTTGTGAATGTTTCTTTTTTCCCTTCGAGTGGCAAAAATTTGCGCCAAAAATTACCTGAACTTTTCCCCAAACACAAGCACAAACACTGAACCCCGAAGTAAAAACGCAGGATCGATTCCGGGCACTGGTGCGCAGATGCCGCCGCGCCGCCGCCGGACCGTGGCCGGCATCGACCAGGACGACCTCCTCGACCCGGAAGCGCTCGCCGACCCGGACAGCAGCTTCTACGAGATCAACGGCGTCAGGGTCCACCACAAGGTCTGCGCCCACGACGAGCAGTCCTCGGACACCGCCATCGCGAGGGCTCAGGTCGGGCTGCCCGTAGTGCTGCTGCATGGCTTCGGCGCGTCCTTGTTCTCCTGGAGCCGCGTCATGCGGCCGCTCGCCCGCATTGCTGGCGCCAAGGTCCTGGCCTTCGACCGGCCGGCGTTTGGCCTGACTTCCCGGGCCGGCTGGCCAGGTGATGACACCAAGCCTCTCAACCCTTACTCCATGGCCTTCTCGACCATGGCCACATTGGCATTCATAGACCAACTCGGGGCCGGGAAGGCCGTCCTCGTCGGGTACAGATGCCCACTCTGCACTCTGCAGTCTGCACTGCATTCTTCTGTATCAGTAGATTTTGCTGGTTTGTTCGATAAGAGATGTTGAGATTTATTCCACGGTTTGCATCATCCCAGGCACTCTGCCGGTTGCTCTGTCGCAGTGGAAGCTTACTTTGAGGCGCCGGACCGGGTGGCGGCGCTTGTGCTGGTTGCGCCAGCAATTTCCGCGCCGGCAAGGAATGATGGTCCGGACAACGTCGCGGGTGAGCAACAAGGGCCAGACAAGAAGGATTCTGATGATAGAAATGCACCATCAAATCCATTCGCTGGGATTTGGAGAGGATTTCTTGGCATGTGTATGTGGCTTGCAGGGCCTGTTCTGAAGGTCGTAATGGCAGTGCAGGACATGGTCAGAGCTTTGTCTTGTAAACTTCTTGTCGCTTTTCTTCGATCTTCACTGGCGGCGAGTCTGGTAAGATGCTGTTCTCTGATTGCCAAAATATAGATATTTAGAATTAACAGACTAAATTGTCAAAATACAGATATTTTGAGTTTACCGATTAAATTGTCAAAACACAGATACATCTTGTTCCTATAAGTTTTGTGGTTCCATTCCATTTCCCTTTGATTGGACTTTGGTGACATAGGTGAGACTGATCATGGATAAATTTGGCGTAACGGGTGTCCGTAATGCATGGTATGACCCAAGCAAAGTAACTGACCATGTTATTCAAGGCTACACCAAGGTTAGCTCTCTCTGTGACAATTTCAGAAAACAAAATCTGCAAGTGAGAAATGCTTACTCATATTGATGTTCATGGAAATATGTCAGCCACTAAGATCCAAGGGCTGGGAGAAGGCTCTCTTGGAGTACACTATAGCCATGATCACAGATACACCCAAGTCAAAAGTTCCAGTCTCCAAGAGGCTCTCTGAAATCTCATGCCCAGGTTGAACTATATGCTTCTTCCTTTTGTCTTCTTATTACATAATTAGTCCAACTACTGAACTAGATGTGATGTGATGTCCCTACAAATTTTAGATAAAGTGTTGAATACTCTAACATGGGATTCGTTAACAATATTGCTTGTTAAACAGTTTTGATTGTCTTACCTTTGCAGTGCTAGTGGTGACTGGTGACACCGACCGCCTTGTTCCAGCTTCGAATGCTGAACGCGTAGCACAAGCCATTCCTGGTGCGGCATTTGAGGTGATCAAGAATTGTGGGCACTTGCCCCACGAAGAACGAGCTGAAGAATTTCTTTCAGTCGTCGACCGGTTTCTTCAGAGAAATTTTGGAACTCCAGATGAGCAAGTGTTCCAAGCAGCCGTATGATGATCCATGCTGCTAAAGGCATATGCAGAAAACATGGACCTACAACCACAGGGATAACGAGAAATAATTGCAGCGAAACAGCTGGAGATTGGTCATCTAAGATCCATGGATGTTTATATCAATGAACTCAAACATTATTGTGCAAAATTGGATAAGAGAATCTTGCTGCATAAAAAATCAGATGCCAAGATGAATTTATTGGATTGGTGGATCCCATCCAACCCTGACGTTGGCATTTTCTGGAACTAGAGCTTCTCACTGTGTAAAGCCGTAAATCAAAGGGTGTTTACAGAATGTCACTGATGTGTCAACGCCTGTTTAATATTTGGTATATAGTTGGTAGATCTGCACATATCTCCCTTGACACATTTATCTTGTTGGCTTATCTTGCACGATTACTTGATAAAGGATTTTTCTAAGACGTAAATATGTGTATAAGCACTCATTTCTGTACACACAACAAGCTTTTACATTCAGTGGTAAAATTTACAAATGCTGGTATGGATTCTGAAACATGCTTGGTAATGCCATCTTGCACACATTAATACGGTATACCGTACTAGACGAGTATATCGAATTTCTTCGGGTGGTTTCTTCTATTACAAAGCCAGAAACGGCTTGTACACATTGGATACTATATCCAATCTGAGGAGGTAAATAATTACTGCTGGATCTCACAACTTTGTTCACTGTCAGCATTCTGAAGTAGCAACAGTTAACACGTCAAAGGAGTCACCAATCTCATCATGGTGTGGATTTGCAATCATCAGTGGGAATACTATTTCTGCATGCTTTTTGTGTACATCATCGTCGTGGAACCCATTGCATCATCATCAAACCCACATGATTCAAAAAATGGCCTGCAAATGGTTCCATAAAATTAATAGACATCATTATATACCATCGTGAAATTCTATTGCAAGGCATGTACGTTAGTAGATCCACAGTTCCATCTTTACAGATAACAGATGTATGGTCAGCATACAGATGGACATTCATGAGGTCTACCAAATTATATACGAAGGCCATACCTCTCCTTTCCTGTACATAACGTGGAAATATCATAAATTCCTCTGCTATGGAGTGCCCTGAAAAAATTGTTCCGGCAACAAAGGTTTTAGATGAAGCTTGAACTTTGGACAGGAAATCAACTAGTCAGCTGTAGAAGTAACAGGTATCTCTACTCAAGAAGTTCATATTGCATAATTAACATGTTGTTCTAAGATTAGCTGACCCAGGGAGACATTAATCACTGTTTTTTTTATGTTGTCAAATAAATACAAGAAATATGTGAAATCTGTACATCAAATGTGAAACACGTTACCAAAATCATTCAGTAATTTGTAGGTCATATACCTTTTTTGAAACATCTGTAGGTCAACTATGACTTGCTACCTATAAACTCCCAAAAAGTAATATTATCAATCCCAAAAAGATGTCCTGTGAATAATTCATCAACTAAAAAATAGATACCGAAAATAAAGATTTAATATTTTGATCCAGGGAGTACTTGGTTGTTGATTTGTGTACAAGTTTTTTTTTTTTTCAATGCAAGAGATCTGTTCATTTTGTCTAATTAGGTAACATGAATGATTTATTTGTTTGGTACCACTACCTTGATTATTTTACAGAAAAGATGATGCATGTTATTCTTATTCTGTTACCATAAACTGTCTCAAGTAAGCACATTTCAAGCCCACCAAAAAAAAACCATCGTAGTAACCTACCATGTAATTTTCTCAAGTATTTTTCTGCCAATTCCTCTCCTCTGCAGTGATGGATGAACCTGTAAATCACTGAAGATAGTCATATGAATACATGATGGGGCGATAATCCTTGGTTAACTGTGGAGGAGTAACAGAACGAGAGTTGAAAGAATATCTATCGAGTATACAGCCCAGACCGTCAAACTTTTAGTGATGCAAACCTTATACACGTATGTGGCTAAACTCCCTTTCACTAATCAGTTCAGACTCATGCCTAATGTTTTCCACTGAAATGAGCTATAACCAGTGCACAAAGACAGAATACATAAACGACCAATTTCGTTTTGCCAACGCATGCTCATTGAATTCATTTGGAAAACATAGCATAATAGTGATAAATCCATCTTTGAAAAGGATACATACGATGCCTGTACTGCACTTAGAAACTAAAGATTGCCCTCTGATAGACATTGTGACAGTACTATTGTTGTTTTTCCAATATTTGCTTGATTATTCATTCAATCGAATTAATTCGCCAAGTTGGTAATTTTAAAACTAATTACTGTATCTAGAATGCCATGCGAAATTCAGCTAAAATTAGCCCTTTCGCAGGAAATGTAACAGCACTGTAAAATCAAGGAGCGCCTACTGGAAATTCTGTGAACAAGAAGAGAGGAGAAGATCACCACGACGTCATGGACGGAAGCGGTGAGCCCCACGTCGGAGACGGCCCGTCCAAACCCGACGAGCCGCTGCTCCCCCGCCGGCCGAGCCCGAGGTCCAGCTCCAGGCCCAGGAACCGCCGGTCATCCCCTCCGTCGCCGTCCTCCAGGAACCTGGCGCCGCAGAAGACGGACACGACCAGGAAGCTGTGCGCCACGGCGGTGCGGAGCTTGCGGATGTCGACGGGCTCCGGCCTCGCGGCGGCGTCCGGCGCGGATAGGCGGATGGCGCAGGAGTGCGCGCAGGCGAGCATGAGGGCCTGGAGGTGGGCCGGGTCGACGAGGGCCGGGTCCATGGAGATGGAGATCGGCGGGAGCCTGGGCCTGGGCCGGCCGACGCGCCTGTTGGGGTTCGGCGTCGGCGAGGAGAAGACCGCGAGCGTGGTGAGACGCGGCGGAAGCCTGTTCACGCCGGCGGCCATGGGGAGGGAGGGTGACGAGTGAGTGGTGGCGGGCGGAGGTGGGGCTCTGTCTGTGGGGTTCTAGAGTAAAATTTATCAAAGGTCACTGTACCTGTACTCACCGTTATACACTACTCCACGTGGTTATCGAAGGTCACCGGAGCGTTTATAGCGACGTATTTGGTGAAGTGACACTGCGTTGACCAATCTCCAGCAGTTATATTTTTGTCAAAATGCCCCTCCCGATTCTATTTTCCCATACGAACTCTAGAGAAAACCGATTTGCCTAGACTGATCGGTGGGGCCCACCCACCCACCTTCTTCCTCCTTGCTTGTCTTCCTCTATCTCCACACACGAATCACCACTCCACTTAGTCCCAAATCCGACAACACCGGCACCCACCCCTGCCTCCCCATGCCGCCGTGCGACCCCGACCGGTTCCCTCGAATCCCCCAGCAGGTCCTCTACAACCACGAACAAGCAGGTCCGGCAGATGGTGCTCCTCCTTTGCAACGCGTATCAATACGTGCTTCGGCGGCATGACGTGCCGCGCCCCTGTCATCAGTCAACACACCTCGCTCCACTCGCGTATTCGACCTACAACGTACCCGCGCTCCCCATTGCCTCTCGACATGGATCCCCCACAGTACTTCCTTGAGTGTGTCGCGACCGTACTGGGGTGAGATGCCAGGTGGTGAACATGCCCATGTTCGTCGAGTAACTTCCAACGGCCGCGACAACAAAGCTCGGGCGCTGCAGTGGCCTAGGCGCGTGGCTCCCGTGCATCCTCTTGGCCTTTGCCATCGTGCATCCCGACCGGCCAAGTGCTTTGCTTTGTTCCCAACTGACCGCAGTAATGTCAACGGGAGATAGGTAGATGATGGGGGAGACCATAACTCCCTGGAGTAGTTTCCCTGCTGCGGACGCCTGCCGTCGGGAGTGAATCGGATGGGATAGAGGCGTAGGACACAATCACGCGTATTTTGTGATTTGTGATCGTAACTCACTTATACTCCCTCCGTTTTTTAATATAAGATGTTTTAGCTAACTCACATGTTAACTAGGTGCACATCCAAATAAGTGTGCATATACACTAAAACATGTCTACATACATGTTGACATATGTGAATATGGACAAAAGCTAAAACTTCTATATTTATGAACGGAGGGAGTAGCTGTGTACGGTGATTGTGTACGGCGATGACGACGAGTAACGCGAGCTCAAATACAGTGTCTTTCATGGATTTTAGTGGGTTCTAATGGGCCGCCTTTTTCCACATGGGTCTATTCGAACAGGCCTACCGGATATTTTGCAACTGTAAAAAAAAATGGGGAAAAACTCCAACCTCTCTCCTCCTCCTCAATCTCCATTCTCCCATCCCAATCCCGACATCCTTGTCTTCCTCCGGCGGAGCCCCAGGATCGCCGGAATTGTTCCGCTATCTCCACCAGTATAGATCGCCTTCCCTGGCCCCTCCCGCCTCCCGCCGTAATCTTCGAGGTGATTATCTTCGAACCCTTCGACCTTCCCATGAACAACCGTTTGTTTGCTCTTACTCCATCGCAAATGTGTGCGGCTCGTCTCCAAATCTGCTCTAATCATCTTCGCTCGCGTTCGATTTTAGCGCCTCGCTAGGTTAGCTGTTGCTTTTGTGAAGCGAGTACGCTCTCGGTGCGGAGCCAGTGTGTAACTATACTGCCCCTTGCCAACGAGTGATTCGCGGCGTGAGCTCTCGATCTGGTTCTGACTTGGAGAAGAACAGAGAAAAGGGGGTCGAGAGAGAGAGCAAGCCGAACACGGCAGAGAAGGAAGAGGACACGAACTCAGTTCATTCTTTCCATCCCGCACCCAGGTTCCATACAAGCCATTATAACGATGGCCACACACACACGACACGGGCATGGGTCTGGCCCACACCGACGCACACCGCACACGGCCCACGGCCCATGAACTCAACACACACAGGATCGACAACAATTACGTGTCCTGTGGCGCTTCAGGTAATAGCCCAGCTGTTACATCACCCTCCGCTTCAGAGCTTGCTTGTCCCCAAGCAAGGGCTTCCGAAAACCTTGCCTTGCAGACGTAGAAATCCTCCCAGGTGGCAGCCGACTCCGGTAATCAGCACTTGTGGCACCGCAGCATTCCCTTTCTTGACAAGACGTCGGTCGAGGATCTGCTCCGGACTTGTATCTTCAGTGTCCAGGGCTGGAATTTGTGACCCATCAGCAAACACAGGAGAGTGATCCGGATTGAAGCTCTTGAGTTGTGACACATGAAACGGGTGTTACAGTGTAACCTCTAGTGATATTGCACAAACTGACAAGTGTACGCCAGGATCCCAAATCATATACTGAAGTTTGTTTCCTGACGTGGCCACTAAACAGAAAATCTGAACTCCACAATTGTGAGACTGAGTGCCCAACTTGATGTTATATTCAGCACCCTCTGATGCAATTCTTTTGAACCCATCTCTTCTTATCACTGCTCTAACCGTAGCTCCATGGTGCCTAGAACAAAAGTTGTTCGTACGACTGAATGAGTATTGGAGCAACCCATAATTTGGTGACCGAATCATCTCAGCGTCATAATAACCAATGAGGTTTTCAGCGGGTTGGGCAATACAAGCAAAGTAGTTGTGCTTGCAGCTGAGGTTCCACAGTCGATAGCCAGCCTGCTCCAAATTGAAGTTCAGAGTATTTGGACTGTCAAATTGCCTATCGCATATGCAATGTTCTGGACGCCATTGTTCCAGTTTTGTTTGACTAGATGGTAGGGTATTTTCTGATTCACACTCAACCCGTTGCCGTTGGGTAGCCTGCTTGAACTTGTTGTATTTGTCATTCAGTGAGAGAGACATGAGAGCTCTGAACAAGAATTTGATTGTCAGTCCAACCATGCAAAAATCTGTAATGTCACACTCTGGCACTCTTACTAGTGTGCTAAAAATTCCGTCAATGATCTGATCTGGGCTATAGCCAGCCTGCTGCACCTGAAGTATTTCATTGAAGTTCAGAGTCTTTGTACCTTGCACAACCCAAGCTTTTTTTCCTTTCCTGGTAGCTAGTAACAAGCATATCAGACCATGTGATATATATTCTGTTGACAAGCAAACTACGCTCAGTTGCATAATATCTGGTGGTGTGTTCTGGCCCAACCACAGATTGAACACACTTCTATTCCATGTCGACATCCTGCTAAGCACAAGAGAATCACCTTTCACTTCAATCCTTTTAGGGTGAATTAAATTTACCTGTGCAGTTGATATGCCAGGATCCCACTGCCTATCAATTCCACAAAGCTGCTGCATGATGTCCCAGTGTAAATCATGTTGATACCCACATTTCCCGGGACTAAAGCCACTTAACCAGGATGGCCAACGAGCTGCAGAATCACAAGGATAAGTAGTAATCAATAGCTGACCACTAGTTTGTTGTTTCACCAACTCAGATTGCAGCACCGTTGTACCCAGCTCGTTGAAAACACCTGGGTCCCAAGGTAAACTGATAGACAACATGACCAGATCTCCACTGCTGTCACCACAGAATGACACAAAATCAGAGGATGGTCTTGCTAAGAAATTCTCACCAGTGACCCAAGCTGCACACAAGTCACTGTTCTTGCTTCCACTGGAAATGTTCTCACCACTATTATGCTGCTCCAATAACTCAGATGGTAACTCTTCTCTACTCAGCTGGTTGCAAACCCCTGGGTCCCATGGTACATGGACAGACAAGCCTGCCTGTAGGGTGCCTGCATCTCGCTTGGCAATCTTGGCGTCAGTGTCGACGTCGAGGACACCCGTCGAACAGGTGGTGGGCGTGTGCTTGCCCGACTTGAGGATGCCGAACCGCTGCATGGTCGAGGACGGCGGAGCTCCCACAAGTCCAGGATTGACTGTGGAAACGATTCCCGACTGCTGAGATGAGTCCACCACTTCAACGGCGCCGATATTGGGGTTGAGACCCACCGTCGAACACTTGGCGGGCACCACCGCGTCTGGGCTGCTGGTGGCGTTGACACAGCCATAGGTGAGCATGCGACCCAGCGTCGCGCTGATCTGCAGCAAGCTCTGGTGGATGGCGCTCAGGTGCGCCTCCGTCGTTGTTGTCGCCACCTCCATCGCTTCCAGATCAAATCGAAGCGGGATTTGGGATTTATTTTTTTTTTTTGTGGGAAATTTTCGGTGGAGGATTTGCTAGCTCTGATACCACTGTAACTATACTGCCCCTTGCCAACGAGTGATTCGCGGCGTGAGCTCTCGATCTGGTTCTGACTTGGAGAAGAACAGAGAAAAGGGGGTCGAGAGAGAGAGCAAGCCGAACACGGCAGAGAAGGAAGAGGACACGAACTCAGTTCATTCTTTCCATCCCGCACCCAGGTTCCATACAAGCCATTATAACGATGGCCACACACACACGACACGGGCATGGGTCTGGCCCACACCGACGCACACCGCACACGGCCCACGGCCCATGAACTCAACACACACAGGATCGACAACAATTACGTGTCCTGTGGCGCTTCAGGTAATAGCCCAGCTGTTACACAGTGTTGATTTTGCTTCTTATTTAGTTGGTTTGCGTGGATCCCTTGCGGCGGCCTGTCATGTCCGAACTGGGGTGGGGATTAAATTGATTAGGTCTAACTGGTTAGTTTCTGACCCGATTTCGTGGGGTTGCTTTTATATGTTGTGCCGATTGGGCCTCCGTGAGCATCGCTTTGATCCATGTAATATTTTCCTTAGAAATAATCTGCCTGTGCTAGGGATTGAATTCACAATTCCAATCCAGAGATATCGATGATGGAAAAATGGGGGGTCTCTGGAAATAATTTGGTTGGTGTTCTTGCTGTTGATCTCCTAGGATCAACCAAACTAAACAGTCATGCTATGTTTAGTTTGGTCATGTGGTTACGTTAATCGGTAGCTGTTACATTCTTCTTGTGGATGTGCTTAATTTTTATCCATTTTGATCGAATCTCTGTAATCTTCATACCACCTGGATATGCTGCATAAGCACATTATATGTCTTTCTTTCATTGTGTAATAACTGGAGCAACCACTCTCTTTCCTTTGGCAGGTTGGCATCCGAGCAAAACTTTTGTAACGTGCACAATGATGTATGTATGTATGAACACCTATTTGAGGAATTAAGCAGGGCATACTTCTGTTTCCCTTCAGGCCATTTGTCTTCTGCGACAGACCCTTGTTCTTTTCAGCAGAGCACAGCTTGCATTGTCGGATTTACTAGTACAAGATGCCCATGTCTGGCAATCAGACGCAGTCGAGCGACCATGAGCTACCAGATGCTCAGTGCCTAGTTTGCACAAGACCTTTTACTTTGGATACTGAGGTGACCAATAGCTTTGAAGCTTTAGCCATATGCAGGGAGTGCAAGGAGACCGTGATTAATCAGAATGAAAGAGATGTAACAACCAGCAGTAGTCAGCATAGACGACAAAGAAGGCGGAGGTCGAGGACTGCAAGTCTTGAATCTAGTGAGGATGCATTCTCACAGCAGTTCTCCCAAGTGATCAACTTAGCTAGACAAGGCCATGAAGCAGATATTGATTCTCCAACGGTTGTGCGACAGCTGGCATCTTATAATTCTACACCGAACCAGTCCCAAAGGTGGCATGCTTCAGATGATGAGAGTGATGGCCTCAATTATGTCGATTCTGTGTTTGACGAGCTTGAATCAAACATCAGTTTTGGTGACTATGGTGGGGACTCGGATGTTTCTCTAGATCAACATAGCATGATTGGAAGGGAGATTGCTCTTCAACTTGACAACGAGAGCTACATGAATACAGATACAGATATTGATCCCATGAATGCTGGAATGGATCAGTGGGATTCAGATGACCAAGAAGATGAAGATGTGCAACTGGAAGAGTCTGATTTTGATGAAGCAGTTGACACCATGCAGCAGCACCAGCAGCAATCGCGTGGCATTGGCCCAAGTGAATTGACCGGGTGGGAATCTGAAGATGGAGTATGGACTTGGAGAATGAATGTTAATCAAAGAGCAAATATGACCAACTTGCTGACAGAAATGGAAGGTCCAGATATAGCGACGCCTTTTGTAGGGAACCCTGGTGATTATGCTGATGCGAGACAGTTTGAGATGATTCTTCAACAATTTGCTGAGGACAGCAATTCCAGAAGAGGAGCTCCACCTGCAGCGACATCCTTCGTTGGAAATCTTTCATCTGTGGTTATCTCCACAAGGCACGAGGCAGATGGTGGTGTCATCTGTCCAGTCTGCAAAGACGTGATGCCTATCAAAACTAGAGCAAAACAGCTACCATGCATGCATCTGTATCATTCGTCGTGCATCTTGCCATGGCTTAGTTCTAGGAATACATGTCCAGTTTGCCGATATGAACTTCCTACGGATGACCCAGAATTTGAGAGGTTCAAGCGAGCCACAACCAATGAAAGAGATGTCCTTGGGAGGGAGGAACACACCAATGTGCAGGAAACTGTTGAAGAAATTTTTGATGAACCAGAGGCTGAAGAAACTAACTATACGTCTGGTGGTGCAGTGGAAGTGACTAATACAAGTGAACATGGTGTTCATGTTGGAGAGCAGTCAAACAGAGCACGCGATCGCACTAGATGGCTGTTCATTGCAGCTGCTCCAGTAGTAAGCTTTGTCGGTTTAGCTCTAGTTTTGTGCTTTGCAAACCCTGCTAGTAGTGGTAGAAGGCGAATGTGCCGTGGATCTCAGAGTTCATCTGCAGCACATGTAGATACAAAAAGAAGTTGGTGGTCCATGTTCTAGATATCCAGTACATGTATGCCGATACCAAATTTACTGTGTGATGGCACACTTGTGTTAGTGCCCCATAAAAAGTCTGATTTAAAGTTTCGACAATGTTATCACTGAGGCGATCCATTGAGCCGTTCCTGTAACCAGCTCAAAACCATAATTCGACCGCCACTTTGCTCATCTAAGCAAAGCGTGAATTGATGCTTGCTGATATTAACTCCTACTTGTGATTGGATGTCCAATGCTTCATTTGGCTGCAACCGTGATTAAATATCTGCTTCAAAATTCCATCCATGTGTTAATGATCGAGTCGGCATTGATGCTGAAATCTGGATATATTCCTTCTGTCCAAGAAAGTCTGGATATTTCTGCACCTTACACAAGGTCGGACTTCCTTACTACCAGGGGCCAGGGGCACATTTATGCCCATGACGACGCCAGTTATCCATATGGTTGCGACCCGGGAGAGCTCAGTTCTTCGGTGTATTTGATGCAGTCACCACAGACATGGACCAGTTACCAGCAGCAGTCTCCTGTCGTCAGTTATGTCTGGCCAACTGGTCATACTGCTGTGACTAGCACAAAAGCATTTTCATACCACTCTTCAAAAGCAGATGTGCAGAAAAGCTAATTAGCATGACTCTACTCACCTTTTTTATCCTCATATTATCGATTTGTTTCTGCAAATCCGATGACCGCCTAACACCTGCAAAACCACTCTTACCTGGGGACAAGCTCGTCTCCAATGGTGGCGTCTTTGCTCTTGGTTTCTTCTCCCTCGACAACTCCACTGCAAACCAATATGTAGGCATATGGCATCATAACATCCCAGAGCGGACATATGTCTGGGTGGCCAACCGCGACAATCCAATCAGAAGCGGTTTGTCCGGGAAGTTGGTTTTGAGCAACAGTTCTGACCTTATCTTGTCAGATTCCAAAGGCCGTATCCTTTGGACGACGGCGAACAATGTCACCACCGGGGGTGATGGAGCTGTGGCGCTGCTGCTCGACACAGGGAACTTTATCGTCCAGTCCCCGAACTTCACACAGGTATGGCAGAGTTATGATCATCCGACCGACACCATCCTCCCCGGTTTCAAGTTATGGACGAACTACAAGACCCATACAGCACTGCACATCGTTGCTTGGAAAGGTTCTCAAGACCCATCCACCGGAAAATTCTTCCTCAGTGGTGACCCTAGCACGGGTTTCCAGTTCCTCATCTGGCGTCAGACAAGCATGTACTGGCGCAGTGGGCTGTGGAACGGTGCGGAAGCCTCAGACAAGAACGGATACATGTGGTCTCAGATCGTCGATGATGGGGAAGAGATCTACATAACGTACAACATGGACAACAACTCTCGGATATCACACGTAAAGTTGGACTACACGGGCGACGTGATGCTCAGGATCTGGATTAACCAGTCATGGCTGGTTTTATTCAAGCTCCCAGGTGATGGCTGCCACCATTACGGCTCATGTGGTCCGTTTGGTTACTGCGATAGCACAGTAATATCCACCGGGGAATGCAGGTGCCTCGATGGGTTTGAGCCGGCGGACGGCTTCAGTGTCAACTTTTCCAGAGGATGCGTGAGAAAGGAGGCGCTGAGATGCCGCGGCGACCAATTCTTGCCCTTGCCAGGGATGAAGGTGCCTGACAAGTTTGTGTATGTGAGGAACAGAAGCCTTGAGGAGTGCACTGCTGAGTGTGATCGCAACTGCTCCTGTACTGCCTATGCTTACACCAACTTGAGCAGTATCCTCGCGACGGGTGGACCATCAAGATGCTTGGTCTGGACAGGGGAGCTTGTTGACTCAGAGAAGGCGCCCGGTTTAGCTAGTACCAACCTGTACATTCGGCTTGCCGGCTCTCCTGGTGCGTACGGTTCCATGCCTTCTTTTGTTCTTTTGATCTGCTGTGACATTTGTGCCTTAAAATGTATATCTTGTCACCTCTCTCAGATGGATCTTGATAGGAACAGCAGCACGTGAAACTATGAACACCAACCTTTTCTATCAGGGACATATAATCATTATTATTGAACAAAGTCGGCAACTGGCATTACTCAGTGTGCTACTTGTTCAGTTAAGACATTTGTAACACTAGCTAGCCTTTTTTACTTTTGGTGTCTACAAATCTTTTTATTTGAAACGAAACCTGTAACTATATTTGAGATGCATTTTAGTATCGCCTTTAGTATATTAAGGTACAACGGTATATTTTACTCATAGATAAGAGGGTAAATGCATACTCTCACAAGCTATGCTTGAATCTTGATGCAGTACTCTTTTTCTTCACAGGACACAGTTCTGCAGTAAACAGCAAGAGTGGTGTCCGTGTGGTATTAAAGGTTGTACTCCCAGTTGTATCATTGCTGCTGATACTCACATGCATATATCTTGTCCTTGTATGCAAGCTAAGAGGTAGAACAAGGGATGCCACTTTTCTGTAATACGGTGCTCGTGCAATAGTGCTGAGTGTTGACGTTACTGATATATCTGTAGGGATACGAGTAAACAAGAAAAGAGAGGTTCTGGGACACTCCAGCATTTCGCAAGAAGTTTGGGATCAAAATTTGGAACTCCGGTCTATTAGGTTCGAAGACATCTCCACTGCAACAAACAATTTCCATGACACAAATAAACTTGGAAAAGGAGGTTTTGGAAATGTCTATAAGGTTGTCTAAAACTTTGCCCTTGTCAATTAATTACAACATTTTAAATATATTTCATTTTCTCCTGGTAAATTTATTTCATTGATGACTAAATGACACAGGGAACACTGGAAACGGGAAAGGAAGTTGCTGTTAAAAGGCTTAGCCAGGGTTCTGAGCAGGGGATAGAGCATTTTAGAAATGAAGTGGTTCTTATAACCAAGTTGCAGCACAAGAATCTAGTTAGACTTCTTGGCTGCTTTATTCATGAGGATGAGAAGTGTTAGGAATAGACAACTTGTATTCCACGGGGGCCAAAGGCCACAATATATAGTACATGTACAGGTGTAAATATGCAGGGAGCCCCCTATCTAATAGGGAAACTACAAATACAAATATCTCTCTAACACCCCCCCTCAAACTCATGGTGGATCCACAACACTGAGTTTGGAGAGGAAAAAGCTATGCTGTGCTCTAGTCTGGGCCTTCGTGAAAAAATCCGCCAACTGTAACTCTGAAGGCACATACTGGAGCGCAATAATCTGATCCTGCACACTAGCACGGACAAAAGAAGCATCAACGCCAATATGCTTAGTAAGCTCATGCTTCACTGGGTCACGTGCAATGCTAATAGCACCTGTACTGTCTGACAAAAGAGTCGTGGGTGTCGTAACAGAGACACCAAAATCTGCAAGTAACCACCGTAACCAAGTCACCTCAGCAGTCAAAAGAGCCATAGCTCGCAACTCAGCTTCTGCACTCGAACGGGAAACTGCGGTCTGCTTCTTCGTCTTCCAGGCAATGAGAGAACCACCAAGGAAAACACAGTAAGCAGAAAGTGAACGGCGATCCAAAGGATCACTAGCCCAAGTAGCATCGGAGTAGGACTGAAGCTGTAACGAGCTAGAACGAGGAAAGAAGAGACAAAGCGAGATCGTTCCACGAAGATAGCGTAGAACACGAAGAAGGTGACTATAGTGAACCGAAGTGGGAGCAGAAACAAACTGACTCAGAATATGGACAGGATAAGAAATATCAGGGCGAGTAACAGCCAGATAGACGAGACTCCCGACAAGATGTCGATAACGAGTCGGATCAGAGAGAGGATCGCCATCAGACGCACGGAGAGAAATATTGAGCTCCATGGGAGTCTCAACAGTACGCTCATCAGTAAGAGCGGCACGAGAAAGAAGATCATGAATATACCGTTCTTGGGATATAAAGAAACCATCAGCGGTGGACGAAACCTCAATCCCAAGAAAGTAACGAAGCGGACCAAGATCCGACATAAGAAACTGCTCACTCAGACGTGCCTTGACAAAGGCAATATACTCTGGGTCGTCACCAGTGATGATCATGTCATCAACATAAAGAAGAAGAAGAGTGCGACCACGAGGAGAACAGTGAACAAACAACGCAGGATCATGAGCACTGGGAGAGAAACCAGCAGCTGTGACCACAGAAGCAAAGCGCTCAAACCATGCACGAGGGGCTTGCTTAAGGCCATAGAGAGAGCGACGAAGACGGCAGACCATGCCATCTGTAACAGAATACCCAGGTGGTGGTTGCATATAAACCTCCTCACGCAACTCACCATTAAGAAAGGCATTCTTAACATCAAGCTGAGACACAGACCAATGGCGAACAGATGCCACGGCAAGAAGAGTCCGAACAGTGGTCATGTGAGCCACTGGAGCAAAAGTCTCATCATAATCACGGCCATGCTCCTGCTGAAAGCCACGAGCGACCAGACGAGCTTTGTAACGCTCAAGAGTCCCATCAGAGCGGGTCTTAACCTTATAGACCCACTTACAGGTGATAGGACGAACACGAGGAGGAAGAGGGACGATCTCCCACGTACCAGTGCGCTCAAGCGCAGCAATCTCCTCAGCCATGGCAAGCTGCCATTCAGGATGAACAACAGCCTCACGATACGTAGTCGGCTCCGAGACAACCGAAACACTGTAGGTAGCGGGATTATAGAAATCAGGTGAAGGACAAGGCCGAGAACGAAGAGAATAAGTCGGCTGAGACGGTGCACCGGAAGTAGAGGGTGCATCAGATGACTCGGTCACAACACGTGGACGGCGAGTATAATAGAAAGGAAAAGTAGGATGAGAAGGAGCAACAGGAGAAGACGGAGGCGGAGACGGGGACAGGGAGGGTGAAGAAGGCGGCGACGAAGGAGGAGAAGAAGGCATCGGAGTAGATGGCACCGGATCAGAGGGAGGAGAAATATGAGGGATATCGGGAGGAGAATCAGGAAAAGTAAGAAAAGAGAGATCCTCCACAGTAGAGGTCGGGGAGGTCGAACGCGGATAGAAAGGCCGAGACTCATCAAACGTCACATCCCGGGAAATACGCATCCGGCGAGCCACAGGATCCCAACAACGGTAGCCCTTATGCTCATCACTATATCCGAGAAAAACACACTCAACAGACTGAGCGGTTAGTTTGGTGCGTTCACGAGGAGCAAGAAGAACATAGCAAACACAACCAAACAAACGAAGCATAGAATAGTCAGGAGAACGATCGTAGAGTCTCTCGAGAGGAATGGCACCCTGAAGGGCGGCAGAAGGCTGGATATTAATCAGATAGGCCGAGGTAGAAACGGCCTCAGCCCAGAAATGAGGCGGAAGAGAAGAGGCGATCATCATCGCACGAGCAGTCTCAAGAAGATGGCGATGCTTACGCTCAGCCACGCCATTTTGAGCATGCGCACCGGGACAGGAGAACTGAGCGAGAGTGCCCTGCTCAGCAAGAACACCACGCAAATGCTTGGAGATATACTCACCAGCAGAGTCAGCACGAAACACACGAATAGGCGTAGAGAACTGAGTAAGAACCATGGCGGCAAAACGCTTATATATGGAGAGAACCTCAGTACGAGAAGACATAAAATACAGCCAAGTGTAACGAGAAAAATCATCTATAAATATTATATAATATCGATGGCCCCCTTTCGAAGCGAAAGGAGCCGGACCCCAAACATCAGAGTGAACTAAGTCGAAAGGACGCTGAGATACAGACGCACTAGTAGGATAGGGTAACTGAATCTGTTTTCCTAGCCTACAACCCTGACACTGTAAAGAAACATCTCCTGAGACAGGCCCCAGAAGACCACGATGAACTAATGACGACAGACGAGAACCACAAAGATGACCAAGACGATGATGCCACTGTTGAAAAGAGCCGGTGACAGAGGCGACGATAGCAGGAGAACTGGCAGGCGAGGTAGCAGCGGAAGGAACACGAAGCCAGTCTATATCCCAAAGCCCCTGAGAATCACGGCGGCGAGGGCCAGCTCCAACCAAAACCTGCGTGCGACGATCCTGAACAGAACAAGAATCGGCGTCAAGAATGACGCGACAACCAGAATCAGTAAGCTGACCGGCAGAGAACAAGTTCATGGTAAGACGAGGAACATGAGAAATATCAGGGACAAAAAAGGAAGAAGTAGAAAGAGTGCCTCGACTAGAAACAGAGAGAGAAGTACCATCAGCAGTAAGAACACTAAGAGGAGAATCAAGAGGTCGAAGAGAGGACAGAGTGGAAGAATCAGAAGTCATATGAAAAGAAGCTCCAGAATCCAGAACCCACGAGGATGTACCTGACTGTGTAGAAGATGGTGGTCGCGCAGTGCCAGAAGAATCAGTCACAGAGCCAGCAGTACCCGTCGAAGAAGAACCTGAAGCGGCGAGCATCCGCTTGAGCCGCATAATGTCCTGGTCGGTGAAGCCGGCTGGAGAAGACCCTGACGAGCCAGAGGAAGCACGAGTCCCGGGAGAAGCAGACGCCTTCTGCTTACGCAGATCACGCTCCCTCGTGTAGCAACGAGACTCGGTGTGGCCAGGCAGATCACAGTAGGTGCAGTGAGGGCGTGGACGAGCGCCACGACCCTGGCCACGACCCAGGCCCTGACCCTGAGGAGTGGGTAAAAGTGGCGGAGCAGTGGACCGCGAAGGAGTCGATGAAGCAGGCGATGAAGGAGGACCATGGGCAGCAAGCACAGAAGGAACCTCAAGCAACCCAACGCCACGTAGACGAATCTCCTCAGCACGAAGCTCAGACAGCACCTCCGAGATAGGGACACGACCACGAGCAAGCAGCTGAGCACGTCGGGGCTCGAACTCCTTGCGGAGCCGAGACAAGAACTCATATACGCGCTGAAACTCCAAGTCGGAACGCACAGTCTGACAACACGGGCAGGCACCACACACGGCAGTGCGAAGAGAGTCGAGCTGACGCCAGATAGCAGCGCTCTGCGTGTAGAACTGATCAATGGTAGAGTCACCCTGCTGAAGATCATGCTCCTGACGAACCACAGACAGATATAGAGCATCCCGGACGGCTGATGACGCTGACGAAGGTGAGCCCACATGTCAGCGACAGTACTGAGGCCCATAAACTCAGAGGCAAACTGCGGTAGAACACTGGCGGTGAGAACAGCCGCAGCACGAGCATCATCATCAATCCACTGGGTGTAAGCAGTCAGATCCAACCGGTAGGTCTCAAGGGCGTCAGAATGCTCCTTGACCTGCCGGTCATACGCAGCAATGGCAACATCATCCGCACTCTTAGCTGCATCCTTTGCAGCCTGAGTAGCATCGGCAGCAAGAACTGGTGGCGTCGGCGGAATAGGAGCAGTAGGAGCAATGGGGCACGGCGGACACGAGACCTCGCCGGAAAGCACACCCCAGAGACGAAGACCACGCATATGAATGCGCATAAAGGCAGTGAAATCAGGGTAGTTCGTGCCATCAAAGATCACCGAGCAGCGAGGAATCACGACATAGCCCGACGATGCAGACATCTTTTTTTTTTTTTTGAAACTAAACTGCTCTGGTCAACGAACGACCAGATCGCACGACACAGTAGACGATGGGAGAACGGCGAAGGACGGCTCGATGAGGCCCAGTAGGCGTGCGGAGAAGGACAGCCCGCTGCGGTCAGCCCCGATCCAGATGGAGGCGTGCGGAGAAGGACGGCTCGCTGCGGCAACACCAATCCAGATGGGATCGAGCACGCGTGCGGAGAAGGGAGCGTGCGCGTGGACGGGATCAGGCGCTGCCGATCGATTCGATCGATTAGGCCGGCGCGCGTGGAGCGGAAGTCAACACCGGTGCGTCCGATCTAGAGCGCTGCAGGCTGAGGCTGGCGGCCGGAACGATGGCTGGCGGCCGGAACGATCTGGAGCAGAGGAACGAACTGGAGCAGAGGAACGATCGGGAGGCAGATCGATTTGTACGAGGGGAGAAGGAAGGAATGCACGAGTTGCGCGTGCGGGAGAAAAAAAGAGACCTAACCACGCTCTGATACCATGTTAGGAATAGACAACTTGTATTCCACGGGGGCCAAAGGCCACAATATATAGTACATGTACAAGTGTAAATATGCAGGGAGCCCCCTATCTAATAGGGAAACTACAAAATACAAATATCTCTCTAACAAGAAGCTGCTTATTTATGAATACTTGCCAAACAAAAGCCTAGACAAGTTTATTTTTGGTATGTTCTAATCACATACTCTAGAAAGTAATCTTGAATTGACAAAAAGTTTGCCTGAACAGTAGATGCCCCACGCTCATGTACGTGCACATCCTCTTCCTTGCAGATATTGCAAGAAAGTCTATGCTTGATTGGCCAAAAAGGTTCAACATAATCAAAGGGGTGGCTAGAGGACTTCTATATCTCCACCAAGATTCGAGAACGTCGATAATCCATAGGGACCTCAAACCAAGCAACATCCTGCTAGATGCAGAAATGAACCCAAAAATATCAGATTTTGGAATGGCAAGGATCTTTGGAGGCAACGAGCAACAAGAAAGTACCAAACGGGTTGTTGGGACGTAGTAAGTAACTCTTGGACTAGCTCTTAATCTCAAAAAAAATTATGCGCTTGCATAACTGAACTGCTCATATGTACTTTCTTCTGAAATACTATTCAAACAACGGTTACATGTCGCCTGAGTATGCGATGGAGGGTATTTTTTCCGTCAAATCTGACACCTACAGCTTTGGTATTTTGGTGCTGGAGATTGTAAGTGGATTAAAGATCAGCTCACCTCATCATCTTGTGATGGACTTTGAAAACCTCGTATCATGTGTAAGTGTTACTTGACGTGTTATCAAATTCTTCAGATTCTGATAACTTAGCAAATTTAAATTACGAACTTGGAGGTGATGTTTCAGGCCTGGAACCTGTGGGCAGACGGAAAAGCAATGGATTTCGTGGACGCATCGGTTACAGGGAGCTATTCGCTTGATGAAGTGTCGAAGTGCATCCACGTTGGGCTCCTGTGTGTGCAGGACAGCTCCACTGCTAGGCCACTCATGTCGTCGGTCGTGTCCATGCTGGACACTGAAGCCATGCCACGCGCAATTCCCAAGCAGCCTATGTATTTTGCACAGATAAATTACAGAACCGAGGAGAAATACTCCAGCAATGTTGCGAGCCTTACGTCGGTAGAAGGGCGCTAGCTGGCTGGCCTTAGGATCTCACTTTGATAGCTGAGTAACTGTAACTTTGCTACCAATTAAATAAGTGAGATTACAGAAGAATGTACCGTTTGCAGTAAATAGAGGGTTTGTGTTCTTCATGGGCTAATACGACCCGTATGCATGGTACCACCGATCGGGTTTCTATGCTAATTGCAAGATCGAAAGCACTTTGCCGATCGGTTACCAAAACTGCAAACCGGAACTGGTCGGCCAACAATTTTTACGGAATGCATGTTTTGGAGGAAGTTCCTGATAATGTGATTCATTGTATACGTGTTTTCCTATGCATTTCGAGCAAGTGGCAGGACCGCTGGAGTTGGCAGCGGCTCGTACACACACCATGGAAAAAATCTGGTTGAAATTAACTTCAGGTATAGCGACAACCTGATAGTGTGAGTGTCCCTATCATTTGTCCGTGATTTACTGCAGCTGCCATCTGGACTTGGCCAAACTGCAACTAGTGGACCTGGAATCGCAAACGTGGCCAAATAGAATGTTCAAGGTACAAAAAAGTTCGAGCAGTACGTGTTTCATGTATACTCTCTTCTCCATTTGCTCGTCAAAAGCATATGCCAAAGAATGCCGGATGAAGTTTTTATCCTCGATCCTGTTCTTGATTTGTTTCTGGAAAGGCAATGATCGCCTAACACCTACAAAACCATTCTCCCCCGGAGACACGCTCATCTCAAAGGCGGTGGCATTTATGCTCTTGGTGTCATCAGATAATTCTACATCAGTACAAAATAATGACTATTCACCCAATAGTCTACATGAGATGTTGTTATGGTATTGTATTATTTTACGGTAAATATGAAATTTGCAACTAATGCATGCCATTATTCTCTTGGACGACAATTATGCAGCTAACGAAAAAAGGAATGGTTTTACTGAGATTGTACTCCTGGTTGTGGCTTGTCTGTTGATAGTCATATGTATATGCCTTGTATGCAAGGGCAAAAGGTAGAACAGACTTTTATTCACCTTGCTCCCTCAGAAAGTAATATCAGTTTGGAGTTCATTTAAAAAAATTATGTAAGTACCTCTGAGGTAAACGCAGCAAGAAAGTTCAGAAGAAACATAAGCCAAAACACCCGAATGGTTTTGACAAACTTGGGAAAGACGATACAGAACCTCCATCTGTATCTTTGAAGACATTCTCAATGCAACAAACAACTTCTCTGATTACAACATGCTTGGAGAAGGCGGTTTCGGAAAAGTGTACAAAGTAATGAACAGTTTTAGCTTGACAATTTTTGTAGAAGAATTATTTTTGGTGTTCTCTTTTTAACCTACAAATTGTAGTAAATCAAAGTAATGAACACCTTTAGCTTGACAAAGTAATGAACCACGCGACGCGAAATTCGGCCGCCCAGGTTTGCTTCTGGTTGGCGCCGAATAATGACATTTCACTGAAGTAAATCAAGGATACGGGATAACAGCGATGAGCGCGGCACGCGAAGACCGCCTCAACATCGATGTTTCCGCTAATATTGTTCCACCGAGGGAGGTGGGAATTTGCTGCAGTAGAGCTCTCACAATGAAAGCGCGAGATAGTTCGATGGTAGCATGTAAAAAAAAAGTAAATATCGTATGCACAAGGGAAAAACATGTATGCACAAGAAAAAAAATTCAAAGCGTAAGCACATGGGGAGATAGATTAGTGAGCTCCACCTTATATATGACGTGTCGCTGTTTCATTCGAAATGTGTGGGAAGCAAGGAGGCCAAGTATTTGGAGGGAGATTAGAGTTTGGGAGGATTCACTAACACGCCCCAGCCAGTACAAAGATATACGTTTTTTTTAGGGGTAAACAAATAAAAGAAAAGGCCTTTCCTCCTCACACGGAATGGGCTGCTGGGCCGATCTGCTGGGCCTGCTGGAGCGTCTATAGCACACCACCCATTCTAAAACATGTTACAGCGAACAACACCAGGCTAACCCTGGAACCTGCCCTCGCAGAGCGCCGCCTCCTCCTCCCAGAACTCCGACGCCTCCTTCTCCCCACCTCGCCCTCGCGTCTCTCGGGAAACCTCTCCGGCGGCCAACGATGGTCCCCAGTAGACATGGTGAGTACCTTCTCCTCTCCGTCCCTCCGTTTCTCTCCTTTCTTGCACACAATCCACCGCCAAATTAATTCTTTTCTGAACGCATCGCCGCCAAATTCGAGCAGCCGCTAAGTCGGTGCAAAACTCAAAGTGGAAATCCCTTTTGAACCCTACATCTGCTGGGAACGTGTTACATCTTATATGGTTCCGTAGATTAATACTTGCCTTTTCTTTGGCACAGCGAAAATGGTGGAACTTGAAAGTGACGAAGAGGAGCCCTTGGTTCACGAAGAAGCCATGCTGGATGCTGACGATGATACTGATGAGGACTACATAGAGTCGGAGGATGATTCAGAGGAGGAGTTGCAGGCTGAACCTTCAAAGAAAGCCATATATAACAAAGACGGGCTCCTTGAGAAGCTTGAGGACATAGCCTGGCCAGAGAAGGTGGACTGGATGCACAAGCTCACCGTCGATCATGAGCAGGGGGAAAAGGTTGATGTGAATGACGATCTTACCCGTGAGCTTGCTTTCTACACCCAGGCCCTGGATGGCACAAGGTGGGCGTTTGAGAAGTTGCAGTCTAAGAAGGTCCGGTTCCTCAGGCCGACAGATTACTATGCGGAGATGATCAAGACTGACTCTCACATGCACAAGATCAAAGGGAAGCTCTTGTTCGAGAAGAAGCAGATTGAGGAGGCTGAGGAGAGGAAGAAGGCGAGGGAGTCCAAGAAGAGGGCCAAGGAGGTGCAGGCCGAGAAGATCAAGGAGAGGGCCAAGGAGAAGAAGGAGAACATCGAGTCGGTCAAGAAGTGGAGGAAGCAGAGGCAACAGGGGGGATTCTCCAAAGGGAAGGAGGATGGCCCAAATATTAATTTTGAGGTTGAAGAAGGACTGAAGCAACATAAGAAGCAGAGGCCTGGCGTTTCTCCTGGTGACAGGTCTGGTGGTCTTGCTAAGCGTAAACAGGGGAGGAACAGCAGGTCAAAAGATTCCAAGTTTGGGCATGGTGGACGGAAAGGGATGAAGAAGCAAAACACTGCTGAGACGACCAACGACTTCAGAGGATTTAACAACCAGAAGGGCGAGTCAGGAAACAAGAAGAGGAAAATGTTTTGATGCAATGTTGTAAGAGTCTGTTCCTGCTTCATCGTGACGCTATTATATTCATGGAGTTATGTTGCTTCGCTGCGTTGCTTAATCACTATGCAAAAGTTAGACTGAGATAGGGAATTTGTGGAGGCAGCCCAAACACGAGACTATTTTATTATCTACCTGTGCTATTCTCCATAAGGTGTGGTGCCTTTTTAACTTGTGATTGCCCTTTTGGTAATGGGATGCAGTTAAATCTTAATATTAGAAGTGTACTAAGCTGCTTGTGCCCTTCCTGTTGTTTACTTATGCAGCTTTTTATTGTATACCATGAAAAGAGTATCATTTTTGCTAATTGTGATGGGTTGAGTCATGCTTTACAGCTGCTTGTGCCTTCCTGGTGTTTACTTCATAAACAGTGTACTACAGCTGCTTGTGCCTTCCTGGTGTTTAGTTCCTTATGCACCTTTTATTGTATCAGATCTGAACTTGCAGCTTTGTGATGAACTCACATGCCTATATTCTCCACTGTGCTGCTTGTCTGTCGATGATTCGATATTTTTAGGATGTTACTTATTACAGTGCTACACGTTCTTTTGAAATATCGCTATGCTAGCTTGCAATGTCTCTGTATTCCTTATTCTTTTTGTTTATTATTGTCATGACGGCAAACTTTCGTGGCAAGTGTCGTTGCTGGTACTTATCTCTGAAGGGGATCGGATCAATCACGCCGATTAACTTCCCTATCTCAGTCCGCTAGTGTAAGGACATCAAAATCAATCACAGTAGACATCAGCTAGAATATGTTGTTCCCTAGTACATGTAAAATGTACTTGTTAGTTGCCTTGGATTCTTTGATTGCTTGGAGTACACTTAGTTACCACAACTCTCTCCTGGACCTCACTAACTGGTGCTGCAGTTGCATAGATCATCTAGCAATAAATTAATTGGTATTGGATGCCTAGATCTAAGAGCAGCTTACCATTAAATAATCATACACTGATACACAAGAAGGAATAGTCATATACTCGAGAGTCTCAAACAAATATAAAGCTGGTTCTGGCATTGTCCTGTATCTGAATGTTTGACGGGAACACTTCCCCATCTCCAGCTCCATGCTCCTCATGGAGAACTCTCTTGCGCCAATTCTTGTTCTTCTAGGCTTAGCTCTGTTTTACTTGTGTAACATCCTATGGCTACGACCGGAGAAGATAAGGAAGAGGTTGAGAAGGCAAGGTGTGAAGGGTCCCAAGCCTAGTTTTCTTGACGGCAACACCAGAGAGATGAAGCTTATCCGACATGAGCTCAAGCCTATGAAGGAGCAAGACAGCAACAACTACATATCCACCCTCTTCCCTCACCTCCTTATCTGGAGGGAAACTTATGGTATGTATAACTATAAGAGTGTTTGTTGATTCTTTGGTCTTGCTGTGTTAGTATGCGAATAGCCGAATATTTCAGACTGAAACTATGATCTTGATTCTTATTGGGTAGACATTTCTACTTTTGCGAGGTAAATTATCATCACGAAGCAGTTCAAAAAATGGCACTGCTTTGTAAATAGAGTTATTGGTCGATTTGTACACTGAATTTAATATGGTAAATGGATCAACACAACCGAGTTGTCAGTAACATCAACTTTTTTTTATCAACAGTAGTTAGAGAAATGCTACCATCCATTTTTGTAGTGATTCTTTTTTGTCATTTTCAAGACTAAGCAAAACCTAATCCATGTTATAGAAAGCTGATCATTTTTTATAATACGTGGCTTAGTCTTAATGCATTAGTAAATCAATGGAGAAGGTGGGTAGAAGCTGACAAAAGAGCACAGAGTTTCAAAACTTCTGTTGTCATGAGGCGTGTCATGGTAAATATATATTTTTGTATTCAGGGTCACAAGATTAAAATACTTTCATGTATAAGCTTATCCCTCTATCACTGTACAGTTCTCTTACATCATTGACAGTAGAAATTACTTCGACTAACATATTTTCCAAAAGGTAGGACTACAGTCTGAGGGCTACAGCCCTGAAATAACTGAATCTCTTATCTGTATTATTACACAGGTTGCCTTGAATTCAACTTAGGATAATGCATAGATAGTCTCATTAACAACCAAATAAATTTATGCTCAACATTTCGGTCACTAAGTTGCTTTCAAGTGGGGTTGAAACGTTAAAGTTATGATTTTTTAAGTCTAAAGGATTGAAATCCTAACTCTGCGTTTGACATTTGAATTTGCACTATGAATCATGATAATATAAACTCCTTTGCACACACCTGTGTGCGGCTGTGCGCCCAACAAGCACTCGAAGCATTCACTTACACTTCTTTCATTTTGTAGACGTTCAGTTCTGAACACTCACATGAATGGTGCCATCAATAATTGATTTCTGAATAATATTTCCATGGGCTGATTCTATTACAAAAGATGTACTTTGTGTGCCAACTATATATGCAAGTTATTCAGCTTATGCTCTGATAGCGGGTATCTTAGAACCACAGTGCTGACGAGGTTTATTTGTAGTTGTACAAATATTCGATGTCAGTTTGATCTAAGTCCATCTAAGCTATATTACTAAATTTGTTATATGATCATATGCGTCGTTTCTTCCAACAACGAGGTAACTGAAAATATGAATCTGGAACAGGCTCTGTATTCCTGTACTCAACAGGAGGTCGGGAGATACTGCATATTTCTCAGCCAGATATGGTAAGGGACATAGGCCACTGGACACCATCAGAGCTTGGGAAGCCTAATTATTTGAAGAAATCTCGCAAAGCTCTCCTTGGAGGAGGCATATTTACAGTGAACGGGGATGAATGGGTGTATCAGAGGAAGACCATGGCTCCAGAGTTCTTCATGGACAAGATTAAGGTATTGACATCAGTTTGCTTACAGTTAACATGAATCCAAAATCTGGACTAGTATCATTGGCTGTAGATGTGTATATATGCAGGGTATGATACAGCTGATTGAGGATGCAACTGCTCCGTTGTTAGAAGTATGGGAAAGCATTCTTGACAGTGCAGGAGGGAGCAAGGAGATAGTTGTCGATGATTATGTGCGGAACATCTCAGCAGATGTAATCGCTAGGGCTTGCTTCGGCAGTAGCTTCGCAAAAGGAGAGGAGATATTCAGCAAACTTAGGAAGCTTCAAAAGGCAATTTCCCAACAGGATGCTTTTGTAGGACTCTCTGCACTTAGGTAAGTAAACAGTATTAATCATACTCTGTACTTATCCGGTGTCTTTCCATATGTTTGATTTCAGTTGACAGGAATCGGCACAAAAATGTTATTAGGTTGCTTTTCGACATGAAACAACTATGCAATGGTCAATCATACTAGTTCCTCCATGCTTTTGCAGGAAGCACCTGCCTACCAAGAGCAACCGAGAGATACGGAATCTGGTTGAAGAAGTTAGGCTTCTGATCCTGGAACTGGCTAAGACCAACATGAACGAGAATGGAGCTGAGCATTCGGCCACAAATAATGGTCTTTTGCGTGCCATCATCAACGGTGCTCACGGCCCTGGCCACGGTGGCACCGCCGAGGACTTCATCGTCAGCAATTGCAAGACCATATACTTTGCGGGGCACGAGAGCACGGCGGTGACTGCCATTTGGTGCCTGATGTTACTGGCCACACATCCGGAGTGGCAGGAGCGTGCCCGCGCTGAGGCACTGCAGGTTTGCCATGCGAGGAGCATATTGGATGTCGATAGCCTCCAACTTCTCAAAACTGTGAGCAATAAACATCCTTTCATCGTCTGAGAACTAGACATCATGCATTTTTCATTCGCGTGTTTGTATCTGACATGACATCAAAATGCAGCTGACGATGGTGATCCAAGAAACCCTCCGTCTGTACCCACCAGCGTCTCTGATGATGCGCGAAGCTCTGACGGACATCAAGATCGGCGACCTGGACGTGCCTAGCGGAACGATCGTCCAGGTGACCAGATCGATGCTGCACCTCGACAAGGAGGTCTGGGGCTCTGACGCCCACGAGTTCCGCCCGAGCCGGTTTGCGAACGGTGTGGCCGCGGCGTGCAAGCCGGCGCACATGTACTCGCCGTTCGGGCTCGGGCATAGGACCTGCATCGGGCAGAACCTGGCGATGACGGAGCTGAAGGTGGTGCTGGCGCGCCTGCTGAGCAAGTTCGCATTCTCGCCGTCGCCCAGGTACCGGCACGAGCCGGTGTTCCGGCTGACCATTGAGCCCGGGTTCGGCATGCCGCTGGTGGTGACAAGGCTGTGATCTTCATCGTTGATCTGTAGGGTGTGATTTTTTTTAAAACTCTTTTCGGCAAAAAAAAAAGTTCACACCCCACAGGTCAATGGTTAGCCACCATCGTTGATCTGTAAAAGGTTACAGATACTCCTATAGTCCTATGCACAATGGTCAGCCACCATCGTTGATCTATAAGTTCGGAGTATTTTTTCGGGACGTCTATGCTCTGAACTTTGGACACGACAATGATCGATCACCTTTTGTAAGCTTATCGAAACCGTCCGTTCTTCTTTGCAACGGAGAGTACGTTTTCGACCGGAGGATACGGGTTTTGTGACGACGTCTGCTTTGGACGGGCTGAAAAAGCGGTTGCTGATGCTGTTCTCGTGCCTTCGTCGTCGACGGTGCGTTTATTGTTCAGAGAATTCCTTATTTGACGCAATCTTAAAATCGTCTTCCTTATTTGGCTCTAGCAAAAAAGATCTTCCCAATTTGACATATAAATTTTATTTCTTTCCTAATATGACACTATGCATTTTAAGCATTAACGGTGTTAAATAGGAACGTGAAAAATACTCTTTTGCCCCTGATAAATTATGTGACATCTGATATCGGGTTGGGAAAGAAATGAAATTTAGATATCAAATTGAGAAGATTTTTTTGCTATGGCTAAATAGGGAAGACGATTTTAAGATACAGTGTTTGCTGAGGTGTCGTTATAAACTGATCAAACTGCCGCTTGGAAATCGAGCTTCTCATCTCCTTCCCGGTTTTCTCATCCCAATTCTCCCCAAACCCTAGCTAACGGAGGTGCTCCTCGGCCGCGCGGACGAATCCATTTCCCGATGAGCTAAGTCCTTGGCTGGTGGCGGCGGCGGCGGACCACCCCGAAAAACCACGGTGCTTATGATTCTTACTCGTTTCTGCTGCCGTCCGTCTCCATCCTCCATTCCGTCTAGTACATAAGCTCAATTCGTATGATGAGATAAACTACCTGTTTGATTCGGAAATTGGCTGGGGAACGAAATAAAACATGAGCGTCCTTTTCAGTTAAACAATTCTGCTTATTCCATCCGCGGCAAGAAAATCATTAGACGTTGACAGACTGAAATTCAGGCATGCTTCTTGATAGTATGCGCATTTGTCAAAATTAGTGCACGCTGTAATTAAAAAATTATATGTTGAATTTGAGCTTAGGACTTGTTGATCATTGGATTTCAACACTTGGCTGTTTACCCTTACATGGTCGATTAATTTTACAATGAGTGTGCTTTAGACATAGCAAGCAGACAGAAATTGTCCATCGAAGCATGTTAAAATTATGCCCTCCAATCTTTCTCCCACCTTTTGTTGTATCTTCTTATGATAGAAACTGACTCTGTCTTTTCTGCCAGCAGCTTTCAGAGTGCGCAACTAATTCGGAGCTTCGTATCTGTCCTGCTCCAGCTCCGAATGGGCCACCCAGCAATATGCATATAAGCGTGTCCTCTCTTTCTTCCTCATCCTCTCCCACACGCGCATGGAGATAATTCTCTCATCATCACCATGGTTACTACTCCTACCTTCGGTCTTCCTCTCTCTTCTTCTCTTCTCCTACTTGTACACCAGCCTATGGCTAAGGCCGGAGAAGCTCAGGCAGAAGCTGAGAAGCCAAGGAGTGAAGGGGCCCAAGCCTTCATTCTTTTTCGGAAACATACCAGAGATGAAGAGAATCCAGAAACTTGCCACCTCTGATCGAGAACAGGAATCAGGGAGGTCTACTGACCGTTTCTCCTCGAATTTTGTGGCCACTCTATTCCCTTACTTACTTCACTGGAGCAGAGTTTACGGTATGTTAAGAAACTTGTAACTGGTTTTAGTAAGGAAGGAATTTTACTTTAAATTGTTTCAGTTGTTGAAATCTAATGTATTCTATGTTCAGTATCATTTTTATAGATTTTTTTGGTTCGTAGGATTCTGAAATGGTAGTAATAGGGAAAACACAGGACTAGGTGAGTAATGTATCTGCAAAATAGATGATCGAAAAAATGAAAGAATTTTGTTTAAGTTGCCTGTTTGGCAACAGGAATCCTAATCAACATCAAACCACATGAAAGACCTAGGCATTGTACAGGACTTAAAAAGAGGTTAAGTTGATTGTAATTTTTTTCCTTTTAAACTGAGACTTAAGGAAAATTTCCTCTATATTTCCTTCACTCCATAGTTTTGAACCACATGGATGAAGAGCGCCACCAGTGGAAATTTCCTATTCCTATGCTTTGTTCGAATTTTCCTATGAATCAGAGAGGCTCTTGTCTGTAAAAAAGGGAGATCTCTTTTTTTGCACAACGGAATCTGTGGTTCTTTTATGGGGAATGCAAACATGTAATCAGAATTTATTTGAGCTCTCTTGTTGTTTCAGATACATACATGATATTATACGCTGAAACCACTAAAATGGCATATTCTTTAATTATGATTCGTGATAGATAGTTCATAGTATCTCCTAGAGTTCATAGTTGCTCAGGTTGATGTACTTTACTTTCTAACCTCATCGTGTCGGCAGTCTTTCTTTCATGCCCTCACTTTGTGGTATTGATTTAGTGTGAACTTTGCTTTGTAAATTTGATGTTGTGTCAGGTTCCATCTACTTCTATGCCACTGGAAGCATACAAGTTCTAAATGTAACAGATTCAGATATGGTGAAGGCACTAGCCAACTTCAAGGCTTTGGATCTTGGAAAGCCTTCCTTTTTGCAGAAAGAGCGTGGAGCTCTTCTTGGTATAGGAATTCTGACGGCAAATGGTGAACTATGGGCGCACCAAAGAAAGGTTATTGCACCTGAGTTCTTCATGGACAAGGTTAAGGTAATTTAATCTTTGCGATGAATTTATTTGATGATTTGATGTTTCATTCGCCAGACACTCTCGTTTATGAAAAAATAAAATTTTAGACTGATAAGGCTGTTTCATGAAGCTGTTCAGCAATAATATCTGCGAAAAAGGTACTAATTACCACATGTATCGTTAGACTAAAATTGTTTGTGGAAAATGTCCACAGGGAATGGTGAATTTGATGATGGATGCTGCAGTGTCAATGTTGAATTCATGGGAAGACAAAGTTGAGAGCCAAGGAGGCAGGGCGGAGATTGTGGTTGATGAGTTCTTGAGAAACTTCTCAGCTGATGTCATATCAAGGACTTCTTTTGGAAGCAGTTTTGCTGAAGGCAAAGAGATATTCTACAAGATTCGTCAACTTCAGAAAGCAATGGGAAAGAACAGTATGCTTATTGGTGTTCCTGGAAGCAGGTATGTTCTATGCATTTATATTATTATTTATGGTGTTATAACTTCATCCCCAGAAGCTATTTCCTTTACGGTCGACATATTATGGTAGCAGTGTCACTCATAATAAAAATTCAGGGTACCTGAAAGCCCCTGTAACTTCGAAAAGAAATACTCTGCTTGAAGAGAATAATTTGAACACAAAAATGTGTCTGTGTGGATATATCATAGTGGATTTTCTTGGTTCTGAACTATAGTTATCTTCCTAACATTCCAATGTCGAATTTTCTCATTTGGAAAGTAGCATGTTTCTACCAATATGGACAAATACTTAAGCTAACAACGGCTAGTTTGCATATCAGATGTATCTAACACTAACAATATGCACAAATACTTAAGCTAACAGCGGGTAGTTCACTTGTCAAATGAAGGGAATTCAGAGAGTAATGGATTAAGTTCCTCAGTTCATGCCTGTATCAATGTATATATTCTGTTTCCACTAGATTAATTTGAGTATACCTCATGTTGATCTGGTCTACATGCAATGACTCAGAATATTTCATGTAAATGCACCTACTATGTATGTTCAGTGCAAAATTTTGTAGGCAGAGTTAGATATATTGATCAAGTAATCATGTACTATAGTAGATCAAAGTTGAGTGTTAAAAACTGCATTTTTCTAAGTACGAGGCAAAAAAACTGGTTGCCCGTGTAATTCCTAAAAGCCAATTTCTCTGCTATCAACACAAAGGAATCATGGTTGCATACATCTGGACAATACATGAATATAATTATTAAAAGGATCTACGCAGTGCTCTTCAAAAGGTGTTTATGGCTTTTCATCTTATAGCAGTACTTCTTGATAATATCTTTGACTTTCGCTGCTGGGATAACCAGATATTTACCAACAAAGAGCAATAGAGAGATTTGGAATCTGGGAAGTAGCATCCGGGCCCTCATTTTGAACATAGCGAAGAAGCACGAACATGATTCAGCAACCTCTCCAAACAAGTTTCTCCTGCACTCCATCATTGAGGGTTCTAAAGCTGATTCCTTCTCTTCCTGTACGCCCGAGGAATTCATCGTCGACAACTGCAAGAACATCTACTTTGCGGGGCATGAGACAACCTCAAGCACTACTGCGTGGTGCCTGATGCTTCTTGCATCACACCCTGAATGGCAGTCCCGCGCTCGGGTGGAAATCCTTGAAGTTTGCCATGGGAAACCACTAGACTTTGACATGCTACGGAAGTTGAAATCGGTACGGTAATTCCTGCTCTTCTGAACGAATTTTTTTGTGTGTTGTTAACAAGTTCAATTAAAAAAATGATAATTACTGAGTAGAGCTCTTATGACTATCTGACTGCATAGCTTTTGATTACATTCTGACTCATCCAAAAAATGCTAATCCAATCATGCATCTACAGTTAACAATGGTGATCCAGGAGACCCTCCGCCTCTACCCACCAGCCTTCTTCATCACCCGGGAGGCTCTAAACGATGTCAACCTCGGCGGCATCGACATCCCAAAAGGTACCAACATCAGGGTCCTGATCGCGCTGGCTCACCGGGATCCTTCCGCGTGGGGTGCCGACTCCGACAGGTTCGATCCGGGCAGGTTTGCCGGCGGCATAGCGCGGGCCTGCAAACCCCACCACATGTACATGCCCTTCGGCGTCGGTCCCCGGACATGTGCTGGCCAGAACTTGGCGATGGTTGAGCTCAAGGTCGTGCTGTCACTCTTGCTGTCCAGGTTTGAGTTCGAGCTCTCGCCAAACTACGTGCATCGCCCGGCATTCAGGTTGACCGTGGAGCCAGGGGATGGCGTGCCACTGATTTTTAGGAATCTATGATCCATTCATGATTTTTGTTGGGAAAATTGGTGATGCTTTGCGGGCGTTGCATGTTGTGCGGATAATAAGGCCAGGCATGTCTGTGGCAGGGAGGAACGGCTGGACGTTTGAGTGTAAAATACTTGTGTTGTTTTACACAAGACTAAATGAATGCTGCTAAAGAAGCACTTCGTTTATTTCATGTAACAGACTATGATTTTACCCCTGGGTTCCTGGTTGTGTTAGTGCAATCAGAGATGCTCCAGACTATTGAATAAAGATTGGAAGGTTTGAGCTGTCAAAAAAAAAAAAAGAATAACAACTCGTGTCACTTTGGATGCTTTCACATTATCAGGGCCTCTTTGATTCACAGCATTCTTAATTTTTTTAGATAATTCTAATCCTTTGGTTCGTACGATTGCAGTTTGTAGAAACTTCTACTAATTCCTTTGCACTACATTTCTCAGGAAGATTTCCATTGACTAAGATAGTACATAAACTTTTGGTGGGAATTCATGTTAAATCAGTATTATAGGATGCAGAAAGATGGCTTGGCTTTTCTATCCTACGGTTATACTAATCCCTACATTTTAAAACTATTTTGAATGAAAGTGATCTTACTTTTTACGTTGGCCCAAAACAACGGTCAAATAATAGCAAGGCTTCAAAAGTACAACAGTCATGATAGTCAGGATGGCCGAGTGGTCTAAGGCGCCAGACTCAAGTTCTGGTCCTCTTACGAGGGCGTGGGTTCAAACCCCACTTCTGACATAACATTTTTTATTTTTCAGGGAGCTCTTTCGAATTACATGGCATGATTTCAAACCCCACTTCTGACGATTCTAATTTTTTTTCTCTTCCATTTTTCAAGGTGACGTGGTTTCCCATATTGCTGATCATCTTCTCTTAGACCTGTGCCAATGCATCGTTTCTTAGCACATTATCATAGGAGCATTAAAAATTTAATAGACAACTAGTACAAGTATCTTAGAGGTTGTATCTAAATTTAATGATTTGACTCTCATGCATGCACATGATTGGGCTAGCAACATTTTTTGCCTATGGCCACATGCAAAGGTTGTATGTTAGCTAGTAAGATACAACATCACCCTATCTCTTCATTTAGTATCATGCCACATAAGCAAAACACATATGAAACCGTGCTAAGAGACTTGCATTGGCATAGGCCTTATATTTTTCTAGAAAGCGTGGAATGGTGTATCATACTTCGTATAATTATTAGCCAAGCAGTTTGAAGTTTGAACCACATCTTTCGGCTTATAGGTTCATGTCCAAAAAACTGTTTTTTACATCACGAAACAGCAAAAACATAGCTGCAAGAGATGATTATCCCTAAATGGTGACGCAATTTTTTGGGTATGCCCTAATTTTTTTTAGGTTTGATGATGCAAATATACATCACCAATAGGGCTGCCGAAAAACCATTTCGCAGCCACGCGGACGCCAACAGCCGAGCTAAAAGTTCATCTTCTTTCCCGCCCCCGGTCGCCGCTCGATTCCCCCATCGACGCCGGCTACCAAACGTGGCCGCCGCTGGTTCCCCGCACCGCCACCACTCTGGGTCGACCCACGGCCGTTCTTCGCCACCGATTTTCGCCGCCACCGCAGCCCCTACAGTCATAATCGACCGCCGCCATCCGCCACCGGCCGCTGCTCGATTCGAGTTGCCTTCCCATCCGCCGGCCAGTCGTCGACCTCTCCAGCATCATCCTCGTGCTTGTCCCTTGCCGCCTGCCCCTCATCCTCGTGCTTGCCGCCTGCCCCTGCTCAGCTCTATCGGTCGAGACCGCCACCGAGCCGTGAATTAGCCGCTGGCGCCCCGCCCTCGACCCCCTCAAATCCACCTCTCCGGCATCCTCCCGCCACCATCGGCCTCCACTCGGGCTCACATCCACCTCTCTGCAAGACCCTGTGCCTCTCCGACCACCCCGCCGCCCTCGTCGCCTTTCCTCGGCTTCCGGCGACCTTCGTGGCCGAAATTGAGCTCGGCGCCCGGCACACGTCAGATGTGCCTCCCTCACTAAGCACCGTCAGATCTATTTTAGGGCATCTCTTGGAGCTCAAAATTTTTCTGGTGCCTTATAATAAATCATTTGCCGGAGCAAAACAAGTTTTGGTGCCCTATAACACAAAAGGTGGTGCCCTGAAACCAAAAAGTGGTGTCCTATTTTATATCCTCTATGGGAGATACTCTTACAACCTAATCCGAATACTAGTCATCACACACATTACGACCACGATACAAAAGGGCTTCGCCCAAAATAAACATCAAAAGCCATGTCTCGACCAACGTCGGTCACCTTCAAATAATAACATCTTCAATCGAAGCCTCTTATCGATGTAAAATCCACCCTTAAATGACTAAAGGAGTCGGTGAGTGAACGAATACCTTGGTCGGTCCTAAGAAAGACATCATCTTATTAGAATCATTGGCGACGGAGTACATTGCTCTCCTGAAGTTAAACCAGAAGCAACGTCAAAAGCCACGTCCTAACCAACGCCGGTCACCTCCAAAGACAACATATTTAACATAACCCGTACTTAAGCACCCATCCACCCTTAAGTGCCTCTAGGAGTATGCGAGTGAGTGGTAGGATTTGGCCGGTCATGAGAGAGACATCATCTTAGACTCACCAACGGCAACATACGTTGCGCCCCTGGAGTTAAACCTGGAGCAGCAACAAGCACTAGATCAACAACACACAGAAACAATGTGATCCACCCAGTTGTATCTACAAAAGATATGCTGCCAACAAAGGAACAAATCCAAACATAGTCTTCCTCTCAAACGACACCCTGAGTGAGAAAGGGAGATGCAACACACCTCGGCGATGCCTCCAAAAAGGGGACAACGACCACTGCTGTCGTCGCCATCGACCCAGAACAAATACGTGTAACATTTTATTTTGTACTACCATCACACACATGTCATCCTTGTCCAAAAGGAATTTGGGGGAACACACTGTCCATGTTGGTCACTTGCCGCCGTAGTAGTACCTCGACGTCGTGGCCGCACTATTGTGATCCACCGGCATAGCAGAATGGCCAACACCACCACGCAGTATGGAACCGCACCTCGCAGCGCCATCGACATGCACGATGAGCGTTCGTTGCATCGTGTCGTAAACCCACTACAATTGCCGGGAACATCAACCACCACCGTCCAGCCCGTCGTCGCGGGCACCACCATGGTGCCAAGTCGCCGCCGAAGTGCGATGCCGCCATGCCCACTTGCTACCACGAACTAGGTCCCGTTTGCCCACCTAGGTCTAGATCCCACAGGTGGGCCAAGAGCCCCTAGTCGCAGTTGTCGGGCCTGAACCACCGACCCCACCACACCCCACCACCACCTTTGTTGTTTCGAACTGCCGCCAAGAGTTCACAACACGACGCCAGTACTCCGCACCATCGCCAGCGAAAAGAGGAGGGAGCCGCCACCCGGGAAAGGACACACCATCGCGGCATTGCTCGGGTTTTTCCCAAGAGTGACCCTTGGTGGTCGCGAAGCAGAGAGAAGAGGAGGTTATCTTTCCCTTAGACTGCATCAGCACAAGCATAGATGGCCCACATGGCAGCGCTCCAAAGATCCATTCATTCATAATTATGTTGCCTAAAAGAACACGACTTTATTTTCTCTCGAAAATACCAACTGCCATTAAATACTCCCATCCAATCCAGCTGTACCTTGATAAGACAATCATGAATGCCCTGTTTGGCAAGGCAGAAAATAATTATTTTCAATAGAGAGAAATAAAGGAATCGGAACTTTGGCGCGCATCGAAATCTTGGCAAAAGTTTTGGCGCGGCAACACAACGGTATATAAAATACAGAATTCTAGGGTTTCTCCCCACTAGTCCTCTGCATCTGCTACGCCTTCTCGCTCCGCGCCGCAGCTCGTCTCCTCCGCCAAAGCGGCGCCAGCTGACGGCGGCGCCGCCAGCCGGACGCCCTCCGTCCCTTCTCCGTCCGCCCATTTCTTCTGAATTGCATCCTCGGAGTGCTGCGGATTTCCGGCTGAATGCACGGAGCTCGGGATTGGTAATCGGATCCCAGTCTTCGGTTGAGTCAAGGTAGGCAGAGGTATCGCGCTTATCCCTTCTCAGATCTGATTCCAGTGTTCCTGATTTTGCCTGTTCCGCGGTCCAATCCGCCGTTTATGTGTGACTTGTTTCAGTTTCAATTGATAAATCGCTGAGCATCCGCTAGATACTTGGCAGGCTTCGGTTCTTAGTAGCATATGTACGGCCGTTCTCTTAGTATTGCGAATCCATCGATTCGTGGTTCTGAAGTGTCGTGTTGCTGATTTTTTTTAAAATCTTGTATGCTGTGGTTAACTGAATGTTGCAAATACTGTCCAAATATCCAGCCTATGTAAGTGGAGTATAGACATCTTCAATCTGGATTCTGGAAGATCCCTGAGGCATAGCTGCATATAAGTTAATTTTGTTCTACATGATATGGTGCTGTAGATAGAAAGTGCTCCATTCCATATGTATATATTCTGATAGAAGTCGACTTTAACATAGTCTACCCAGTTGTAGGACCCTTTTGCACTCGTTTTTGTGTAGATGCAGGCTTTTAAGTAATAAAAGCCCTTTATCTAAAAAAAGATGCAGGCTTGTAATATGTTTTTCTTTTGTTATTGACTAGAATAATTCATGATATTTACCTTTCTGTTAACATTTTTGTGCAGGTTTTGATCCTGAAGTCAGAGGGAGTGGAAACTTTGTTTTTGGAAATATGATGGGGGTTGAGTCCACATTACTCCCAATAGATCATGCTGTGTTGGATAATAGTGATACTGAAACTTCAGAGGTTGTGGAATGTGATTCCCCAGCTGTACAAGATGTGGAAAAGAGTGTGAGTGAAGAAGTTTGTTTGCAAGTTCCCTTGGGAAATAAGGTAGACATAGACTGCCTTGGTACAGTTTGTGATCTTGAGAATAACAAGGAGGATGTTGCTGAGGCCGTCACTGTGAATGGGGTCACACTAGAATTTTCGATCTCCTGCAAGGATCCAGATGAAAGTCTTTCATTGGGTTGTCAAACGCCACGTGGAAACATCTTTGATCCTTTTGCTCCAGGGCCAGAGGAGGCAGCCTGCGGTGCACCAAAGAAGAAGGGGGTCAGGGGAGTAGAAGCACTGTCCCGCAGGAAGCTAATTTTTGAAGCTGATGACTTCCCAGTTAGAAGGTTAAGTTACGAATTTGATGATTCCGAGGAGGAAGAACTGTATCTCCAAGGGATCTGCAAGATGTTTCTTGATCTGATATTCTCAAATCAAGCACTGGAGGCCTCCCGAGACGGGGAGGATTTGATAGATGCTAGCCCGCCTCCTGAAAGCTACAAAACTCCTGAATCACAGCCTCTACTCACTGGCATTGCAGACACCTGTCCAGACGCTCCTCTGAAGCTATCTCTGAAAATGCTGAAGCTCAGCCCAAGCATTTGCCGGAAGCTTGACTTCGGTTCCGCCACTCCCAAGTCTCTGTTTGCTGAAGATAATAATTAAGAGCCAAGCTTGTTCCTTCGGGAACTCCATCTTGGTGCGGTTTTCTGGCGACCTAACTCATGACAGCATACCTGTCATCCTTGCAGCCAGTGTGGTAACTTTGCTAACTCTGAACTTGTAGGGAGCTAGCAGTGTTGGTTAAAGTAGGAAGCTGTTTAAAGTTATACATGTAAGCTATGTTAGTTTTCCTTTTAGCTAGCCTAGTCTTACTGCCCATATTCATGTTGTAGTGCTACCAGTACATTGTGCCTTGTGGGGGCTTCTGGCCTAGCGTTTTGTATATCCTAAAATTGTTGTTGTCCCTGCTTGAACTGAACTATATCAGACCCGTTCTTGCTTTGTACTGTACTGCATAGTTGGTGAAACTGAAATGAACTATTATGTGTTATCATTGTGTTCTGTGCACTCGGATGCAAGCTGTATGCAATAGTGAATCTGAAACGATGCAGTGACGAATTCGAACATGGCTTAGTCTGATGCGACTGGAGCAGTGTGAGATGATGGCGTGTGAGTTGTGGATGTTATGTGATTCATCTGTCATGATTCTTGATGTCTGCTTTCACTTACTCTAGCACACTTGCAGCCGTGAGATTGATCTTCCGATGGACCTGCTGACGGCCACAACGTGTCCCAGGCTTGGATGTCTATTTTTTTGTTTTATTTCCTAGGAAAAGAGCTTTAATAATCTGAAGAAATATCTTTACAATCTTCACGTGAAGCCTGGATCTCAGTTCTTTTCTAGTAGTACATGTCTACAGTTGACTTCTATTTGCCGACATATCTGATAGTATCACTTTTCTAAATCAAAGAAATAACTTCGAAGTACACGATTGATTGGATAATACTATAGAGTAATCTGAATGTCAACGTCTCCAAGCGTTCCCTTAGCTGCAAGTTATATAAGAAAAGCTTGTATATGTGATTCGTGAGCACAAAGCAAGAACCTAAACAACGATGTCATGAACAAGAAATAGAGCAATCAATATTTACGTATACAAGTCCATCCCGTCTCATCTCTGCATATGAACAACCCATCAAAATCATACTCCGTATGATACACCCAGCAATTGCAACATCTAAAACAACCAATTAAAATCTACCAAAGGCAGTGACTAACTACAGTACCACTAATGGCGCATCATCAGGAATTCCAGAATCCTCCCACTCTTTTTCTCTCCGTGAAAACGACGTCGTGTTGGCCGCACGCGCCGTGCGTAGCAAACGAACACGGCAGCGGCAGAAAAAAAAAGGTATCCTAGTCCTCGCTTCCATCTCCGGCGACGATCGCGGCAGGAAGGAAGGAATATGATCAGAGCTTGGTGTGGTCGCTGCACTGCTGGCTGCGGACGCCCAACTCGGCGATGCCGAAGACGAAGGCGCAGTCGGAGTAGGCGACGGCGTGGCGCTTGAAGACGCCGAAGACGGCGACCCGGCCGGGGATCCTGGTGCTGGCCTCGAGCGGCAGCGACCCGGCCGCGACGTCGGAGACGAGCTGCGCCATGGCGTCCGGGGAGGAGACGAAGCGGTCCGCCTGCAGCGTGAGCGCGAGGCGCACGTCGGCGTCGCCCTTGCTGGGGACGCGGCCGGGGTCGATCTCGGCGTCGCCGACGTGGGTGCCGCGGTAGGTGAGGTCGGTGTGGCCGCCCGAGGGGAAGGAGAAGGAGGCCGGGTTGGGGTTGTGCACGGACACCGTGAGGAGGAGCGTGACGTTGAGCTGGATGCTGAGCGCCGGGAAGGTGAGCCGCGGCGCGACGCCGACGAACTTGGTCGAGACGAGCCGCGTCGTCGGGTCGCGGACGCGGAGCACGGTGAGGAAGAGGATGAGGAGAACGACGGCGATGAGGACCAGGGTGACGAGGAGGCACGCGCAGCAGAGGCAGCCGCGGCGCCGGCGGAGGCGCTGCTTCTCGCGGTGCGGGTCGTCGATGGGCGGCTTGGCGGCGGTGGGGGCGGTGTGGGTGGGGAGGCCGCCGCCGCCGTAGCCGTTGGTGGACGCCATTGGTTGGGATCGGGGGAGTTGTGCAAACTTGCAGCGGCGGCGAGCGAGCGTGCGTGGAGGTGGAGGAAGTGGTTTGATTCGATTTTTCGGTGGGGATTGGATGACGACTTTTTATAAAGAAACAAAAACCGAAGAGGTTTAGTGCGAAAGCAATCTAGTTTTATAATAGTGGATCGGTGAAACATTACACTCTGATTATGTGGTAAAACGACTTTTGCGTGTGATGATGCAGATATTTTGGTTTTCAATGTAAACGATCCTACGCATTTGCTAAGACTAAATTATTACAGTACCCATGCTGTCTCGTCAAACAGAGGACACGTGTATGCCTAATTTGAGTTCGAACAGGGCATGAAACAGAAGAATGCTTCGAATCCTAACCTCGCTCTACGTGGGAACCTTGCATTAACATACTAGAAATAATATTATATATCCGCTTAGCTGAATACAAAATTTAATTTTCTATCTACTGTATAAAAAATTAGGTGCCGCCCCTCTCTTAGAATATCTACAATTGCCCTATTTTAGGCATAACTCTTTTTAAATCATTTGGGGCAATTTTGTTTTTGCTCTTAACAGCTGTTCTTGATGTAAATTTTACCAAATTTTTTATTAAAAAACACCAATTGCTGGAAGTATAAAACAATTGGGGTGCTGATATATAACGGAAAGGCCAACACGTGCACGCTAACTGCAAATCGGAAGTTTCATGTCGCCCTCATGCTTCTGCCCTGATGGCCACCGCCCCTCTTCTCCCATCGATTTGGCCTCGAGTTCGACAGTTCCGCCACAACTCTACCCGATTCCCGCGAATACATCACCGCTGCTCAGGGCACCACAAATCGGGATGGATTCGGTCACGAGGTATGCCGGCTGTCGCTCTCCTCCCACGTGTGGCCACCATCGACTCCCATCCGTATTAGGTCATTTGGGGAAAACAAAAAAACCTTGCTCCAACAACTGCTCTTGATGTAAATTTTGCCAATTTTTTGTCAAAAAAAAAAGTGCTACAAAAATAAAACACTTGGGATGTTGCTATAAAACAGAAATGCCAACGCACGCACGATAACTGCCAATCAGAATTTTCATGTCGCCCTCACGTCTTTCCTTCGGTGACCACTGCCGCCTCTTCTCCTATCTAACGTCCTCGAAGCCGGCAGCCCGCCACAACTCTGACCGATTCGGCCGCGAATCCACCACCACTTTCAAAGGGCAGCACGGATCGGGACGGATTTGGTCTCGAGTGATGTCGTCGCCCGTTTGTAGCTCCGGATGACGAGCCACCTGAGCGGCCTTCCTCCCCGTTCCACCTCCTTCCCTGCAAGCACGAGCACGAGCGACACACGACAGCTCTGCCTCCGGGTGCACCTCGACTAGCCCTGCCTTGCACGGCTCCACCGCCTCAACACACCAGTTGTTGGGCTCACCTCGTTAAGAGATTAACAAATTCAAAATTGTTACTTTAGTGTTATACGGTTTATACTGTAGGTGCTAGATGGCAATATTTTTCGGAAAAGGGTATGAATTTGTATCTGATCACGTATGGGACATCTTTAATCAGATCAACATGTCATGTATTGATAACCGTAATAATATCATCGGGTGCAGCAAAAGTGCGCCTACCCCTTCTAGTTTGAATCAAATTAGGCACGATGTGTCATATCGAACATGTGGTTGTACCCTCAACACAACAGAGTTTAAGCCCCAGAGTTGACATTGCTGTTTCTCATTAAGCCAGAATATTCTTCTATAAGAGACGACGTCCCCGTCGATAGCGAGACGTTTGTGGTTACTTTGTCAATTTCAATACCCGATACGGCTCAGTCTATCGGAAAAGCTCATATGGTAGGATAGGGTGTGCGTGTGCGCATTCATATGGTTAAGTGTATACGCGTATATGTAAATGTACTTTGTTTGGAAAAAAAAGAACATAGTACAGCACACGACGGTTGCGATTGGGTTAATTAATGGTTGGCAACCAGTTGGCAGTTGCACCGTACGGGTGCTTTGGTTGTTAATTTCTTCACAGGGGTCTCGCAATAACTTCAATTGCCGCTGGATGTATAGATGAGAGTTGGGAGTTGAATCCTGGAACAGGGCAGGGATTGGCCCGCCATGGCTAGGGCGGCACCGCATCTGCCAACCTACCAGACCGGCGACGAGCTGACACGAGGCCACCGCGCAGAGCGGAGGCGAGTTAATTCCCGCGCTTTGGGCGGGCGGCAGGTCGTCGTCGCCGTCGTCGCCGTCGTCCGGGGCGTCAGGGAGTCTTCTCGTTCTGTTGGACGTCAACGTCCAGCACTAACTCAGTTGATGATTCTTCCGAGTTTCCACCCTCAACTGGTACCAACAAACCTCCCCGTCTTTTGGTATCATGTCATCATAGTTTCCACGCCCAACCGTACAAGGATGGAGACGGACGCATCACAGCTAGCTAGCCCATCCATTGCCGCCCAGGAGACGGACCTGCTCCTGCTGGCATCTCAGGATTCAACGAAACCTCCTTTTGCAAAATGCTATGAGCTATTCTTTTTCCGTAAAAACGCAAAAGACATTGCGTTTCGATCTATTGATAAAAAGAAAGATAATTATAGGGCTAAACTAGGCCGATACAACTGTCCACTCAAGACGAGAATAAGAAAGACTAGGGAATTGGATCACCGCTTTGCTCTCCACCGCCTCCTCTCGTGTGCTTCTCAATGGCATTGCCGGCCCCTATTCGTCTTGGCAATTGACCCCGTCACACAAATTTTGGAGAATGCAACTCGGGAAGGTCTACTTCATAAGCTTCGTGGGAGAGGCACCATTTTGAGAACATCTTTATATGTGGATGATGCTGCGGTGTTTGTTGCGCCTATCAAGGAGGACATTGGAAACTTTGCGTCCATCCTACATGCTTTTGGAGAGGTTACTAGACTATGCACCAATTTCGACAAGAGTTCCGTGGTTCCGATAAGATGTGGTGCGATCAACCTTGATGATATCCTTGAGGGCATTCCGGCAACAAGAGCATCCTTCCCTTTGCGCTATCTTGAACTTCCACTCTCGGTTTGGCGTCTAAAAATGGTGGATTTCCAACACCTCGAGGATAAGTGTGTGGCCAAATTTCCTACTTGGAATGGTAAATACATTGCGGCGGCCGGTCGGGTGGCCCTTGTCAAGTCGGTCATCGCGTCTCAAGCCATCTACTACTTGACGCCTCTCATCATTCCGCCGGGCACAATGGCCTACCTCAACAAGATTCAACGTGCTTTTCTATGGTCGGCCATGGACACTACCACCGGGGCCAAGTGCAAGGTGAATTGGGAGCTAGATTGCCGCCCAAAGGAGCTTGGAGGGCTTGGCATCCTCCACTTAAGCAAATTTGCGACGGCCTTGCGTTTGCGTTCGCCATGGCTAGAATGGGAAGACCCCGACAAAATTTGGGTGGGTTTTGGCAACCCTTGCACCAAGGAGGACATGGACATTTTCTACACCGCAACAACGATCACCATTGGCAATGGGCTCAAGACGCCATTTTGGCATGCACCATGGTTGGAAGGCAAGAAACCAAAGAATATTGCACCTCTCATTTTTGAGTGCTCAAGAATGAAAAATTGCTCAGTGGGAAAGGCCATGCTTGGCGCTAGTTGGGTGGGAAATGTGTGCCTAGATGAAAATTTCACCGTCGCCCACTTCTCTCAATTTGTGGACTTTGGACCCTCACTAGCAACGTCCAACTCAACCCCAATACTTGTGACGAGATCCGATGGAAGCTCACGGAAAATGGAAAATATTCGGCAAGATCGGCCTACAGGATGCAATTCATGGGTACCGTTTTTTCCTCCATGGACAAGACGGTTTGGAGGCCATGGGCTCCACCTAAGACGAAGTTCTTTGCTTGGCTTGCAAATCAAAATAGAGTTTGGACGGCCAACCGCCTCACAAGAAGAGGGTGGCCAAATTGCGGTTTGTGCCCTTTTTGCAAGCAAACTACGGAGTCTATTGACCACCTCTTGGTTCATTGTCGGTTCACAAGAAGAATTTGGGACCTCATAAAAGATTGGCTTGGTCTCCCCAGCATCAACACCGGGAATTGGTTAAACCTCAACTTCAAGGATTGGTGGCTATTGATGAACAACGTCACTCCCAACCGCAAAGCCGTCGCCTCCCTCACCGTGCTCGTCACTTGGGAGGTTTGGAACGAGCGCAACGCTAGAGTGTTTCGTAATAAGAGCGCGCCGCCTCTAGTCGTCCTAGATAGAGTTAAGATGGGCTCGCTTGTGGGTTCTCGCGGGTGCCAAATGGTTGGGAATCTTGATGCCGTGAGAGTAGTTGTGTTGTAATAATTTCGGCTCCAAAACTTGCTTTCTTGCAATCTTCTCCTTAATTAATATAAGGGGCACAACTTTTGCCCCACGTTTCAGAAATGAACAACAACTGTGACACACGTTACAACCCACACCACCAAACTATGCTAGACCTAGATGCCAACCACATAAACACTTAGGCCACAACCTCCAAATCCCTCGAAGGGGAAACAAAAGTCCGATTATGCAAAGAAGGGCATAGTCGGACCACTCTTGCTTTGGAGAGTCAATGGTGTTATGAATGCCCGGACTCGCCTCAGATCCGCCAACCGTCACTAGTGTCCTGGATGTCGCACCACCAAATATTGCCACACCCCTCGTCAATCGCAACATGCAACCACCGCCACCACCCAATATCCTTCGAGTGCTTCCGTGCATCCCAGATGCCGCAACATTGGATCTTCCGCCGTTCGCTACCCATGCCACCAAGATGATCGTGCAGGTACAACGCCGTCGCTCATAGGATTTGCCAACAAGAGCCAGGCGTGTGTCGCCGATTCGCTCACCAATCGAGGGTAAGACCACAAAGAACAACACCCCAAGGATGTAACGACATCAACAATGCCGCATGTTAGAGATACAACCAAGAGACAATGGTACATGTTATTATTCATATGCTTCATAATTAATATTTATATTTATATGATATAACTATTATGCTTTATGAATATAAATTCAGAGGAAAACCCGTATGCACAAGTGAAAATATAAACACCAAGATGTGCCCTGGTCTTGTCTCTAAGATTAGGTTGCATGATGATCTTGTTTTTCTGGTCATGGGCAAAAGGTTTGCCAGTAACAATTTGAGCGCATTTTAACGCAACAATGGGCTGGTGATGTGTCCATTTTATATATCATTTTGCTCGATGTTTTTTCATATGTTTACATTAGAATTCTCACAATATTCTGAGTTAGATTCTACCTTTTAAGCCGATGTTCAACTCAAACTCATTTTTCGATGAACTTTGCACAACCATAGGTTTTTATTATGATTTTATTGTTTTCCCTTGACTTTGGCATGTGTTTAGGTGAAAAGGGAAAACTATAAAAAAACATGAGGAAGGAGTTCGCTTGGAGTCAGCCTATAGGAGTCACAACCATCAGATGTAGGCCATATAGAGTATTTTATTAATATTTTTACACAAGGCCAAACTCAAGATCCAACAACATGATATTGTGCTCCTCGTCCATACGAGTCCAACGAGTCAAAGAACACCTCAACCGGAATCCGTATGAACAAATGGCACCCAATACAAGTTGCCAGAAACTTTAACGACCAACAGTACGACCATGGATGACCGTACCGGACGTTGTACCTCAAGATCATCCTCAACCTTAAAGGAAGGCCGGGGAGGAAGACACCGAAGGGATCACCACCGAGACGCCGCCCATGCGCGTCCGCCCCGCCACACCAACGCCGCCACCATCATCACCGCTGCAACCCATGAGTAGATAGATATTTTGTGCGAACCTTTTGACCTCTGAAAAGTGAGCCCTCTTGGCCCCTCATAGCCCGAGGTAGTTCAGGGATATCTCTTGAGGATCGCATCTTATTTAGGAGCACAGTTGTCCAAAAGTTTAATGACTTTGGTACGGTGGCGAGTTTAAGACCTTTGGCTATTGTGACCTTAATTTTTTAATAACTTGTTGCTGTGTTTAATAAGAGATGGACAATTGAGTTGTGTATTCAATGTATTTCAATGGGAGACACTGTTATTCGAGGGACCGATCAGCGAACGGTAAATTATATCATATGCATTAGGTGGAAAACCACACCAGTTTATCATCTACTCTTATATTAATCGTTGCACCAATGTCCTCTCTCATCTACAACACCTTTGTATTTTAGTTTTTAGTTACTTTCATTCTTTGCTTGTATTCTAGTTCTAGTCTTTATAAACCTCTTCTATAAATTGTTTTCCTTAGCGACTTATAGAGTAGGGTATTTCCAGACTATGGTTTGGGTGCGAACATGACTGCGTGTAGGTTGACAACGTAGTTGTGGGGCTGGTAGTGCCAACATTATTGCTCTCATGGGTTCGATATTAAATTGGAAGAAATACTTGCACAAAATTATGTTTTAACGAGGTTGTGCACTTGCAAGCATTAGCTAGACAGACCCAACTTATTTATATACTACGAGATCTTATCGTCACATGTTGTTAGTAATATGAAAGGTTAACATACATACATGTACTTTGACCATGAGGGTGTTAGGTCCCTGCAAGTTGGAAGGGTTACTTTTGTTCTGTCTAACATTACACCATGAAAGGATGATTATAACAACAACTTCTTGGTATCTTGAAAAACGTGTATTGGACTTAATGACCCAAGACTAAGACTTGCTACTCCGGCGATGGAGAGATACTACATGGGCCACTCGGTACGTTGACATCCATCATCGTCTGTGCAGACACAACATGATGTAAATCATGGGGATGCCGGAATATGGTAATGAGAAAAAGAAATAAACCAGTAACGAGAATAACATGATATCATGATGAAGAGTTGCTTCACAGGGATATCGGAATATCTCGCCTCGGGTGTTGTTAAGTATTGGAACTATATGCACGGGAACTAACAGGTTCACTAAAATACATTCGTATAAGAGTGTCAATCATGATGGGTGTCCATGACTCCGCTATTGATTATTGACCAGAAGGTGTTCCAGGTCATGTCCACTTGTTATCGAACCTGTAGGGTCACACGCTTAAGTCCTTCTACAGATAGTTAAGTACATTGATGGTTGAAAACATGAGAGAGAGAGTCACTAGAATTGTTCCGGTGATCGAAAGAGTTTCAAACCGAAAACACGGAAGAGTTCCGGGTACCAGAAATTTCCCGGATAACCCAAACGGGCATCACACCATTGTAGAAGGGTCCAGAGATGTGTGGAAGGTTCTAATTATATCCGTAGGGCCCATGGGCTTCCCCACTTGATTGGACCAAGTGGTGGGGTTGGGGGCAACTACATGTGCCAGAAGGCTGATACGTCCATTTTGCATCGCTATTTTATATCATAATTTTCTGCTATTCATTGATATATTTCATATTTGGATATGATACTTATGTTATTTTATCTTATTTTGCATGTTTGATGACTATTGGAGAATTAACTGCCAGAGTCAGGATTCAGCTGGAAAAAGCATCGTCAAGACACCCTATTTCTGAAGATCGACAATTCATGGAAAATATACAGAAGTTCCTATTTTATCAGATGCCGGAGGCAGCCAAAAGGGGAGGCTGAGATGGGCCACGAGGGGCCCACGCCACCCCACGGCGCGGGGCCCACCTTGGCCGCGCCGGGGCCTAGCGTGATGCCCTGGCCCACCTCAGCGACGCCCCTTCGCGTACTTCTTCATCCGAACCCTAATCGTCGAGGGGGAGCCAGAGGAAATATTCCGCCGCCTCCACGAGGCGGAAACCATAGAGAGAGAAAAAGCTCTCCGGCAGGGAGAAATCTGCCGGGAAATTCCTTCCCGGAGGGAGGAAATCATCGCCATCGTCGCCGTCATCACGCTGGACTTCATCGGGATCATCATCATCATCATCATCATCATCATCTCCACCACCGTCACCATCATCTCCACCGCTCCACTTCGTTCCGCTGTAACATCTAGGCTGTACTTTGTCTAGTTCATAGGGGGAACTTTCCCGGTGTTAATTACTCCTTGTGGTTGATGCTATTAAGTTTTATCGGTGAATTAAGGTTTATGTCCAGATTGTTATTCATCATTTATCACCTCTGATCATGATCCTTATGATGTCTTGTGAGTAGGTTTAGTTCTTGAGGACATGGGAGAAGTCATGTTGTTAGTAGTGGAATTATGTTGAGTAATATTTAATGGTTTGATATTTAAGTGTGGTGTTATTCTTCTAGTGGTGTCATGTGAACGTCGACTACATGACACTTCACCTTTATGGCCTAGGGGAATGCATTGTGTATTTGGCTACTAATTGTGGGGTTGCCGGAGTGACAGAAACCTAAACCCCCGTTAGTAAACCGGTGCACGAGGGAGTGTAGGATCTCAGAGTTTAAGGCTGTGGTTAGATTTATCTTAATTACTTTCTTGTAATGCGGATGCTTGCAAGGGGCTTAATCACAAGTATGTATTAGTCCAAGTTAGGGCAGTGCATTAGCATAGTTCACCCACACAACACTTATCAAAACAATAAAGATTAATCAACTGTTTGAAGCGAAAGCACTTGACGAAATCCCGTGTGTCCTCAAGAACATTTTGCCATCATAAGTAAACCAACCGGCTTGTCCTTTGTGCTAAAAAGGATTGGGCCACTCGCTGCAATTATAATTACTGTCTTTATTTACTTGTATTTTATTTATCTGCTATATCAAAAACCCCTAAAAACTTGTCTGCTAGTATTTACAGTGAATCCTTGATCAAAACTACTTGTCAACACCTTCTGCTCCTCGTTGGGTTCGACACTCTTATTTATCGAAAGTACTATGATACACCCCCTATACTTGTGGGTCATCAAGACTATTTTCTGGCGCCGTTACCGGGAGTGAAGTGCTATTGGTAAGTGGAATTGGTAAGGGAAACTTTTACTCTAAGTGCTGTTTTTATTTCTGCTTGCTGTTTTTATTTTATTATGGAGAGATCTCCATTCGAATCCCTATTTGGTAATGCTACTGCCACTGCTAAGGTAGTAGATGACCCGCCGCCTGCTGAATTAGATCCATTTAAAATACCTATGAAAATTGTTGAACGTGTTATGGATAACCGCTATGTTGGAGATGGAACCATCCATCCCGGTGATCATTTACTTTTTATACATGAATTATGCGAGTTATTCAAGTGTGCAAGTATTTCAATGGAAGAAGTCAAGAGGAAGTTATTCTCTATATCACTGAAGGGCAGAGCTGCGGAATGGTATAAGATGCTGAAAAATGGCCGATCTATTGGCTGGGAGGAAATTGTACCCCTCTTTTATTCTAAATTCTATCCTCCTAGTGAGATTCATCAAGATCGAAATCATATATATAATTTTTGGCCTCATGATGGAGAAAGTATTGCCCAAGCGTGGGGGCGATTGAAGTCACTAATGCTCAAATGTCCCATTCATGAGCTCCCAAGTAATATTGTTATCAATAATTTTTATGCAAGGCTTTCTCTTCATGATAAGGATTTATTGGATGCCTCTTGTTCTGGATCATTTACACGTACTGAAGAAGAAGTTAAATGGGACCTTCTTGACCGTATTCAGGAAAATACTGAAGGATGGGAGAACGACAAAGGTAGAAAGTCAGGTATAAATTATGATATGAATGCATTAAATCTTTTATGGAGACTGATGATTTTCGTAATGTTAGTGTTGTTTATGGTCTTGATTCTCAAGTTGTTGCAAATTATTACAAAGCTTTTACCTCTTATCTTGATGTGCCTAAGAAGGATTTGAATAAATATCATGAGCCTTATAAAGATAAAGCTAATTCGGCATTGTTAAAAATATTGAAGTTCATATTGTTGACCACATTTTGCCAGAACCTTACATTGAGAAAATACCTTTTCCTGTTAAAGTCAAGGAACATTCTCTGATAGCTAGTGTGTTAATAAAAGTGCCAAGAAAGCTATAGAACCTGATGAGCAAATAATTGTTGAACCTGCAGTAGCAATAATAAAGGACCTTGTCGCAGAAAACATAGAAGGAGGACATATTATCTTTGTGAGGATGCTTCTAATATTGCTTCGCATCCTGGTAGATCTAGGAAAGCAAGTGTTCCTGTGCTTTCAGTTAAAATAGGAGAACATTGTTATTATGGTTTATGTGATATGGGCAACTTCCAGTGCTATTCCTTTTGAACTTTACAAAGAAATTATGTGTGGCGGACCTGCACTTAAAAACTGGCAAGATCCCTGTGTAAAGTGCAAACCCCTGGATCGATTCATTTGCACACACAGTTTAAGATGAAATATCACAACAAAGTATCAATTATTACACGATGATCAAGTACTTAGGAAAAATAATATTCGTTACAACTTTGCATAGCTTAAGGCTAGCTTGAAAGTAAAGCAGCGGAAAAATTATTCTTCATGGAGTCTCCATCATCTTCATGCGCCACAGGCGAACATGTTGGTTGCAGACTCGAAACCCTTAACGGAAACTCACTCGTCGTCAGAACAATCTGCAAAAATAAAATTTTGCAACAGAGTGGGTCAGAACCATTAAAAATGGAACTAGCAAGTGACACTTTGTGGACACTTAAGAATAACTCTAATGACCTATATGCATATTTGGCTGGTGGAGTTCAAGGCTATTTTGCATAAAGCCAATTTTTCCTAACACTTTGTAAAACATTTTCTTCAAATTGAGACATGTATGGCATGAAAACCATAGTCTCATCTACCCTTGTTCACCCTTCAAGTTTTATATAGAAGTTGGAATGTTGGGATCCTCCGTTGACGTCCTTGATCAGCTGCTCAGAATTGTCCGTAACCGGGGACACGGCTAAGTACTTAGTTTGACACTCTCGAGAGGTTGTGCACGTTCACCATTAGACCCAATCAGCCCAAACTATCCTCTACACTCCAATAGTGCTAAGGAAAAGGAGAAGATTGAGACGAGACTTTTCAGAAGCATTTTCCCACCCCATACCGCCTGACGCGCTCCACCTACAAACCTCTACCACCACCTGTCAAGCCAGGGCGAGTTGCTAGCTCTAAGTTGACGAGGGAATATCTCCCCGGCAACAGTGCCAGAAACAATGCTTGTACGTCACACGTCAGTTGGGAACCCCAAGAGGAAGGTATGATGAGTGCAGCAGCAAGTTTTCCCTCAGTATGAAACCAAGGTTTAATCGAACCAGTAGGAAAACGAGGTTTGCTTCGAAGGTGTTGGTGAAGGAGTGTAGTGCGGCGCAACACCAGGGATTCCGGTGCCAACGTGGAACCTGCACAACACAATCAAATTACTTTGCCCCAACTTAACAGTGAGGTTGTCAATCTCACCGGCTTGCTGAAAACAAAGGGTTAAACGTATCGAATGGAAATGATGTTTGTTTGCATAAAACAGTAGAGAACAATGATTGCAGTAGATTGTATTTCAGATGTAAAAGAATGGACCGGGGTCCACAGTTCACTAGTGGTGTCTCTCCAATAAGATAACTAACATGCTGGGTAAACAAATTACAGCTGGGCAATTGACAATTGATAAGTGCATATAACATGCATGTGTGAGCTGTGGTGTCTACTATGAGATTCATTTGGGCATTACGACAAAGTACATAGACCGCTATCCAGCATGCATCTATGCCTAAATAGTCCACTTTCCGGTTAACATCCGTACCCCTTCCAGTATTAAGTTGCAAGCAACAGACAATTGCATTAAGTAATGTGCGTAATGTAAACAATACATTCATCCTTGAATAAAGCATTGCTGTTTTACCCCTAGTGGCAACAACACATCTACAACCTTAGAACTTGCTGTCACTATCCCAGGTTAAATAGAGGTTGAACCCAACTATCATGCATAAATACCCCCTCTTGGAGTTACAAGTATTCACTTGGCCAAGGCTTCAACAAGTAACGGAGAGCATGCAAGATCACAAATGACATAGACATGATAATATAATATTCAGCTCCACATAGGTATCAATATAAGTCAGATCCCAGCAAACACAACATGTAGCATTACAATAAGATGATCTTGATCATGATAGGCAGCTCACAAGATCTAAACATGATGGCACAAGTGGAGAAGACAACCATCTAGCTACTGCTATGGACCCATAGTCCAAGGATGAACTACTCACGCATCACTCCGGAGGCGGGCATGGCGATGTAGAGCCCTCCGGTGATGATTCCCCTCTCCGGCAGGGTGCCGGGAAGAGCTTCAGAACCCCCCGAGTTAGGGTTGACGACGGCGGCGGCAGCGAATATGTTCTGGATGAAAGGCTCGGTGTTTTAGGGTTTTCACGTCTCGGGGAATAAATAGGCGAAGGGGCGATGTCGGCGGACCCCCGAGGGGCCCAAACCACCAGGCGGCGCGGTGGGCCCACTGCCGCGCCGCCTGTGGTTTGGCCACCTCGTGGCTCTCCTTCGTCTCTCCTTCGGACTCCGTGTACGTGCTGGAAAAATAGGGACTTGGCCTTTTGTTTCGTGCAATTCCGAGAATATTTCCAGAAGTAACTTTCTGAAACCAAAAACAGCAGAAAACAGGGAACTGGCACTGTGGCATCTTGTTAATAGGTTAGTCCCAGAAAATGCATAAAAGTGATATGAAGTGTATATAAAACATGTAGCAAATGGTATAATATAAGCATGGAACAGCAGAAATTATGGATACGTTGGAGACGTATCAAGCATCCCCAAGCTTAGTTCTACTCGTCCTCGAGTAGGTAAAACGATAACAACAAATAATTTCTGAGGAGACATGCTTTCACACAATCTTGATCAATATATTGCAAGGCTCATGTCATGAATGAAGTGACTCAAAGCAATGATCTATAGTTTGCTAACAAATAGATAAAGAGTAAACAATGAATCATATAAGCAAAAACTTTTCATGAATAGTACTTTCAAGACAAGCATCAAAAAGTTTTGCATAAGAGGTAACTCATAAAGCAATAGATTCAAAGTAAAAGGCATTGAAGCAACACAAAGGATGATTAAGTTTCAGCATTTGCTTTCAACTTGTAACATGTATATCTCATGGATAGTTGTCAACATAAAGCAATATAACAAGTGCAATAAGTAAATATGTAAGAATCAATGCACACAAAGTTGACACAAGTGTTTGCTTCTAAGATAGAAAGGAGTAGGTAAACTGACTCAACATAAAGTAAAAGATAGGCCCTTCGCAGAGGGAAGCAGGGATTAAATCATGTGCTAGAGCTTTTTAAGTTTTCGAAAGCATATAGAGAGCACAAAATAAGTATTTGAGAGGTGTTTGTTGTTGTCAACGAATGGTAGTGGGCACTCTAACCCCCTTGTCAACCAGACTTTCAAGAGCGGCTCCCATGAAGGACGTTATCTCTACCAGCAAGGTAGATCATCCCTCTTCTCTTTTGTTTACACATGTATTTTAGTTTCTTTATAGATGACACTCCTCCCAACCTTTTGCTTACACAAGCCATGGCTAACCGAATCCTCGGGTGCCTTCCAACATTCACATACCATGGAGGAGTGTCTATTTGCAAATTAAGTTGCTTACTGATAAATCAGGGCAAAACATGTGAAGAGAATTATTAATGAAAGTTGTAATTAATTGGGGCTGGGCACCCCGTTGCCAGCTCTTTTTGCAAATTATTGGATAAGCGGATGTATATGCCACTAGTCCATTGGTGAAAGTCTGTCAGAAGTAAATGACAAGATTGAAAGATAAAACACCACATACTTCCTCATGAGCTATAAAACATTGACACAAATAAGGAGTAATAAAGTTTTGAATAGTTTAAAGGTAGCACATGAAATATTTACTTGGAATGGCAGGAAATACCACATAGTAGGTAGGTATGGTGGACACAAATGGCATGGGTTTTGGCTCAAGTTTTGGATGCACGAGAAGCATTCCCTCTCAGTACAGAGTTTAGGCTAGCAAGGTTGTTTGAAGCAAACACAAGTATAAACCGGTACAGCAAGAATCACATAAAAACATATTGCAAGTATTATAAGACTCTACACTGTCTTCCTTGTTGCTCAAACATTTTACCAGAAAATATCTAGACCTTAGAGAGAACAAATATGCATCCCAAGTCTCAACAAGCTCTACGGTAGTTCTCCACTACTAGGCTTTAACTACATGATGCAAGAGCTTAAACATGATCTACTTGAGAGCTCAAAACAATTGCAAAGCATCAAATCGAAACAAGACAATGATCTACAAGAATGCATATGTCTTTTCCAATACCAACTACTACATGTAGCATTTTCTTTCTTCCAAACAAACACCAATCAATTTATTTAAACATAAACTCTCCAAATGATAATATAATGCAGCAAGAGAGTATTTATAAACAAGTGCTAACAGCTCGAAGAGATGCATGAAAAACAGGAGCTAAAAGCACTGCAGTAGCTAGTTAAGAATACTCAACAAATATAAGTGAAGAACATGAGTATTCACATGAAAAAGCGGAGCGTGTCTCTCTCCCACACAAGGATTGCTAGGATCCGAATTTATTCAAACAAAAACAAAAATAAAAACACACAGACGCTCCAAGTAAAGCGCATAAGATGTGAAAGAATTAAAATATAGTTTCACTAGAGATGACCTGATAAGTTTGTTGATGAAGAAGGGGATGCCTTGGGCATCCCCAAGCTTAGACGCTTGAGTCTCTCTGAATATGGTTGGGATGAACCACGGGGGCATCCCCAAGCTTAGGCTTTTCACTCTTCTTGATCACATAATATCACCCTTCTCGCTTGATCCTTGAAAACTTCCTTCACACCAAACTCAAGACAGTTCTCATTAGAGGGTTAGTGCATAATCAAAAATTCTCATATTCTGTAATGATACAATCAATCCCAAAGCTTCTGGACATTAGCTACAGCCACCAATGCTTTGTGGAGCAAAGAAATCCACACAAACACAGTAAAAGAGCGAATGCAAAACAAAAGGCAGAATCTGTCAAAAACAGAACAGTCTGGAATGACGAATTTTTTCGAGGCACTTAAGTTGCTCAGATGGATCTGGCCTAAAATAATGAAAGTTGCGTACATATCTCAGGAATATGCGTGATTTTTTCAGAATTTTTTGAATTTTCTACAGGGAGATAAGCTCAAATCCGTGACAGCTAAAAATCTGTCACTGCGCAGAAATCCAAATCTTGCATCAACTTTCAATATAGAACTTTACTTGGCACAACATTGCGATAAAATAAAGATACAAAGGAGTTGCTACAGAAGTAACAAAACTCCTTGACTCAAAGAAAACAAAAATAACAGCAAATAAAAACGATGGGTTGTCTCCCATAAGCGCTTTTCTTTAACGCCTTTCAGCTAGGCGCAGAAAGTGAAAATCAAGTGTTGTCAAGAGAAGAAGCATCAACATCATAACTTGCTCTAACAATAGAGTCAAAAGGTAACTTCATTCTCTTCCTAGGGAAGTGTTCCATACCTTTCTTGAGAGGAAATTGGTACCTTATATTACCTTCTTTCATATCAATGATGGCACCAACAGTTCGAAGAAAAGGTCTTCCCAAAACAATAGGACAAGATGCATTGCATTCAATATCCATAACAATAAAATCAACGGGGACAAGGTTATTGTTTACTGTAATAAAAACATCATTAACTCGCCCCAAAGGTTTCTTCATAGCATTATCAGCGAGAAAAACATCCAAATAACAATGTTCCAAAGGTGGCAAATCAAGAATATCATAAAGCTTCTTGGGCAAAACCGAAATACTTGCACCAAGATCACACAAGGCATTGCAATCAAAATCATTCACCTTTACCTTAATGATGGGTTCCCAACCATCTTCTAATTTCCTAGGAATAGAAGCTTTAAGTTTCAACTTCTCCTCCCTAGCTTGCAAAAGAGCATTTGTAATATGCTTTGTAAAAGCCAAATTAATAGTGCTAGCATTGGGACTTCTAGCTAATTTTTGCAAGAACATAATAACTTCAGAGATGTTACAATCATCAAAATCAAAATCATTATTGTCAATGGTGGTGGAACCATTGTCTCCAATAGTTTGAAAAATTTCAGCACTTTTATCAGAAAAAGTTTCAGCAGTTTTAGGCAATTTCAAACGCTTTGCAGAAGTAGTAGAGACATTACCAACACCAATAACATTACCATCAATAGTAGGAGGCTTACTAGCATGTGAAACATTAGCATTACTAGTGGTGGTGATAGTACAAACTCTAACTATACTATTCTCTTTTTCAAGTTCTTCCTCTTTTTCCCACCTAGCATGCAATTCAGCCAACATCCTAATATTATTATCAATTCGAACTTGGATGGCATTTGCTGTAGCAAATGACTTAGTATCTTTAACTTCATTAGGCATAACTTTCAGTTTTAGAATTTCAACATCATGAGCAAGACTATCAACTTTAGAAGCAAGATCATCAATTTTTTCAAACTTTTCCTCAACAGTTTTATTGAAAGCTTTTTGTGTGCTAATAAATTCTTTAAGCATAGCTTCAAGATCAGAGGACACACTTCTATTGTTGCTGTAGGAATTACCATAAGAATTGCCATAACCATTTGAAGGATAAGGCTTATAGTTGTTGCTACCAAAATTATTCCTATAAGCATTGTTGTTGAAGTTGTTGTTTTTAATGAAGTTTACATCAACATGCTCTTCTTGAGCAACCAATGAAGCTAAAGGAACATTATTAGGATCAACATGAGATCTACCATTCACAAGCATAGACATAATAGCATCAATCTTATCACTCAAAGAGGAGGTTTCTTCAACAGAATTTACCTTCTTACCTTGAGGAGCTCTTTCGGTGTGCCATTCGGAATAGTTGATCATCATATCATCAAGTAGCTTTGTTGCTGCACCTAAAGTGATGGACATAAAGGTTCCTCCAGAGGCTGAATCCAATAAGTTCCTTGAGGAAAAATTTAATCCTGCATAAAAGGTTTGGATGATCATCCAAGTAGTCAGTCCATGAGTGGGACAATTCTTCACCAAAGATTTCATTCTTTCCCAAGCTTGAGCAACATGTTCATTATCAAGTTGTTTAAAATTCATAATGCTACTTCTCAAGGATATAATCTTAGCAGGAGGATAATATTTCCCTATGAAAGCATCTTTGCATTTTGTCCAAGAATTAATACTATTTCTAGGCAAAGAAAGCAACCATTCTTTAGCTCTTCCTCTCAAGGAGAAAGGAAAAAGTTTCAGTTTTATAATATCCCCATCCATATCCTTATACTTTTGCATTTCACAAAGTTCAACAAAGTTATTAAGATGGGCAGCAGCATCATCAGTACTAACACCAGAAAATTGCTCTTTCATAACAAGATTTAATAGAGCAGGTTTAATTTCATAAAATTCTGCTGTAGAAGCAGGTGGAGCAATAGGAGTGCATATGAAATCATTGTTGTTTGTGCTAGTGAAGTCACACAACTTAGTGTTCTCAGGAGTACTCATTTTGAAAAACAAAATCAAACTGAATTAAACAAGTAACTAATTTTTTTGTGTTTTTGATAAAGAGAGCAAACAAGACTAAATAAAAATAAACTAAGCAAGACAAATAACAAAGTAAAGAGATTGGGTGTGAGAGACTCCCCTTGCAGAAGCAATTCGGTTTTCCCCGGCAACGGCGCCAGAAAACGTGTTGCTGGCTCTAAGTTGACGAGGGAATATCTCCCGGCAACAGTGCCAGAAACAATGCTTGTACGTCACACGTCAGTTGGGAACCCCAAGAGGAAGGTATGATGAGTGCAGCAGCAAGTTTTCCCTCAGTATGAAACCAAGGTTTAATCGAACCAGTAGGAAAACGAGGTTTGCTTCGAAGGTGTTGGTGAAGGAGTGTAGTGCGGCGCAACACCAGGGATTCCGGTGCCAACGTGGAACCTGCACAACACAATCAAATTACTTTGCCCCAACTTAACAGTGAGGTTGTCAATCTCACCGGCTTGCTGAAAACAAAGGGTTAAACGTATCGAATGGAAATGATGTTTGTTTGCATAAAACAGTAGAGAACAATGATTGCAGTAGATTGTATTTCAGATGTAAAAGAATGGACCGGGGTCCACAGTTCACTAGTGGTGTCTCTCCAATAAGATAACTAACATGCTGGGTAAACAAATTACAGCTGGGCAATTGACAATTGATAAGTGCATATAACATGCATGTGTGAGCTGTGGTGTCTACTATGAGATTCATTTGGGCATTACGACAAAGTACATAGACCGCTATCCAGCATGCATCTATGCCTAAATAGTCCACTTTCCGGTTAACATCCGTACCCCTTCCAGTATTAAGTTGCAAGCAACAGACAATTGCATTAAGTAATGTGCGTAATGTAAACAATACATTCATCCTTGAATAAAGCATTGCTGTTTTACCCCTAGTGGCAACAACACATCTACAACCTTAGAACTTGCTGTCACTATCCCAGGTTAAATAGAGGTTGAACCCAACTATCATGCATAAATACCCCCTCTTGGAGTTACAAGTATTCACTTGGCCAAGGCTTCAACAAGTAACGGAGAGCATGCAAGATCACAAATGACATAGACATGATAATATAATATTCAGCTCCACATAGGTATCAATATAAGTCAGATCCCAGCAAACACAACATGTAGCATTACAATAAGATGATCTTGATCATGATAGGCAGCTCACAAGATCTAAACATGATGGCACAAGTGGAGAAGACAACCATCTAGCTACTGCTATGGACCCATAGTCCAAGGATGAACTACTCACGCATCACTCCGGAGGCGGGCATGGCGATGTAGAGCCCTCCGGTGATGATTCCCCTCTCCGGCAGGGTGCCGGGAAGAGCTTCAGAACCCCCCGAGTTAGGGTTGACGACGGCGGCGGCAGCGAATATGTTCTGGATGAAAGGCTCGGTGTTTTAGGGTTTTCACGTCTCGGGGAATAAATAGGCGAAGGGGCGATGTCGGCGGACCCCCGAGGGGCCCAAACCACCAGGCGGCGCGGTGGGCCCACTGCCGCGCCGCCTTGGTTTGGCCACCTCGTGGCTCTCCTTCGTCTCTCCTTCGGACTCCGTGTACGTGCTGGAAAAATAGGGACTTGGCCTTTTGTTTCGTGCAATTCCGAGAATATTTCCAGAAGTAACTTTCTGAAACCAAAAACAGCAGAAAACAGGGAACTGGCACTGTGGCATCTTGTTAATAGGTTAGTCCCAGAAAATGCATAAAAGTGATATGAAGTGTATATAAAACATGTAGCAAATGGTATAATATAAGCATGGAACAGCAGAAATTATGGATACGTTGGAGACGTATCACGAGTCCACGCAACTTAATCCATCAAGACAGAGCCCATATGACTGCACTGGAAGCAATCTTCACTTGGAGTTCTTCAGATCCCTTTGTTCCTGGTGGCCATCCACAAGTGAATATCCCTCAGGTAAAACCCCTGGGACAACACTCAACTCAAACATCCTCTTATCAAAACCAACTCCACCCAGGTGTTTCATTTTAACTTAGTAGAATTTAACTTTTCATAAAAACATCTTTTGCATAACACTTCAATAATCCACTAAGTTAAAATGGGATGCTAGACCATCTAGTAAAGGGGAGCTATTCTAAACAGTTTTAGCATAGCAATTCTACTAAGTCCTACACATGCTTAAGAAAAATATTCTACTCATGCATAGACAAAATACTTAGGAAATTTATGAGGTGTGCCACTTGCCTTGGCAACAAGGAGAGCAGTAGTAGCAGTTGCAATAGTCCTCGTTTCCCTCCGAAAATTCTAACACATGAAACACAACAAATAAATATACAAGCATACCAACAATTCTAAGGAAAATATGAGATGCATGAGATGCACTTAGAAACACCATAATAAACCATACTATCTTTTCTAAATTTCACTAAGTCATGCATGCGTCGAAAATGCAATAAAAATAATTTTTAATATTATTTATAAATAAAAACAACACCTAAAAAGGGAATAACTACAAATTAAATACTACTGCGCAACAATTAATATACAAAAATTAAAGGGGTGTTCCTACGGCCAGGGGATAACTAAACAAAGATGTAGCAATTGGAATTACTCAAAAAGCTATTTTTAACAAAAGTTATGTAAAAAATACTCAAACTTCTCATTTGAAATTTGAATAATCTAAGTTTGACAAAACGTAAAACTAATACCGCAAAAAGATTCTACACGTCGAGAGCTTTTCGGAAACATAAAATTTGGCCAAACCAATAAAAAGTACTAATAGATCTAAGATCTAGGGTCTTTTCTGCAAAACTGCTAAATAGAAAAAAATTGAGAAATCTTCTTCCACGCTGGCGCTGACGTGGCGTTGACTGGTGACGGAGCTGCTGACTTGGCGCTGACGTGGATGCTGACTCGGCGTCGACGTGGCTGCTCCTGATTCGCTTATACCCCTTCGCCGTTAGATCTAATCTAGGCCGTCAATCCTAAATCTAACGACTCAGATCTATTTGACCTAAAAGGGGCGGCGCGACTGGCCGGAGTTGCTCCGGTGGCCGAGGTTTGCGGCGGCACCATGGCCGGCGTCGAGCAATGCGTGCAAGGAGAGGGTTTGGGGAGGGGTTTTGTTACCACCAGCTGCAAGAAGTCGTGGCGGAGTTGATGGAGCGGTCGCGGACGGCGCGGGTGCTGCGGTTAGTCGTGGATCGCTTGCCGGAGTTGACGGAGCGGTGGCGAGCTTCGGTTGATGATGTAGTCGATGTTCTGGCGCACAAACAAATCACGCAAAAATCACCGAGGTGCGCAAGAGCAATACAAAGAAGATGGGGCAAAAGAGAGGGCGCGAGATCGATGGTGCTCACCGGAGTTTGAGAAATAGGGCGGCGGAAATGGCGGGACGACGAGCTCGAGTGTGGGCAGCCTGGCGGCCCGTAGATGAAATTGTCTGAGGGGAAAAGGCGGCGGAGTCTTGGGGTATATAGGGGCTGGTGGGATCGGATAGGGTTTGTTTAAAAACGCGAATTGATCCGGAGTTGGAGATAGATACGGAGACGAGATTTTCGGGCTGGAGGTTGAAGGAGATGACGTCACTGCTCGCGTCATGGGTGGGGCCCGCATGGCAGTGAGTGAAGGGGAGAGAGGGAGGCCGCGGGCTGCTGCTGGGCTTCTGCTGGGCTGCACGGCTGGCTGCTCTTTCCTATTTTTTTTGTAACAAAACCTATTCTTTTCATAACTTTGGTTTTAAACCTCCAAATGAGTTCAAACCAATTTGTAAAATCTTGTAAACTAATATTTATCAAAGTAAAATATTTGATCATACTGTTGAAAGAATTTCAAAACTATAATTTAAAATATTGTATAATTGCATAATTGACACTTTATGTCAATTTTAAATTAGGGTTTTAAATTAAAATATTTGTGGCTTAAATAAAAACCAGTAAAACACCACAAATGTAAATATTTGAAAATAATTTATTTTCCAAATAAGTACAATCAAATCACAACCAAAAATTAGACATAACAAATAAAACCATAATAATCAAAAACAATATATAGGGCATAACTTGCCCTTTTAATATATTTTCTTAAATATGTTTTAAAGTGGAATTATATTTCCAACTTTTGAAAATTTTAAATGCAAACAATGCAAGAAGATGATGAATGCATGCATGATTTTGAATTTGCAAATCAAAATATATATAGTTTTCAAAAAGTTTTTGATTTTTCGGAATTTTCAAAATTTTGAAAACCTGGGATGTTACAGACTACCACACTTAAAAGGAATCTCGTCCCCGAGATTCGAGAGGCTAGGAAGAATGGGTTTGAACACCCTGGGTTTTTGGCAACTGGGTGGGCTACCACCCTTAAAAGAATTTTTTTTGTTGGTAGTCAAAGTTCAAACTGAATACTTGATTGGGAACGTACCATTCACCATACTAGGCTCATTATAGGTTCTTTCCATATGGATATGGTTCACATATCCTTTATCGAAAGGATTTGGCTTGGCAACTTCTCCAGTCTTCTTTTCTGGGTAGTCATTGGCATAATGGCCCTTGTTATTGCACTTGAAGCAGAGCACTTGGCTGATATCCTTCTTGGGTTCAGGATTTGGACGGTGCTGTCCATTGTTATGATTATGACCAGCATGTCCATTTCCCCTGTGGCCTCCATTGTTTCCCTTGAATCCACCATTATGGTTGTGATCCTGATGCTTGTGGTTGCTTTCTCCACTATGGCTGCTTCCTCCACTATGGCGATGACCATCATGAGAAAAATGTTTCTTGAGCGAGGGTTCAGAATGATGTTTGTTGATACCCAGCTTCCTCTTCCTGCTTTCAGCCTTCTTGATGTTATCGTCCAATATGATTGCTTGGTCTAGGAGGGCCTGATAATTTGGAGCATAAGCGACTGACAAAGGAATCTTCAGCTCGTCACTCAGCCCTTTGAGAAATTTTGCCTTTCTCTTACCATCAGTGTCAATGTCTTCAGGAGCATAACGAGACAATGAATGAAAGTCATCCATATACTCCTTAAGTGTCCTGTTCCCTTGCCTCAGGTTTCAGAACTCTTCTTGCTTCAAGTCCATAATTCCCGAGGAGATATGAGCACTTCGAAAGCCTTCCTTGAAGGTATCCCAAGTTAAAGTGTCCAGAGGGTGGGTGATTTGATAAGTTTCCCACCATTGAGCAGCTGGTCCTTCCAACAGATGAGCGGTAAACCTACCATTTCAGGATCAGTACACTCACAAGTCACCAGATCCTTTTGCACAGAGCGCAACCAATCATCTGCCACAATTGGCTCAGTTGCATTGGAGAACTAGTTAGGCCTGAGCCTCAGAAATCTGGCAAGCCTATCCACTTGGGAGGAGGTGGTGGCGGTGGTGGAGGTGGCGGTCCATTCTGATTGGCCATGAATTGAGCCATCATAGTCATCAGCTGAGTCTGTGCTGCAATCATCTGTTGAAGCATTGCATCGGTGTTGTTGTTCTCAGGATCACGTCGGGGAGGCATCTGTGGGTTTTAGCATAGATGAGCAAAAGATAGACAGATCTAGGAGAAATATTCCTACCCATACAAGCAATTAACACAATCAACCAAATTCGTTAAACTCCAATACATCTTTTGAGAAAACCGAACTAATCATTTTGGGTTGAAGCACCCCAAGGTTATGAGAAACAAATACGATAGTACTGCCATACCACAATTTGATAGGTCAATACATCATCAACATCTCGTTATTCTAATAAAAGGTGGTCTAGTCTATCTCCTTCTTGAGTGCATCGAGTTCCTCCTCTATTTTCTTGAGTTCATCAAGGTACTTCTGGATGTTGTGAAGCCTAAATCGAAGTCTTTCTCCAAGGTACTTGATGGCCTCCCATGCTGCACTTCTTGCGGAATCAAAGAATGATGTGTGGAGTATTGGGTTTGTGAACATGCAGCAACCTTTGGTCTTGTGGTCATCGTTTTTGCTCTTGTATATATGGAGTTGAACCCACCAGTACTCTTGACCTTCATCCATGAAAGGAAATCCTTTGTATAATGCTTCTCCTTCAAATCCCAAGCTCTTCATGTTATCCTTAAGTGCTTTTGGAAAATCAGTCTCACATTGTAGAGTCATGGTCATCACTAGTCCTTTCTTGATTGATTCGATGAGGCTGGTCATCTAAAAACAAGAGAATGTAATTTTAGAAAGCAATTAGTTAAGATAGTTAAAAGAATGACATTAGAAAAGTTTTGGATGGAGACAAATAAATTTTTGTCCTATGGGCTTTCTTATTTCTATCCAAACTTAGGGTTTCGAACCTACAGGCAACACAGTGATCTGATACCATCTGTGGCGGACCTGCACTTAAAAACTGGCAAGATCCCTGTGTCAAGTGCAAACCCCTGGATCAATTCATTTGCACACACAGTTTAAGATGAAATATCACAAAAAAGTATCAATTATTACACGATGATCCAGTACTTAGGAAAAATAATATTCGTTACAACTTTGCATAGCTTAAGGCTAGCTTGAAAGAGTAAAGCAGCGGAAAAATTATTCTTCATGGAGTCTCCATCATCTTCATGCGCCACAGGCGAACATGTTGGTTGCAGACTCGAAACCCTTAACAGAAACTCACTCGTCGTCAGAACAATCTGCAAAAATAAAATTTTGCAACAGAGTGGGTCAGAACCATTTAAAATGGAACTGGCAAGTGACACTTTGTGGACACTTATAGGAATAACTCTAATAACCTGTATGCATATTTGGCTGGTGGAGTTCAAGGCTATTTTGCATAAAGCCATTTTTTTCCTAACACTTTGTAAAACATTTTCTTCAAATTGAGACATGTATGGCATGAAAACCATAGTCTCATCTACCCTTGTTCACCCTTCAAGTTTTATATAGAAGTTGGAATGTTGGGATCCTCCGTTGATGTCCTTGATCAGCTGCTCAGAATTGTCCGTAACCGGGGACACGCTAAGTACTTAGTTTGACACTCTCGAGAGGTTATGCACGTTCACCATTAGACCCAATCAGCCCAAACTATCCTCTACACTCCAATAGTGCTAAGGAAAAGGAGAAGATTGAGACGAGACTTTTCAGAAGCATTTTCCCACCCCATACCGGCCTGACGCGCTCCACCTACAAACCTCTACCACCACCTGTCAAGCCAGGGCGAGTCCACGCAACTTAATCCATCAAGACAGAGCCCATATGACTGCACTGGAAGCAATCTTCACTTGGAGTTCTTCAGATCCCTTTGTTCCTGGGTGGCCATCCACAAGTGAATATCCCTCAGGTAAAACCCCTGGGACAACACTCAACTCAAACATCCTCTTATCAAAACCAACTCCACCCAGGTGTTTCATTTTAACTTAGTAGAATTTAGCTTTTCATAAAAACATCTTTTGCATAACACTTCAATAATCCACTAAGTTAAAATGGGATGCTAGACCATCTAGTAAAGGGGAGCTATTCTAAACAGTTTTAGCATAGCAATTCTACTAAGTCCTACACATGCTTAAGAAAAATATTCTACTCATGCATAGACAAAATACTTAGGAAATTTATGAGGTGTGCCACTTGCCTTGGCAACAAGAGAGCAGTAGTAGCAGTTGCAATAGTCCTCGTTTCCCTCCGAAAATTCTAACACATGAAACACAACAAATAAATATACAAGCATACCAACAATTCTAAGGAAAATATGAGATGCATGAGAGGCACTTAGAAACACCATAATAAACCATACTATCTTTTCTAAATTTCACTAAGTCATGCATGCGTCGAAAATGCAATAAAAATAATTTTTAATATTATTTATAAATAAAAACAACACCAAAAAAGGAAATAACTACAAATTAAATACTACTGCGCAACAATTAATATACAAAAATAAAAGGGGTGTTCCTACGGCCAGGGATAACTGAACAAAGCTGTAGCAATTGGAATTACTCAAAAAGCTATTTTTAAACAAAAGTTATGTAAAAAATACTCAAACTTCTCATTTGAAATTTGAATAATCTAAGTTTGACAAAACGTAAAACTAATACCGCAAAAAGATTCTACACGTCGAGAGCTTTTCGGAAACATAAAATTTGGCCAAACCAATAAAAAGTACTAATAGATCTAAGATCTAGGGTCTTTTCTGCAAAACTGCTAAATAGAATAAAATTGAGAAATCTTCTTCCACGCTGGCGCTGACGTGGCGTTGACTGCTGACGAGCTGCTGACTTGGCGCTGACGTGGATGCTGACTCGACGTCGACGTGGCTGCTCCTGATTCGCTGATACCCCTTCGCCGTTAGATCTAATCTAGGCCGTCAATCCTAAATCTAACGACTCAGATCTATTTGACCTAAAAGGGGCGGCGCGGCTGGCCGGAGTTGCACCGGTGGCCGAGGTTTGCGGCGGCGCCGTGGCCGGCGTCGAGCAATGCGTGCAAGGAGAGGTTTGGGGAGGGGTTTTGTTACCACTAGCTGCAGGAAGTCGAGGCGGAGTTGATGGAGCGGTCGCGGACGGCGCGGGTGCCGCGGTTAGTCGTGGATCGCTTGCCGGAGTTGACGGAGCGGCGGCGAGCTTCGGTTGATGATGTAGTCGACGTTCTGGCGCACAAACAAATCACACAAAAATCACCGAGGTGCGCAGAGCAATACAAAGAAGATGGGGGCAAAAGAGAGGGCGCGAGATCGACGGTGCTCACCGGAGTTTGAGAAAGAGGGCGGCGGAAATGACGGGACGGCGAGCTCGAGTGTGGGCAGCCTGGCGGCCCGTAGATGAAATTGTTTGAGGGGAAAAGGCGGCGGAGTCTTGGGTATATATAGGGGCTGGTGGGATCGGATAGGGTTTGTTTAAAAACGTGAATCGATCCGGAGTTGGAGATAGATACGGAGACGAGATTTTCAGGGCTGGAGGTTGAAGGAGATGATGTCACTGCTCGCGTCATGGGTGGGGCCCGCATGGCAGTGAGAGAAGGGGAGAGAGGGAGGCCGCGGGCTGCTGCTGGGCTTCTGCTGGGCTGCACGGCTGGCTGCTCTTTCCTATTTATTTTTTTAACAAAACCTTTTCTTTTTCATAACTTTGGTTTTAAACCTCCAAATGAGTTCAAACCAATTTGTAAAATCTTGTAAACTAATATTTATCAAAATAAACTATTTGATCATACTGTTGAAAGAATTTCAAAACTATAATTTTAAAATATTGTATAATTGCATAATTGACACTTATGTCAATTTTAAAATAGGGTTTTAAATTAAAATATTTGTAGCTTAAATAAAAACAGTAAAACACCACAAATGTAAATATTTGAAAATAATTTATTTTCCAAATAAGTACAATCAAATCACAACCAAAAATTAGACATAACAAATAAAACCATAATAATCAAAAACAATATATAGGGCATAACTTGCCCTTTTAATATATTTTCTTAAATATGTTTTCAAGTGGAATTATATTTCCAACTTTTGAAATTTTTAAATGCAAACAATGCAAGAAGATGATGAATGCATGCATGATTTTGAATTTGCAAATCAAAATATATATAGTTTTCAAAAAGTTTTTGATTTTTCGGAATTTTCAAAATTTTGAAAACCTGGGATGTTACATTATGCATGAAATTAGTCCCTGTGAACTTGAGGATATTGATGTGGTTATTCAGCTTGATAATAGAAAAACTATCTCTCCCATTGGTATTGTGAGAGATGTTGAGGTTTTATGCGGTAAAACTAAATATCCTGCTGATTTTCTAGTACTTGGTTCTGAAGCTAGTAAAACTTGTCCTATTATTTTCGGTAGACCTTTCTTGAATACATGTGGTGCTATTATAGACTGTAAGAAAGAGAAAATTTATACTAAATTTAATGGAGAATCTTATGAGTTTAATTTCTCTAAGTTTGGTAAGAAACTTTATGAAACTGAATTGCCTAACGAGGATGCAAAAATTGAACAACTTGCTGCTATTGCTATTGCTCCTAACAGTGCTTTGCAGCAATACATGGAGGAACACGAAAGTGAGGTCTTTATGGAAGAGAGAATGAAATTGACAATATCTTTCTTCATCAACCACCATTACTTAAACATAATTTGCCAGTGGAGGATTTGGGTACCCCTACACCTCCTAAAGAAGATCCTGTTTTCAATTTAAAACCTTTGCCTGATAATCTTAAATATGCTCACATTGATGACAAGAAAACATATCCTGTTATTATTAGTTCTAAACTTTCAGGTAATGAAGAGGCAAGGTTACTAGAAGTATTGAAGAAACGCCGAGGAGCTATTGGATATACTCTGGATGATTTAAAGGGGATTTCTCCTACTATATGTCAACGCGCCATCAACATGGAAGATGATGCAAAACCTGTTGTGGAGCACCAGCTTCGTTTAATCCCTAAAATGAAGGAAGTGGTAAGAAATGAGGTATTAAAACTCCTCGATGCTGGTATAATTTATCCTATTGCTGATAGCAGATGGTAAGCCCTATGCATTGTGTTCCTAAGAAAGGAGGAGTTACTGTTGTGCCAAATGAAAATAATGAACTTATCCCTCAAAAAGTAGTTGTCGGATACAGGATGTGCATTGATTTTCAAAAGGTTAATACAGTTACCAAGAAAGATCACTATCCCTTACCTTTTATTGATCAAATGTTAGAACGGTTGTCTAAGAAAACTCATTTTTGCTTTCTTGATGGTTATTCTGGATTTTCACAAATTGCTGTTAGAAAGAAAGATCAAGAGAAAACCTCTTTTACTTGTCCTTATGGAACTTATGCTTATAGGCGTATGCCTTTTGGTTTCTGTAATGCTCCTGCTACATTTCAAAGATGCATGTCTGCCATTTTTCATGGTTTTTGTGAAGAAATTGTGGAAGTATTCATGGATGATTTTTCCGTCTATGGAACTTCTTTTGACAACTGCTTGCACAATCTTGATAAATTTTTGCAGAGATGTGAGGAAACTAATCTTGTTCTTAATTGGGAGAAATGCCACTTTATGGTTAATGAAGGGATTGTTCTGGGTCATAAATTTTTTGAAAGAGGTATTGAAGTGGACAGAGCTAAAGTTGAAGCAATTGAGAAAATGCCCTGTCCTAGGGATGTTAAAGGTATTCGTAGTATTCTTGGTCATGCTGGTTTCTATAGTAGGTTTATTAAAGATTTCTCTAAAATTTCAAAACCTCTTACTAATCTTCTCCAAAAAGATGTACCTTTTGTTTTTTATGATGATTGTAAAGAAGCTTTTGAGATTCTAAAAAAGGCTTTAATCACTGCTCCTGTTGTTTAGCCTCCTGATTGGACTTTACCATTTGAAATTATGTGTGATGCTAGTGATTTTGCTGTAGGTGATGTTCTTGGACAGCGAATAGATAAGAAGTTGAATGTTATTCATTATGCTAGTAAGACTCTTGATGCTGCTCAAAAGAATTATGCTACTACTGAAAAAGAGTTTTTAGCAGTAGTCTTTGCTTGTGATAAGTTTAGACCCTATATTGTTGATTCGAAAGTTACTATCCATACAGATCATGCTTCTATTAGATACCTTATGGAAAAGAAAGACGCTAAGCCTAGACTTATAAGATGGGTGCTTCTATTACAAGAGTTTGATTTGCACATTGTAGATAGGAAAGGGCTAAAAATTCTGTCGCTGATAACTTGTCTAGATTGGAAAACATTTCTTATGATCCTGTTCCTGTTAATGATAGTTTTCCAAATGAACAATTGGCTGCGATAAAGGTAAGCTCGCGAGAGAGTCCTTGGTATGCTAACTACGCTAACTTTATTGTTGCCAAGTATTTGCCTCCAACCTTTACAGCTCAGCAAAGAAGAAAATTCTTTTATGACTTGAGGCATTATTTTTGGGATGACTGATGCATGTAAAATGCATACATGAACTTTGCATGTTATTACTAGATATTCCTACATATTTGCAACTTATATGATGTTATATTCATGTTTTATAATGATTTCGGGGATTTTCTAAACAATCTCCCCTCTTTTGGTTCTAACTCTGTTTTCCAGAAAACGTCTTTTTTAGTGTTTCGGACTTTCCGGGAGCTTCGGGACTCCAAAAAGGGCAAGGCCAAAGAGAACGGTTCAGAATTTTCGAGACGAACGCAATGGACTGAAAATGAAGACCAGAAGCCCAACCAGCTGGAAACTAGAGGGCCCCACGCGGTCAGATTCCCTGGCCGCGTGAGGACCCCTCTTTTCCCCCTCGTGGCTCCGATGCCGTCTGTTTTCGTCTCCGTGGCTTCGTCTTGACCTAAAACCGGCTATAAAAATAGTCCCCCGGGGAGTTTCGGGAAGAGGCGGCGGAGAAACACAAAACCACGAAACCGAGAGTCAGAAGGCTGCCGCCGGAGAAGATCAGAGGGGGGAAACGCCGCCGGAATCACCTCCGGAGGGCTCCACCCCCCTCCGGCGTGTTCATCATCAACATCTACAGCAAGATCATCTCCATATCTCCACTGTAAACTCTTGGCAAACATGATATATGATGCAATATACTATTCCCTTGATCTATTGTGTCTCCCCATCTATGTTTGAGAAGTGATTTGTTCATGGCAATAGTGAAATAGTTCGTTGATTGGTTGCATACAAGTTTTGTTATCTTTTATGATTGTCTTTATGTACAATATATGAGTGCACACATATGTTGGGGAATGCATGTAAGGTGATCACCGGTAATGTAATGGAGTGAGGGAGACTTGGGAGGACATGTAAACCTGAGACCGAGTCATGAAGTTACTTTATTGGGGGATATATATAGGGGACCTTAGAACTTAAGGCTATGGTGGGACTTTTATGTCTTAATAATTCTTGTGTGCTCATTTACTTGGCCATGAGATCCATCATAAGGGGTTTTAGTTCATTTACTTGGCTACACCTATTTATGGCTCCTTCCTAGAAGAAACAATTAAGACTGAAACATGTGCTTCACTAATTGTGACAACCACACGAATGAAATAACAATTGCTAGAACATTTGCTCCCTTGAGATATTTGCTACTTGAGATATTTGCTACTTGCTACTTTGAGAAACTTGCTCTAAGAAACTTGCGTTTGAAACTTGATTGAGAAACTTGTTACTAGATAAACCCATTCCACATCACTTGCTTTCATTAGTTAGTTCCTTTCATATTTAAACTTATTGCTTTGCACAAACGGCCATATAAGAGGGTTATAGGGCTTTAGAGAATAGATAGTTTACCTTCAGCTCCTCGTGGGTTCGACACTCAAATACTTATCGAATTGTGCTACAGTGATTCCTTGCTCTTGGGGATTATCAAGCACTTTTCTGGCGCCGTTGCCGGGGAGCGTTGTGCTAAGCTTTTATTCTTGTTTGCATTGCATACTAACATATAAATCTAAAACATTATTATAAAATGGAAAACAACCAAACAATTATAGAACTGTATAATATCTATCTTGAGTTAGGACATGAAGTGTTTGAGGAGAAAATTAAATTTTATTTGCATAACAATCATGTTTGTGGTAGTACTAATTCGTTGAACACCTTTATTGCTAATGCTAAGGAAAACCTTAAGCTTGGGGAAGTTTGTTTTGATGAATATGATATTTTTAGTCCCCCAAGTTTGGAAGAGAAAATTTATTTTGATGATACTATGTCTCCCATTTATGATGATTACAATGATGTATATGATATTTTCAGTCCACCTACTATTGAGGATGAAAGTGATTTAATTGAGTTTGATGATCCATTATGCTCATTAGATGATAAGTCTTTATGTGGTGATTCTATTCAAAATTATGTGGTTATGTTTAACTTTAATGCTTGCAACTATTATGAGAGAGGAAGAGATAAGAATCCCCTTTATGTTTCTATGTTATTTAAAATGCAAGCTATTGATTATTATATGCATTGGTTACCTCAAATTTGTTGTTATTTATTCATATATAAAATTCCAATGCATAGGAAGAGAGTTAGACTTAAAAGTAAATTGTTTAATATTCTGTGGTGTGTTCCTTATGCTTTAATTTCCTATTTGGTTTGAGCACACCTTTATATCTTTACAACATGTAAAATATCTTTACCTACTGTTTTGTGACAATTAGTTTAAGATTTTCATTTTATTTAAAATTTGGGAAAGTAAATGAGAAGGATGAGTAATGGAGAAGTTGGGGTCGACCTTGAACATGTGTTGTTCATGCCAATGGAACCGTTGCAAAGTCTCTATCATTAAAACTTTTCCCAAAGCTAAAACCAAATAAAAAGAGTGTTTATGTTGTATATATTTGCTTCTCCTTTTGCCTTTTTGCTAAATCAAAAACAACAAAAATATTTTCCTTCTTCTTTGATTGTTTCTCTTGATTCTTGCTTGGTTCTTTTTGTTTCTTTTTGATTTTTATCTTCAGCTTAAGTTTTGGGTTTTTGAGTCAAGGTGCTTGTTTACTACCGTAACATCACCTTTGTATCTTATTTTTCATCTTAATGGCAAGAATAACCTCTTTTGAGAGGTAGGATTAAACAATAGTGATTTGCTGTCCAGAAAACAGATGCCTGAGCTTCACTGCGAAAAATGTATAAAATCACAGAAGAGGAATTTTGACCTGATATTTTACGACAGCAATATTCAGTTATTAATACACATTTCATTAGTTCAAAGTTTTCTGATTTGTGCAACGTAAGTGCCTCTGAAAATTCACTCTTTACGGGTTGTCCATTTTTGACAGATTCTGTCTTTATTTTGCATTACTCTCATTACTTGTGTTTTGTGTGGTTATATTGATCAAAGAGCAATACACAACCATAGTAATATTAGCTAATGTGTAGAATCAACTCATGATATGTCTTTGCTGTACCTATGAGGATTTCATTTATGGAGATACTAACCCCTCTAATCAAGTTTTAAGATGAGTTTTGTGTGAAGAGAACTTTCAAGTGGAAGAGTTGAGGGTGATGAATAAAGATCACGAGGGACAAACACTCAAGCTTGGGGATGTTACCCCTAGGCTCACCCTACATATATCAAATAAGTACAAGAATTTAAGCTTGGGGATGCCAAGCCACCTCACTCCAATCATCTTGATACCAAGTAAGTAAGCCTAGCTATCTGGCTATAAAGAAAGCGCTTTACGGGAGGCAACCCGGTTGTTTTTACTTTTGATTTTCTTTGTGTCCTCTTGCTGTATTAAGAGACTTAGTTTTTAGTTTAGTTTCTGGAATTCTTAATAAAGTGCCAAGTTTTACCTATTTTGGCTTGAAAAAGTTGCTTTTTGCATTCAGAGATTTTATTCCAGCACGAATCTGTGCACGGTATGATTTTTAATTCCTATTCTGTAACTCCGAATGAGCTGAAATTTGAACTGTGGTTGCAACTTTTCATCCTCTGTGAGCGTGAATTTTTTCAGAATTTTTCGACATATTAAGTAGGGTAGAAAAATACGTTTTGCTGCTGCTGTTTTTCTGGACGGATTCTGTCCCATTTTGTTTGATGCATTCTTTGAACTTTTAACTTGAATTTTTTGATCCAATTGAGTTTATAAGTAGGCATACAACATTATACATTTTCTGTACATTCATATGAATTTTTGTTTAAGGATTTTATGCAGCAAGCAATTCATTTGTCTATCACTACTAATGTCACCCCACAGAAAAGAAATGGGAGAAACGGTGTTTTGAAGTTTTTCACAGGGATTAGAGGAGATGCACCAAGAGCTATCCAAGGATGGTGAAGACCATAAGCTTGGGGATGTGAAGACAACCCCACTGGACCAACACACTCTCGGTTTGCACACGTCTAACTTCTGTTTTTCGATCAATGCACCCTATCACATAAACTTGGAGCGTCTTTTATTTGCTTTTTATTTTGATTTTTGTTTGTCTTGAGACCACCACTATCATTTATATATGAGAAAGCTACTGGAAATTTGGGTTGAATTAAGTTGGATGCTATTAAAAAGATTGGGAAAGGGATGTTTGAGTTGATTCAAAAAGATACATATAGTTGCATGATTCATGTGCTTTTTAATGAGTATTAATTTGCAAGTGTTTTATCAAGAGCTATCTTTTATTCATGTTTTGATGCTGAATGTCACTTTACTTTGTTTAACATGGATTGGTTAGTTCTATGGACACTTATGCATGCATTTAGACGGTCAACTTTCTCCCTTTTGCTAGCCCAAAAAATTCCAACAAGTAAAAACTTGTTTTCCAACACCTTCAACCAAAGTTTTTCCAGTGAGTCCACCATATCTACCTGTTAGCTTTATGCTATTCCAAGTATGTTTATCATGTTATATTGTATTATCTTTGCTTCCAAATTAAAATGCTTATGTTATTGATTGTTATGGGAAAAGTTGGTTAAAAAGCTCTCACGAACTTGATGCACACTTTACTTTCATTGCACTTAATAAACATGAACCATTGTGATTAAAATTATGAAGTGTGTGCTTGACAAGAGTCTTGGTTGGGAGTTAGCTCATATGTGCTGTCACATGGCAAGCTTTCAACAGTGCTCTTAATTATATTTAGTTGATATCATGTACTTTTGTTTATGGATGCCTAACATTGTGTGAAATAAAAGTGGAAACTTGGTAAGTTTGAGGAGTAAGTATAAATGGCTAGAGAGACTCACCGGGCGGCTAACCCAAGCCATGCATCATTCATGGTGGAAATTTACTTACATATCACGGTGGACCTTCAGTGAGGCACTTCACAATAAAAAGCTATAACAATAGTAAATAAAAGAGTGCTGAGATTGTCCATTTTGTTTGTTTGTCTTGTCATTTTGACATGGGCTTGTTCCATGTCCTGGGACAAGAGGTACCCCGGGAGCAACTCTTAATGATGCTATTATTACTTGCAATGACTTTAACTTGAACTTGCTTTGTGACCCGAGTTGAGTAGCCAGTTGGAGAGGTACTTGTATTCAAGGGGCATGAGGCATTCAACCCATACTTTGTCAAGCACATTACTCATATTTGCTTTCACTTTAAACTTTAACCATTCAAGATGCTATGATAGGGGCAATGAGAGCTCCACACCAATGGATACCACATTGCAAACATTAACTTAAGTAGAAGCATTTGGAAGCTAGATGAAACTTATTCATGTTTTACCTCTACTTATTTATCTATCTTTCCAAAGTGTCCACCTTTTATATTCAGATTTACAAGAGTACTCTATGACCATTATAGGATGTTTTTACTTTTCATTATGCATACATTTGGTCCATAGTACTTTCTTCTATGTTACACTTTGTGAATTATCATTGAACATCCTTTCATTGAATATTTGATATCACTTCATAATCTATCTTGTATATTGCTACTCCTTTGAGAATGAATCATTTGACTTTATGTAGCAATAGTAATCATCTTTGATATCCATTGATAGTATTAAAATGCAAAGTCCATGTTAGTTTTATCACCTTCATACTCGAGGACGAGTATAGGTTAAGCTTGGGGATGTTGATGCATGTAAAATGCATACATGAACTTTGCATGTTATTACTAGATATTCCTACATATTTGCAACTTATATGATGTTATATTCATGTTTTATAATGATTTCGGGGATTTTCTAAACAATCCCCCCTTTTGGTTCTAACTCTGTTTTCCAGAAAACGTCTTTTTTAGTGTTTCGGACTTTCCGGGAGCTTCGGGACTCCAAAAAGGGCAAGGCCAAAGAGCACGGTTCAGAATTTTCGAGACGAACGCAATGGGATGAAAATGAAGACCAGAAGCCCAACCAGCTGGAAACTAGAGGGCCCCACACGGTCAGATTCCCTGGCCGCGTGAGGACCCCTCTTTTCCCCCTCGTGGCTCCGATGCGGCCCGTTTTCGTCTCCGTGGCTTCGTCTTGACCTAAAACCGGCTATAAAAATAGTCCCCCGGGGAGTTTCGGGAGAGGCGGCGGAGAAACACAAAACCACGAAACAGAGAGTCAGAAGGCTGCCGCCGGAGAAGATCGGAGGGGGAAACGCCGCCGGAATCACCTCTGGAGGGCTCCACCCCCCTCCGGCGTGTTCATCATCAACATCTATAGCAAGATCATCTTCATCTCTCCACTGTAAACTCTTGGCAAACATGATATATGATACAATATACTATTCATTTGATCTATTGTGTCTCCCACCAGTAGGGAAACCCTATATAGGTAGGTTGGCATTCTGTGGCGCACCCTTAATTGGTGCGCCACAGAATTATTTTTTGTGGCGCACCAAGCCCGGTGCGCCATTTCTGTGGCGCACTAAACCACATGCGCCACAGAGATTAGACATTCTGTGGTGCACCAAGCCTGGTGCGCCACAGAAAGACACATTTCTGTGGCGCACATGGCCAGGTGCGCCACAGAAAGTTATCTGGGGGGCGGGTTAAAATTTGAAAAAAACAATTCTGTGGCTCACCTGGCAGGTGCGCCACAGAAAGGTGACATTCTGTGGCGCACCAAGCTTGGTGCGCCATAGATTTTTTTTTTCAAATCCCACCCCCCCCCCCCCCCCCCGGTGGATCGTCTTTTTAGTCTTGCAGGAAGTAAAAGAAAATGATAAAAATTTCAATAAATAGAATCCTTTGACATGTAAGTTATCTGGGGGCGGGTTAAAATTTGAAAAAAACAATTCTGTGGCGCACCTGGCAGGTGCGCCACAGAAAGGTGACATTCTGTGGCGCACCTGGCAGGTGCGCCACACAAAGGTGACATTCTGTGGCGCACCATGATAAAAATTTCAATAAATATAATCCTTTGACATGCAGTTAGGTTTGAGTGTCTAGTAGGTATAGAAATTTTGAAATATGAATTTTGACCTTTTCTGCAACAAACAGGAAAAAAAACTTGTAACGGCCATAACTTTTGCATACGACGTCGAAATAATGCAAAAAATATGTAAAAAAAAACTAGAGAATAATCCGAGTTCGAATCCACCCGGGTTTACCCGGTCCGCAATTCACAGATTCCTCTAATTCCAAAAGAAAAAAGTTATTTCAAACAAACGATTTTTCGCAGCATGTCGAGTTATTGGTAACGGGGCCTCGGTATGAGGAGCCATGTACCTAGTGTAGAAGGTGGGGGAGAACGTAGAGGATTCCGGTGACGGGATCGTACACAGAGCTTTACCCAGCTTCGGATCTCACGACGGTGGCGAGATCCTACTGCTGCTATAATTCACTAAGGGAATAAGTGTACAGGTTACAATGCGAGTTGTAGAGCGTGTTTGTCTGTTTTTTGTAGCCCTAAAGCTACCAGGAGGCCGGCTTATAAAGGCGCCATGCCTTCTCTTACAAGGAAAGGCAAACCGTCTTAGATGCAGAGACCTAAACTACTACGGCCTATGACCTAACTTGCTCTCCAAGGCGGATACAGACAGGCCTTTGTCTTTGGTCTTCTCTAAGCCGGCTTTGGGCTTCCCTTGCGCTTCAGCCCACCAGGCCACCAGATAAAGCCGGCTGGCTTTATCACTTTGGAGTCCACTACGCTGGGCTGGATAAGACAGCACCGTGGCTAGCATACCTATTCGGCATATCCTCCACAGTAGTCCCCGGAAAGGTTTAGGCTCTCCAGCTTTCGCCTTTGCTGCTGCAGAGCTTGAAGCTATCCAAAGAATCCAAGGATCTCATGACGAATTCCGGCTTTTGCTGAAAGCCGAACTTGAATGCTTGCAGAGCATTATTAAGGCGGCAGAAACGGTCATATTGCCAGAAAGATTCCATCAATGTCACGTCCCATCATGACGCCAGCAATCGTCAACCCACGACAGTTTGAACCAACAGTCACCTGTGATGATTGCGTTTCTTCCGCGCGCATTTTACGAGGTGTCGTGGAGAAGAAACCACGATGACAACGGTTCGAACAGACGCGTGGCGAAAATTGCGCCACTCTCCTGACCGTTGCACGAATCGCGGAGCAGCCCATTTATAAGGGTTTCCCTTATCTTTTGGATCTGACCGATCCATTCCTTCTCGCACCTCCCACTTCTTCTTCTTCCTCTCGCCACCGCAATCCCCAGCAGCCAAGAATCGTTGCGCCATGGCCTCTTTGCCATCCAAGACCACGGCGGCGGAAGGATCGAGCAGCGCTGCCGGCGCGGCGACACATGCGGCGAGCACGAACACCGAGGCTGCTCCTACGGCGACGGCCACCACCTCGAGCACTCCGTCTGCCGCGACGGCGGAGGCAGCGCCATCTGGATCAGTGCCACCTGCGGGATCTGAAGAGGATCTCCCACAGGCATCGGACGAGAGCGACGCGGCCGATGCCGAGGAAGAAGCCGAGGAGACCTCCTCGCGCCATTGGGCCACTTCCACCATCACCGACGCCGATCTCGTGGAGCTCGAGCGCGAGGGGATTATTCCTCCACGGACAGTGTGCCACTGGAGATCAGCAGAAGGCCACCACGTTCCTGCCCCGGACGGCGACGAGCGCGTCATCCTGGTATCTCATCTTCTACGTGGCCTCTCTCTGCCTCCTTCTGAGTTCTTCGTGTCCGTGCTAGATTACTACGGCCTCCAACCTCACAACTTAGGCCCCAATAGCATTCTGTATCTCGCCGGCTTCCAAGCTTTATTTGAAGGGTATCTAGGCATAGCACCTAGCTTAGAATTCTTCAAGTATTGCTTTCACTGCAAACGCCAAACAGAAGACAAAGAACTGCTCGTCGTAGGGACAGTTAGTCTTAACTTGCGCAAAGATAGAAGCTGGTACCCAAAGGCGCCCAAGATAGACTCTGTGAAGGGTTGGACTGGCACGTTCTTTTATTGCAAAGACGTCGCGCCAGCAGACAAGACCATAGGGATTCCGGCTTTCACCAACTCTGCTGCTCAGTCACGAGCTAGTTGGGATGAAAGCCGTTGAAGGTTCTGCCAACAGATCTCCGTCTTATGCAAAGGCGGATTGAGTTTTTGACAAAGCATGCTGTGCCCAAGCTTACGGGCACAGACACTATTATCTGCTGGATGAAGAGGCGAATTCAGCCACTTCGTCAAAACCCCACGCTGATGTGCAAGTATAGCAACAATAAGAAGGACAAGCTTCGCACCACCGAGAATGACCTGACGCAGGACGCCTTCTTGATACGCTTCAAGAAGATTGCTAAGGAGAGGAAGCAATACGCTGAATCTCGTCCCATGTACACTGCGTCTTTGCCGGCTCCTGAAGTAAGCTTTCCGCCTTTTACTTGCATAGGTACTATACTTTGCCAGCTTTGTTATTCACACTTTGTTTCATCTTTCTTCAGTTATCTTCTCTGCCGGAGAGCGAGCTTGTTCCACTGTTTCGCGTTCCAGAGCCTGCCCGCGCCGAGTCTCAGTCTCGCAAGCGCAGGGCTCCAACTGCGAGGGGATCCTCCTCCGCTGCAGAGAGCAAGAAGAAGAAAAAGACTGCCGCCGCCATTCCTGAAGACGCCGTCATTCACGATGTGATTGACGATGAAGATCTTTCCTTCCACGTTCCCCAGCAACGGTAAGGCGAACCAGTCCTTGAACATTTCACGTTGTGACCATTGTTCATCGCTTGCTATGTTATAGCCTTATACTGTTATTACTTTCATCGCAGGTTAAGCCGGCTGGCAAACTTAAGGCGAAGGCGGTTGCATCCCGCCCCAAGCCTCCACAGCCCGCCCATGTTGAACCCCCAACCACCCCCGTCGTGCCGCCTCCTGCTCCTGCCCCTGTGGCCTCCCAAGAAGAACAGCATGAAGCGGAAGTTACAGAGCCTTCCGCTCAGCTTCTACCAGAGAACTTGGCCAGGGCCCAGGCAGCCGGAAAGGCGGCTGTTTTATCAGATGAGAAGATGGCTGAAGCTCCGGCTTATGATGCCATAAAGAACATGGTAAAGACCGAGCTGTTTGACGATGAAGGCTACCTCCTGCCTTCCATCGCAGCTCTCCTTGCTGACAAGAAGGAAACAGAACAGGGTAGCTCATCTATCAGGCCTGTTGGCCAAACCTTGACCATCCTCAACTTAGAGGATAACTGCGACGAGCTGTACGTCACCATGAAAGAGAGCTACAAGGCTCTGAAGAAAATGATGAAGGTAAATGATCTTTCGCCTTATAACTGCTTCCCCAGTCCCCAAGCATTAAGTTGTGCTAAATGTGTATTTAGACAACATGATGGTTTTCTGTGATAGCTTTGTAATAGATGGATTATTTCCTTCCAGTCCCCAAGACTATTCCTTGCCTTCAATTATGCTTTCCCTTTCTAAACACATATTGTTTCAGCAGAGTAGCGAACGTCTTACTTCAGACCTTTGGCAATCACTGGTTAACCAGAGGCAGGTGCTGAAGAGGGTAGAAGCCGAAAATCGTGCCAATAAAGGTGAGCACTGTTGTTTTGGCAGCTTTCCTTGTTTTGCGTCTTTGTGCTAAACTCATAATCTTTTTATATGTTTGCAGAGGTTGTTGCGAAGGCGAAGAAAATCGTCGATGAAACTGGCGACATAGAGATTGTTCGCCGCGAAAACACTGCGCTCTTCAAACAGCTTGAGGAAAATCGCCTTACCGCCGAGCGCAACCAAAAAGCAATTGAGGAAAGCGCGGCTGCTGAACAGGAAAGACTGAAAAAAGAGCTGGCTGATACGCAAAAGGCCTTGAAGGAAGCGAAAGAGGCGGCAGAGACGCAAGCCAAGCCAATGCTGATTGCATTGGGACCTACATTCTCAGCTGGAACGCCGCCTTGATGAAGCTTTGGCCGTGGACGAGAAATTTCTGAGTAAGCCAGACACCTTGTTCTTTCCGTCTTTTGAATTTTTCGTCTTTTATGAAAATTTGCATGTATTTTTCAGTTCCTTTGGGCTTTGGGGAAAAGCTGACAGCTGACACCCGGCTTGACCTCCTGCTGGAATGCGGGGAGATGGTCACGAAGATGCATTCTTCGGCTTTGGCGCTGACACTTGATATCTTCCCCAAGCTTAAAGGTAAAATCAAGGGATTTGTTGATCTTTTGCCGTCTTTCGAAGCTTGTCACGCGGAGATGGTTGAGCGTCTCCGATCAGCTGCCAGAGGCGGATGCAAGATTGCTCTTGGGCTAGCAAAGGCTCATCACCCAGAAATTAATCTCTGGCGGGTGACAAAGTGCATGCCCACCAAAGACGGTAATGGCAAAAAGGTTGTGCCTAGTGCCATTTATTCGGCTGTTAGTGGGTTTGCCACCCATGTTGCTGACATGGTCCCAATAGACACCTTTTTTGAGCGAAAGGAGATGCCACCTCGCCCTGAAGATATGTCCAGTGATGAAGCCTCCGAGCAAACATGCATGGGTGACTCCGAAGAGATGGAGGAAGAGGGTGGAGATGACGGCTCTGACAACGAAGCCGAAACTGCTGCACGCCAGTCCCCAGCCCAGTCCCCTGCATAAGGAAAAACATTTGTATTAATGTTGCCTTTGTGAAGGCACAAAAACTTTATTCATAGCTGGTTGTTTTGTAAAGGCAGTGGCCTTAAGTTTGAACAAGTTTGTCATGTAAAACAGCAGATGTAATATTTTGTAAGCTTTTGCTGTGACTATGTTCCTTATCCGTCTTTAAGTTGTCTGGCTTATGTGTTTTAGCCTTTTCGTATGTTAGCAAAACCCTAAGGCGGAAAACACTTTGCTGGGCAACAGGGTCAGTGACCAGACTGTTTAAACACAGAACCCGTGCCGCCTTTCGGTGCATAGAACATCTACTAAAGCAAGCCAACACATATGCGATCAGATAAATACTCTTAGACGGACGCAAAAAGGTTTTGTAAAGCCGAAAGGCGAAATTATCACGCTAGCACCCAAAGCACTTTGCAAATTCGGGTTGACATTGACAATTTTGGAACTATATGATCATTGGGAAATAAAAGACGGCGGAAACTATTTGCACAATATATAACTGAACCAAAGACTTTTATTTCATGAACATATATGATGTTTACAATAGAATTGCTAAGTGTAAAAAGGACGTAGCTGCTCAATGTTCCAAGGACGCTTTGTCTCTTTGAGCTCTGCTTCTTCGTTCCTTTTCCTTTTGCGGCCTCGTTTCGTCTTCTTTTTGAGATCGCGTAGGTCCACAAGATAATATGCCCCGTTCTTGAGCGCTTTGCTGATAACGAAGGGTCCCTCCCATGTTGGGGCTAATTTGTGCTCCTTTTGCTGAACAAGGCGAAGCACCATATCTCCTTCTCGAAAAGACCTGTGCCTTACCCTTCTACTATGATAGCGTCGCATGTCTTGCTGGTAGATGGCTGATCTTTGGAGTGCAATCTCCCTTTCTTCTTCGAGAAGGTCTAAGCCGTCCTGTCTGGCTTCTTCTGCGTCTGCTTCGACGTAGGCTGCAACACGTGGTGTGTCATGTAGAACATCTGTTGGTAAGACGGCTTCGGCACCATAAATCAGAAAAAATGGGGTGTATCCTGTAGATCTGTTAGGTGTTGTTCTTATACTCCATAAAACAGCAGGCAATTCCTCTACCCATGCTCCTGCGGCTCGATGCAATGGTACCTCGAGCCTTGGTTTAATGCCTTGCAAAACGATGCCATTCATCCGCTCAACCTGTCCATTAGATTGTGGGTGTGCCACGGACGCTAAGTCAAGGCGAATTCCAACATCTTCGCAATATCTAGCCAATTCTCCAACAGCGAAATTTGTTCCATTATCTGTAATAATGCTGTGGGGGACGCCGAACCTTGTTATAATATCAATAACAAACTTGGTGGCTGTTGCCCCATCCACCTTTGCTACCGGCTTTGCCTCTACCCACTTTGTGTATTTATCCACTGCAACGAGGAGATGGGTAAGGCTGCCTCTAGCTGTCCTGAATGGACCAACCATATCCAGTCCCCAGACCGCAAACGGCCAAGTGATTGGTATGGTTCTTAGTTCTTGAGCTGGCATCTTGGGTTGCCTTGCATATTTCTGGCATCCAACGCACGTTTTGACGATTTCATCAGCGTCTTGCTTGGCTGTCAACCAATAGAATCCATGTCTAAACGCCTTGGATACGATAGCTTTGGCAGAGGCGTGGTGGCCGCAACACCCAGAATGGATCTCATTAAGGATATCAACTCCTTCGGCTTGCGAGACACATCTCTGATACACGCCTGTAGTGCTTCTCTTGTATAACTCACCGTTAATGACGGTGTACGCCTTTGCTCTGCGCACCACCTGCCGCCTTAGCACTTCGTCTTCTGGCAACTCTTGATCCACCAAGAACTTGATGTAAGGGAGGGTCCAATCTGGGAGCGTTGCGAAGACAGCCACAGATTTTGCCGCCTTTGGGTTATCTAGGTCGCCGCCTTTGATTGATGGCTCATAGAGGTGCTCTAAGAAGATATCTGACGGGACTTTTGACCTTTTGGATCCCATTCTTGCTAAGGCATCAGCTGCTTCGTTTTCGTCTCTCTTGATGTGTTTCACCTCAAATCCTTGAAAGGCCCTTCCAAATTCGTCTATCGTGCGTCGATATTCTGCCATTGTTGGACTTTTGGCATCCCATGTACCATCCAGCTGTTGAACTACCAAGTCAGAATCACCATAGCACAGTAGCCTTGTGACTCCTAGGTCTTTGGCGATATGCATGCCGTGCATAAGTGCCTCATATTCAGCCACATTATTGGTGGCGTTGAAGTGTATTTGCAGAACGTAACACATGGTGTCGCCTTTGGGTGATTTCAGCACTACTCCTGCCCCAGATCCATCAAGCATTTTAGAGCCGTCAAAGTGCATGACCCAATACTCTTCATCAGGAAGAGGCAAGTCATCATCGCTTCTGTCCAATCCGCTATAAAATCAGCTAAAGATTGAGATTTGATGGCTGTTCTTGGCTTGTACTGAATGTCAAAAGCTGCAAGCTCTATTCCCCATTTGGCGACGCGTCCTGTGGCTTCTGCATTGTTGATGATATCACCCAATGGTGCTTTGCTTACCACTGTAATTGGGTGCTCCTGAAAGTAATGTCTTAATTTTCTGGCGGCAAAGAAAACACCATAAGCAAGCTTTTGGTAATGTGGATATCGCTGTTTGGACTCAGAAAACACCTCGCTTATGTAATAAACTGGTCTCTGACTGGGCACATCTTTGCCGTCTTCCAAACGTTCCACAACCATGACAGCGCTTATGACAAGTCCTGTTGCGGCCATGTAAAGCAACATTGGCTCTTGCTCTCTTGGTGATGCCAAGGTTGGAGCGCTGACCAACGTGTCTTTGAGTTGAGCTAAGGCGGCATCCGCCTCTGGAGTCCACTCAAAGTTTTTCGTTTTCTTTAGCAGTCTGTACAAGGGTAAGGCCTTATCGCCAAGGCGGCTGATAAAACGGCTTACCGCGGCTGCAGAACCTGTTAGCCTTTGCACATCTTTGAGACATGTCGGTCTTTTGATGTTCATGATAGCTTTAATTTTATCAGGGTTTACCTCGATTCCTCTTTCAGAAACAATAAAGCCAAGAAGTTTTCCTGCTGGGACGCCAAAAAAGCACTTTCCCGGATTCAGCTTCATGTTGTATTTTCTGAGGTTATCAAAGGTTTCTTTTAGATCGGCAATGAGGTTGCCTCTCTGTCTTGTCATTACTGCAATGTCATCCACATAAGCGTGAACATTGCGGCCTATTTGATCGTGTAGGCAACGTTGGATGCATCGCTGGTACGTGGAGCCTGCGTTTTTTAGCCCGAAAGGCATTGTTATGTAGCAGTACGTTCCAAAAGGTGTGATGAAGGAAGTCTTGATTTGATCAGACTTCTTCATCTTAATTTGGTGATAACCAGAGTAAGCATCCAAAAAGCATAGTAATTCACAACCTGCGGTAGCATCTACGACCTGGTCTATTCGCGGCAATGCGAAAGGGTCTTTAGGACAGGCTTTGTTTAAGCCGGTGAAATCAATGCACATGCGCAAATCTTTCGTGTCCTTCTTAGGTACTAGTACAGGGTTTGCTAGCCATTCTGTATGAACGACCTCTCTAATGAAATTGCGGCTGTAAGCCGCGCTATCTCCTTTCCTATAGCTCGCTTCTTTTCTGGTCCAAAGCGTCGGAGGCCTTGCTTGACGGGCTTGGCATCTTTGTGGACATTGAGGGAGTGCTCGGCAAGTTCTCTCGGGACACCTGGCATGTCTTTGGGAGACCATGCGAAAATATCCCGATTCTCACGGAGGAACTTGACGAGCTCGCCTTCCTATGCGCTGTCTAAGCTTGTGCCCACGTTCGTCGTCTTGCTAGCATCCGTGTCATCAAGTCTGGCTTTCTTTGAGTTTTCTCCGGCTTTGAAGGTGGCGGCAGACGCCGGGAGAGGCTGTTTCCCTGCTGGCATCTCTGAAAGATCCACCTCCTTCTTGTACTGCTCCAGCTCCTCGGCGCTGATGACGGCTTCTGCTAAGATAGCATTGCCTGCTTCACATTCTTTCGCCTTCTTGTAGTGCCATGGACCGTGATGACGCCGTTGGGACCAGGAATTTTTAGCTTGCTATAGATATAGCATGGCCTCGCCATGAACCTAGCGAAAGCCGGACGACCAAAGATAGCATGATAGGAGCTTTTGAAAGGTACCACCTCGAAAGCGATGTCTTCTGTGCGGAAGTTGGTTTCGTCTCCAAAGGTGACCTTCAGCACGATCATGCCCATTGAATTGGCCTGTCGTCCTGGAACGATGCCGTGAAACTTGACATCGCTTTTGATCAACTGTGTTTCAGAGAGGTGCATGCGCTTTAGGGTTTCGAGATAGAGGATGTTTATGCTACTTCCTCCATCCATTAACACCTTTGAAAGCCTGCACTTTTCCACGATTGGATTGACAACGAGGGCATAGTTTCCCGGATTCTGCGGTACCCTCTCTGGATGATCTGTGCGGTCCCATGTAATGGGTATTTCAGACCAATTGAGATACTGAGGTACTGCCGGCATTGTTGCATTAAGCTCTCTCCAAACTGCCTTTTCCTTTTTAGCCGACCGAGTGGCAAGAAAAGTGACCATGCTTTCCTGCACTCTAGGGAACTTAGCGCCCTTTTTCTGTTCTTGCTCTGGCTGTTCTGTGCCGGAGGAGCTGTCATCGTTGTCCTTATCCTCTCGCCTTTCTTTTCGCCCTTTACGCTTGAAATTTTTCGGCTTATAGCCAGCTTCAGGGTCTCTCTTGAAATCATTGACAAGGCGGCATTGCCTGTTGGTATGGGTGCACTTGCCCAACTTTATGTGGTGAGCACAAGGTTGATCTTTGATGTCATCATATGTGATCTTGGGAGGCTTTGGCCCTTGGCCATCGTCTCCCTTTTTGCTCTTCCACTTGTTGCCCTGTCCGCCTTTTCCAGAGGCGAAAGCAACTTCAGCTGACGGGCCAGCTTGCTCACCCCCATGGCCTTTGCGTCTGTTGCCGCTTTTCTTCTCTATGTCAATGTCCATACGTATGTTGCCATCTTCTGCACGAGCATCGTCTTCTGCTGCCGCAAAATTGTTTGCACTGTCCAGGAGATCGCCAAGCCTCTGAAGGTTTTGGCTTTGCAACATGTAACGCATCATGTTGCCCCTCTTCAGGCTTTGCATGAAGGCATGGATTGCCTGGTTCTCCGAGACTCCTTCGCAGGCGTTCTTGGTCTCTGTCCATCTTGCGATGAAAGACCTGCTAGATTCGCCTTTGGCTTGCGTGCACTTTTGAAGATCGATGTATGTCTTTGGACGCTTGTAAGTGCAGGAGAAGTGCTGCGTGAATGTTTTCTGCATGTCCTGCCAGTTGTGGATGCTTTTTTCTGGCAGCGTGTCAATCCAAAGACGGGCTGTGCCCTCGAGCATGAGAGGGAGGAAGCGCACTGCATCATTGTATCCTCCATCATTGATCCCGACGGCATTGATGTAATCAGGCAGCCATGTGTCTGGATTTTCAGCTCCATTGTACTTGTCCACAATTTTCTTGACGTTGCTGAGTGAAGATGGAAGGCGAACCTTGCGGATTGCCGGCCCAAAGCACTTGGGACCAAGGTATGATTCCTCTCTGGCCGCCCTTATCTCGTCAAGGCGAGTACGAGCATCAGAGGCCCTAGATGGCTCATGTATTGGGCTATCATGGGTTTTTTCACGCCTTGGCTCACCGTGCTTCCTATTGCCATCACGGCGAGGTGATCTGGAGCGCGATCTCCTGGGAGTGCGACCTCTGTGCGCCTCCTCCTTCCGTGCCGGTGGTGGTGGCATGTTCCGCCTGTCGGAGCTCCGCCTTTTCTCCTTATCACCATCTTTGTTCGCCTCATCGCGTCCCTTGTTGTGCTCGCCGTCTTTGGAGCGCTGGCGATCTTTGTCCTGCTTGCCATGATTATTAGAACCAGTCCCCGATTCGTCTTTGCGCTTTGGAGGCGGATCCACTGGCTTCTTGCTTTTGCCGTCATGGGCGCTAGATTTGTCAGGATCTTCAGGATCACCAGCGCCTCCTGCTACCCCGCCTTTGCAAAGGCGAGAATCATCAGCGAGCTTTCCGTTTGACGAAGCCACTGCTTGCTGATCCGCTGCTCTTTTTAGGAGCATGGTGGAGTAGTGGATTCGCTCTTCTGCTGGGATGGTGTCGTCTTCCATGATCTCCTGGCCGCTTCCATATTCTTCGCGGGAGTGGAGAAGTACAAGACTCCATCCTTGTCGAGCTTATAGGAATACTTCTGCCAAGCTTTCACAGGCTTTTGGGCAGAAGGCTTATCGAACTTCGGCGCGAGGTCCCGATGGAGGTGCTGATCACGTTGTGTAGCAACGTTTTTGAATTTTTCGGCGTTGTGCATGCGCCTGCACTCCTCCTCTTCTAGGGCCTTCTCTGCTTGAGCTTTCTCGTGCAGAAGTAACTTCTTTTCTTGTTGTAAGAGCTTCTGCTTATAGAGGATGTTGGCTTCAGATTCCCTAAGAAGGGCTTTCCTCCGCCTTTCCACTTCTGCCACGGTTGCATTAGGGCTCAACGGTGTTTTGAGCATGTTGATTGCACGGGCATGCTCTTCTCTTGTTCTTTCGACGATGAGCTCGCCATCTTCAGTTGGATCTGAAGAAAGGTTCCCTTTAGCTGGCCCTTCTGCCGGCTTTCGGATCTGATCTTCAATGTTTGTTTTGAGGCTAGAAGAAACCTCCTGCTCGCCATCGTCACCATCCTTTGCAGGAGGCTTTGATGCGACGATTTCTCCATCTTCTGGTTGCGCAAGAGGTGCCGCAGGGCCAGTCATTAAGACCTCTTTTAAGCCAGCAGCGTACGCTGCCACCTTTGCCTCAAAGTCATCAGATCCTGTATCAACTGACATTGCTGTAGTTGATTCAGATCCGGCTTCTGAGCCTTCCTCTGTCTGTAAGGCAGGAAGGATGGACTCAGGATTGGAACTTGTTGGTTGATCACCAGACGTTCCTATGACCCCGACGAAGTGAAAGTCGGATTCCTGGATCTCTTGTGAAGAGGTGGAATCAGTTTCACTCAGGTCATCAGATTCACTCAGATCGTAATCCGGCTGGAGGAAAGCCAGATCGGATCTAGGTTTTCCACTGATTGCATGATCAGATGGGTGGTGGGTGGGCAAAAACGCGCTGGATCCTCTGGGGAATCCATACGCCTCTGCCGTGAAACCCAGAAACAAGTTGATGCTGCCGATGGGGACGACGAAGCCGGCGATGATGTCGTCGTTTGCCGGCGTCCAGCTTTCGCCCGCCACGATGCAGCCAAGTCTTCCAGCGATGCGGGCTTGACCGGAAGCCATGGTCTTTCCGATCTCGCCGAACATTCCCGCCCGGAACGTTACTCCAGACGCCTGAGGCCCCACGGTGGGCGCCAACTGTCGAGTTATTGGTAACGGGGCCTCGGTATGAGGAGCCATGTACCTAGGGTAGAAGGTGGGGGAGAACGTAGAGGATTCCGGTGACGGGATCGTACACAGAGCTTTTACCCAGCTTCGGATCTCACGACGGTGGCGAGATCCTACTGCTGCTATAATTCACTAAGGGAATAAGTGTACAGGTTACAATGCGAGTTGTAGAGCGTGTCTGTTTTTGTAGCCCTAAAGCTACCAGGAGGCCGGCTTATAAAGGCGCCGTGCCTTCTCTTACAAGGAAAGGCAAACCGTCTTAGATGCAGAGACCTAAACTACTACGGCCTATGACCTAACTTGCTCTCCAAGGCGGACACGGACAGGCCTTCGTCTTTGGTCTTCTCTAAGCCGGCTTTGGGCTTCCCTTGCGCTTCAGCCCACCAGGCCACCAGATAAAGCCGGCTGGCTTTATCACTTTGGAGTCCACTACGCTGGGCTGGATAAGACAGCACCGTGGCTAGCATACCTATTCGGCATATCCTCCACACAGCAAAATCAAAAAAAAGGAAAAAATTTAAAAAAAAATAAAAAATTCAAAAAGTCCAAAAAAAAGACACAGAAATGTATAACAAAGAAGATTGTTAAATTTTTTGAAGTGTTTTGACTTTTTTGAATTTTGTGGATTTTTTTTAAGTTTTTTGAATTTTTTTGGATCTTTTGAAACTTTTGAATCTCCTTTTGTAACTTTAGAATTTTTGAAAAATCTGAAATTTAAAAACACACATTTATAACACATACCACACATATATACATACAAGACTTAAGAGGGTTCATATGATATATATCAATAAGAACTTGAGTAGCACAAGGGTAGGTGAACTGGGTGGAACTTAGAAGTTAAGCATGCTAGGGTTGGAGCAATTTGAGGATGGGTGACCTAGCGGGAAGGTATCAGTTCAAAAAATTCAAAAAATCTGAAAATAATTCCAATAATTAGGATTTTTCATATTATTTCATATTTTGATTTTTCTGATTTTTTTAGAAACTTTTTATATTTTTTTGCATTTTTTGAATTTTTTGAATTTTTTCAATTTTTTGAGAATTCTGTGGCGCACCAAGCCAGGTGCGCCACACAAATGTGAGTGGCGCACCAAGCCAGGTGCGCCACACAAAAAAATTTAGTGGCGAGAATTCTGTGGCGCACCCAGCAAATCTGGGGGTGCGCCACAGAATCAAAAAAGGGTGCGCCACTGATAGCCTTTTCTGTACTAGTGTCCCCATCTATGTTTGAGAAGTGATTTGTTCATGGCAATAGTGAAATAGTTCGTTGATTGGTTGCATACAAGTTTTGTTATCTTTTATGATTGTCTTTATGTACAATATATGAGTGCACACATATGTTGGGGAATGCATGTAAGGTGATCACCGGTAATGTAATGGAGTGAGGGAGACTTGGGAGGACATGTAAACCTGAGACGAGTCATGATGTTACTTTATTGTGGAATATATATAGGGACCTTAGAACTTAAGGCTTTGGTGGACTTTTATGTCTTAATAATTCTTGTGTGCTCATTTACTTGGCCATGAGATCCATCATAAGGGGTTTTAGTTCATTTACTTGGCTACACCTATTTATGGCTCGTTCCTAGAAGAAACAATTAAGACTGAAACATGTGCTTCACTAATTGTGACAACCACACGAATGAAATAACAATTGCTAGACCATTTGCTCCCTTGAGATATTTGCTACTTGAGATATTTGCTACTTGCTACTTTGAGAATCTTGCTCTAAGAAATTTACGTTTGAAACTTGATTGAGAAACTTGTTACTAGATAAACCCATTCCACATCACTTGCTTTCATTAGTTAGTTTCTTTCATATTTAAACTTATTGCTTTGCACAAACGGCCATATAAGACGGTTATAGGGCTTTAGAGAATAGATAGTTTACCTTCAGCTCCTCATGGGTTCGACACTCAAATACTTATCGAATTGTGCTACAGTGATTCCTTGCTCTTGGGGATTATCAATGACCCACACTTATATAAAGAAGGAGTGGATGGATGTGTTCCAGAATTTGAACAAAGAGAGATATTGAGAAAATGCCATGGAAGTGCTTATGGAGGACATCATGCTGGAGATATAACTGCACAAAGGTTTACAATCAGGTTTTTATTGGCCTACTCTTTTGAAAGATGCAAGAAAATTTATTTTATCATGCGATGAATGTCAAAGAGTTGGTAATATAACTAGACGCAATGAAATGACTATGAATTATTCTCTTGTTATTGAACCTTTTGACTGTTGGGGATTTGACTTTATGGGTCCTTTTCCTCCTTCAGATGGGTATACTCATATACTTGTTGATGTTGATTATGTTACTAAATGGGTAGAAGCTATACCAACATCTAGTGCTGGTGGTGAGACATCATTAAAAATGCTTCAAGATATTATTTTTCCAAGGTTTGGTGTGCCTAGATATCTCATGACAGATGGTAGTTCTCATTTTATCCATGGTGCTTTTAGAAAATTCTTGCTAAGTATGATGTTAATCATAGAATTTCTTCACCTTATCATCCTCAAACAAGTGGTCAAGTAGAATTATCAAATAGAGAGATTAAATCTATTTTTCAAAAGACTGTTAATAAATCTAGAAAAAATTGGGCCAGACAGCTTAATGATGCTTTATGGGCTTATAGAACTGCTTATAAAAATCCTATGGATATGTCTCCTTACAAAATGGTTTACGGAAAGGCTTGTCATTTACCTCTAGAATTAGAACATAAAGCTTATTGGGCCGTAAAGAAACTTAATAGAGATTAAACTTGCTGGTAAAAAAAGGTTACTTGACTTGAGTTCTTTAGATGAATGGAGAAGTGAAGCTTATGAAAATGCTAGACTCTTTAAAGAGAAAGTGAAACAATGGCATGATAGGAGAATCCTAAAGAGAGAGTTTAATGTTGGTGAGAATGTTCTATTGTATAGGTCTCGTCTCAGATTTTTTGCAGGAAAATTACTTTCAAAATGGGAAGGACCTTATGTTGTTGCGGAGGTTTACCGTTCAGGTGCAATAACAATTACTTCGCTTGATGGTGACAAACCTCAAGTGGTTAATGGGCAAAGACTCAAGCATTATATTTCTGGGGATTCTTATAGCGAAGACGTTGATATTATTCAAGTAGTGAATCCAGAAGATTTTATTAAAAATCAAATTCTGAAAACTGTAGAGTCCGTTTTCGAATAGGTAACAATTTTGGTAAGAAAAAGTCCGCGTTCGACTTCCTAACTTATATTTTTGTTATTTTAATTAAATATGGAAAATTACGAGCCGAAAACGGGGAGGAAACGGTGCCCGAGGCACCACGCCACCCCTAGGCGCGGGCCCAACCTTGGCCGCGCCGGGGCCTGGCGTGGGCGCCTCGGAGCCCGTCTCCGACCCAGTTTCGACCTGGACTTTCCTTTTGTTGTGAAACTTTCTGCTATATAATCCCCGGATCGCCCGAGGTCCGTATATCGTTTTCTCGTCGTGTTTTCGTTTCGAGCTGTTTCTGCCAGGTATCGTACTCGGATCTAGAGCCACCATGTCCTCGTCGGGGCCTTCCAAGGATAGCTTCTTCGTGAACGTCGTCAACCCGTACATCAATGAGCTGATGATGCATCCCAAGGAGTTGCTACTAAAGGACGGAGAGGTGCAGAAAGAAGATGTTCGGGGTCCTAAAGGAGAAGGAAGCTTGGAAGCCAGGATGGAGGAATTGGAGCATGAAGTTTTTAGGTACAAGAAGATGGCGGAACGTGAAGTGGACATCCATCACAGGATATTTGCTGAACTTATTGCTGAGCACAAAAAGGAGACCGTCAAGCTTTGGGATGATATCTTCTCACTCCACGAAACCACCAACAAATTACAAGCACAACTCCAGGACGTGCAAAATCAAAACTGTGAGTATGAGACCAGGTTTAAACGCATAAGCTCTGCTGCCAGTTTCAGGATACTCGAAACCAAGTCGTCATTTTTGGATGGAGAGCCTTTACCTTGGAAGATTGATGATGAGGATTCACCATCACCACCAAAGGAGTAATTCATCATTGGTATTGGCAGCCCTTAGCTTGTTCCAAGCTTGGGGGGAGTGCCGCGGCATCACCACCATTATCCTTTACCTTTTACTTTTCAGTAGAGTCATATCATGAGTAGAGAAGTTATCATATAGGATGGTTTGCAGTGTGGAAGTATCTCTCCTTTAGTTGGTTATCTATGTTAATGAGAAGCTTGGGGGGAGTGCCGCGGTATCACCACCATTATCCTTTACCTTTTACTTTTCAGTAGAGTCATATCATGAGTAGAGAAGTTATCATATAGGATGGTTTGCAGTGTGGAAGTATCTCTCCTTTAGTTGGTTATCTATGTTAATGAGAAGTCATATCGTGAGTTGCCGTTATTGGAATATTAATGAGAAGTTTTATCATTTACTTTCTGCACACTTTATTTTAGTTTGCAAATTTCTGTCATATGAATGATCTTGTTGTTAGTATTGGCATCACTTTGGGAGCATCAAGTAAATCTATTTGGTTTTGGCAAACTTAGCATTGGTCAGTAGCAACAATACTTTGAGGCTTAAGTAGAAAAGAGGGGATTGCATGTAGATATATTATCTCATTATCTTTCTTTATTGCTGGCTCATGAGCTTAGTATTCTTAAGTTAAAATTATTTGTGCCTACAAGGAAGATTGCATGTTTGTTTATATTACATTTATATTTGCTTGTATCCCTCAACTCTTATGCTTTCTACCCAGCCTTGCTAGCCTAAAACCTGTACTGAGAGGGAATGCTTCTCGTGCATCCAAACCTTGAGCCAAAACCCATGCCATCTGTGTCCACCTTAAAATTATGAAGTTGTGAGCTTGACAAGAGTCTTGGTTGGGAGTTAGCTCATATGTGCTGTCACATGGCAAGCTTTCAACGTGCTCTTAATTATATTTAGTTGATATCATGTACTTTTGTTTATGGATGCTTATCATGGTGCCAAATAAATGCGAAAACTTAGTAAGTTTAATGAGTTTGTATAAATGGCTAGAGAAACGCCTGGGCCGCTAATCTAAGCCATGCATCATTCATGGTGGAAATTTACTTACATGCTATGGTGAACCTTCAGTGATGCACCTCACAATAAAAAGCTATACCAATAGTAAATAAAAAGGGTGTTGAGATTGTTCATTTTGTTTGTTTGTCTTGTCATTTTGACATGGGCTTGTTCCATGTCCTGGGACAAGAGGTACCCCAGTTGACGCTCTTGATGACGCTATTATATTACTTACAATGACTTTAACTTGAACTTGCTTTGTGGCCCGAGTTGAGTAACACCGTGGTGTAGGTACTCGTATTCACGGGGCATGAGACATTCAACCCATACTTTATCAAGCACATTACTCATATTTGCTTTCACTTTCAACTTAACCATTCAAGATGCTATGATAGGGGTAATGAGAGCTCCACACCAATGGATACCACATTGCAAACATTAACTTAAGTAGAAGCATTTGGAAGCTAGATGAAACTTTTGCATGTTTTACCTCTACTTATTTATCTATCTTTCCAAAGTGTCCACTTTTATATTCAGATTTTACAAGAATACTCTATGACCATTATAGGATGTTTTTACTTTTCATTATGCATACATTTGTTCCATAGTGCTTTCTTCTATGTTACACTTTGTGAATTATCATTGAACATCCTTTCATTGAATATTTGATATCACTTTATAATCTATCTTGTATATTGCTACTCCTTTGAGAATGAATCATTTGACTTTATGTAGCAATAGTAATCATCTTTGATATCCATTGATAGTATTAAAATGCAAAGTCCATGTTAGTTTTATCACCTTCATACTCGAGGACGAGTATTGGTTAAGCTTGGGGATGTTGATGCACGTAAAATGCATACATGAACTTTACATTTTATTACTTGATATTTCAACTTATTTGCATCATATATGGGTTATATTTATGTTTTATAATGATTTTAGGGGATAATTCACAGTTTCCCCATTTATTTGGAATTAACCCTGCACTGGCAGAAAACCCTATTTTCTATATTTTTATGTTTCAGGGACCCACACGACGTCCAAATGACCTAATATTTTACGGGCGTCAGTTTTTTGAAGGAACGAAGCGTAGGAGCGAAGGAAGCGAACAAACGAAGATCCGAGGACCAAAAGAGGTGGGCCACGCGGCCAGATTCCTTGGCCGCGTGGGACCCCCCATCTTGGGCCTCGTGGCTCCGATGCCGTCCGTTTTCGTCTCCGTGGCTTCGTCTTGACCTAAAACCGACTATAAAAATAGTCCCCCGAGGAGTTTCGCAAAGGAGGTGGCGGAGAAACACAAAACCAAGAAACAGGAGAAAGAAGGCTGCCGCCGGAGAAGATCGGAGGGGGGAAACGCCACCGGAATCACCTCCGGAAGGCTCCTCCATCCCCCCTCCGGAGTCTCCATCAACACCACTATCAAGACCAGCACCATCTCCATCACCATCTTCGTGATCCACTTCATCCCCCTCATAGTTTGAGATTGTTCGAACCCTAGCTATTGTTTAAGTGCTATTCTACCTGTGTATGATTGGCTACTTGTCATTGTTTGGGGGTGAGATTATATTTTCAGATTGTGTTGTATCACTTATGCCATTGAATCATATCATGTCTTCGCGTTGTGAGTAGTTCTCTCATGTTCTTGGGGGCATAGGATGCATTGGCAATGATTTATTTATGACATGTGGTGGTATTTTGTCTAGTGTTTATCTTTTTATGTAATTCTATGATGGTGTTGTGCGAACGTCAACTGCGCATCACTTCACCTATATGGACTCATAGGAGAACACCGTAGTGTAATGGAGTGAGGGAGACTTGGGAGGACATGTAAACCTGAGACCGAATCATGAAGTTGCATTATGAGGGTATTAGTATCGGGGACCTTAGAGTGTAATGCTATGGTGGGACTTTATGTCTTAATAATTCTTGTGCAGTCATTTACTTAGCCACAAGATCCATCATAAGGGGTTTAGTTTATTTATTTAGCTATACCTAATAATGGCTCCGTCCAAAGAAGATTAAAACTTGACAAAATGTTTACCTTGTTGTTCTAGAAATATTTATGCCATGAAGTCTAGGTAGCCCTTGGGAATGTTCTCCACTTATAAGAAACACACACTTGAGCTTGTCCTCTCGCTGCATAGAGGATTGGGATTTCTCTCTTTGAGAGATTTCACTTGTCATATTTTATTTTCAGCTTTTTACTTTATTGCAAACTCTACGCCAAAAACCCAAAAACACTTGCATCATTTAATCATTTTAGTTTTTCTAGTGCATAGATAATAAGAGAAGTGACACTCTTATTTGAGATGATAGATACTTATACCTTCTACTCCTCGTGGGATCGATACTATACTTACACATTGAAGATTTCAACGATCCCCTATACTTGTGGGTATCAACGCTTCACTCCATAAACCTGTGGTCCTGTTTACTGAGCTCAGCTTTCGCTTGGGGACAAGCGAGGTCTAAGCTTGGGGGGAGTTGATACATCCATTTTGCATCACTATTTTATATCATAATTTACTGCTATTCATTGATATATTTCGTATTTGGATATGATACTTATGTTATTTTATCTTATTTTGCATGTTTGATGACTATTGGAGAATTAACTGCCGGAGTCAGGATTCAGCTGGAAAAAGCATCGTCAAGACACCCTATTTCTGAAGATCGACAATTCATGGAAAATATACAAAAGTTCCTATTTTATCAGATGCCGGAGGCAGCCAAAAGGGGAGGCTGAGATGGGCCACGAGGGGCCCACGCCACCCCACGGCGTGGGGCCCACCTTGGCCGCGCCGGGCCTGGCGTGGATGCCCTGGCCCACCTTAGGCAACGCCCCTTCGCGTACTTCTTCGTCCGAACCCTAATCGGTCGAGGGGGAGCCAGAGGAAATATTTCGCCGCCTCCACGAGGCGGAAACCACACAGAGAGAAAAGCTCTCCGACAGGGAGAAATCTGCCGGGGAAATTCCTTCTCGGAGGGGGGAAATCATCGCCATCGTCACCGTCATCACGCTGGACTTCATCGGGGTCATCATCATCATCATCTCCACCACCGTCACCATCATCTCCACCGCTCCACTTCGTTCCGCTGTAACATCTAGGGCTGTACTTTGTCTAGTTCATATGGGGAACTTTCCCGGTGTTAATTACTCCTTGTGGTTGATGCTATTAAGTTTTATCGGTGAATTAAGGTTTATGTCCAGATTGTTATTCATCATTATATCACCTCTGATCATGATCCTTATGATGTCTTGTGAGTAGGTCGTTTAGTTCTTGAGGACATGGGAGAAGTCATGTGGTTAGTAGTGGAATTATGTTGAGTAATATTTAATGGTTTGATATTTAAGTTGTTGTGTTATTCTTCTAGTGGTGTCATGTGAACGTCGACTATATGACACTTCACCTTTATGGGCCTAGGGGAATGCATTGTGTATTTGGCTACTAATTGTGGGGTTGCCGGAGGAGTGACAGAAACCTAAACCCCCGTTAGTAAACCGGTGCACGAGGGAGTGTAGGATCTCAGAGTTTAAGGCTGTGGTTAGATTTATCTTAATTACTTTCTTGTAATGCGGATGCTTGCAAGGGCTTAATCACAAGTATGTATTAGTCCAAGTTAGGGCAGTGCATTAGCATAGGTTCACCCAAACAACACTTATCAAAACAATAAAGATTAATCAACTGTTTGAAGCGAAAGCACTTGACGAAATTCCCGTGTGTCCTCAAGAACATTTTGCCATCATAAGTAAACCAACCGGCTTGTCCTTTGTGCTAAAAAGGATTGGGCCACTCGCTGCAATTATTATTACTGTCTTTTATTTACTTGTATTTTATTTATCTGCTATATCAAAAACCCCTAAAAACTTGTCTGCTAGTATTTACAGTGAATCCTTGATCAAAACTACTTGTCAACACCTTCTGCTCCTCGTTGGGTTCGACACTCTTATTTATCGAAAGTACTACGATACACCCCCTATACTTGTGGGTCATCAAAGGCCATTAAGGGGAACGACCCCACTTTGCTTGGTCCTCAAGGCAAACAAGGTGGGGACGGCGGCTAGGGTCGGTCGCCTCCCTACCCTTGTTTAGCCGACCTAGGGGCCCCACGAAGAGGGGCGGCGACCTGGGGGGGGGGGGACTCCTCCAATTCAATTCTCGCCCTCCCCCTACATAAAGAGATGACCCCCCATCCCTCTCTACACAAAAGTTAGTTTTTGAGGAGTCCTCCCCAACATAACTTTCTCCCCCATGTGTTGAGTTCTCCACCATATGTGCTCCAGTTGATCTCTCATTCTAAACGACAGAGTGCTGCTGAACTCTCCTTTCTAGATCTAACATTTCACTTTTAACTTCATAGATAGATCTTGGCGATTCATGTAGGGCGAAATTTTTGTTTTCCATACACGCAAGCCTACAGTGGTATCAGAGCTAGGTTTATGTTGTAGGTCTACGATTTAGAACACATGAGATGTGTAGTCATTACACTATGGAGTAGTAGATGAGATCTATTACTCTAGCATCTCATGCATACCGAGCTGCTATAATGCTTCCTAGCGGGTTGGAAGCTTTCTGGAGCGGACAAAGAGTACTTTGAGCAAGCTCTCTCTTGTGTCGGCTATGCTGAAGTCCATTCTTATGTCGCGTCCTATTGGTAAGGTCGATGTTTTCTTTATTGAGGATAAGAGAGCGTAATTTTATGTATGTTTCCCCCCTCGTGTTGGGCATAGTTCGTCGCCGGTGTCCGCCTCGCCCCTTGTTCCATCTACAGCCGAGGGAGAGGCTATCGCCGTGGTCGTGGCTCCGGTGCTACAGATGATGCCCGAGGTTCATGAGCTATGATTGAGCATTGCTTTGCCTATGTCAGTGGAGCACATGAAGGTGGGCTCGCTGGTGACCTATGGTTCGCTACCGGATTCTCCTTTGTCAGGGGAGCAACTAGATATGATCTCGAATGAGCGACTGGAGGTGGCTTTTGCGCCCATTATAGCCCCGTCGTCACTTAATCGAGATGCTCTTTTCGCAAAAGAGATTTGCGATTTGCTCAACAGTTTGGAGGCTGTGAGCACTGGTTCTTAAAGAGCGATCGCTTGCCTCCTAACCAACACGGCAATCCGGGGCAAAAGCAAGAAGGTGGATGAATGCCCTCAAACCAGCATCCCAAAGGAGAAGTCACTCAGGCGCAAAGGCAAGAAGAATGACGTCATAGGAAAAGCGTCCACGGTTGTTTGATGGATAATCTTCGGTCTTTTGGCTCGTCTTCAGGGTTTGGATGGTTAATGTGGTTTTGGCGTTGCTCATTAATTTTTGTTGAGATGTTCTCGTCGAGGGTACTGTTGCGTTGTACAAGTATCAGTGGTCCCGGTTGCTGCGCCTGCGTGTTGGGAGAGCTTGTCGGGCTGGAGGAGTGGGGGTTTCATGCTTTGTGAGTAGTCCGCCTTTGGTCTCTCGATATCAGTTTTTGTCCCGTTTTCCGTTAAATTAACTTGACAATTCTCTCGTTCTAAATTAATAGATTGCGACGAAGCTTTTGCCCCGTTAAAGAAAAGTATCATTACCCCCTTTGGTTAGCGCTTTTTTTGGGCGAACATCATGCTGCCCGCAACGCTTCTTCAGGGATCGCTGAAGTGCAGACTAAGCAAAAGGAAGACAACCGCGTCATGCCGTGATACGAGAACAGATGCGTGGCCTGCGTGTTGGGAGAGCTTGTCGGGCTGGAGGAGTGGGGGTTTCATGCTTTGTGAGTAGTCCGCCTTTGGTCTCTCGATATCAGTTTTTGTCCCGTTTTCCGTTAAATTAACTTGACAATTCTCTCGTTCTAAATTAATAGATTGCGACGAAGCTTTTGCCCCGGTAAAGAAAAGTATCATTACCCCCTTTGGTTAGCGCTTTTTTTGGGCGAACATCATGCTGCCCGCAACGCTTCTTCAGGGATCGCTGAAGTGCAGACGTCATGCCGTGATACGAGAACAGATGCGTGGCCGCACAAGCGCACACATCTGACATCAGTACCAAGATGCGGACAACTCCATCCACAACAGAAAACAGAGCATCAGACAACAGAACATTGGGAAACATGAGATAACATTACAAACCAACCGAATACGCTTACTGCGTGCCAGTTCAGTATCTAAACTCCAGAATCCATAAAGCATTGTTGACACATAAAGAGATAGCCACATCGATTACACACGCAACACACTAACAAGACTGTTAGTTGATAACTTAAGATCAGGTTGCCTAGATGGCAAGCAAATCTCCCCGGTTCATCGCGAAGGCCCAAAAGACAGCAACAGCAAGCAAATCTCCCCGCTTCATCGCCAAGGCCCAAAAGACAGCAACAGCTAGAACTGGGACTTGTCAAGGCTGTCGAAGTAGGGATGGTCCATTGCAGCTTTAGCTGACAACCTGTTTGCTGGATCATACTGAAGCATTCTCTGCAGTACATCAGTCAAGAAAGTGTCAGCTCAGATCTTGCTCCAGATGAATATTGCAAACAAAGTCATAGCTCGGGAAGATTGATTCTGCAGTCTACTCATAAGTATTCAGATGGTCGAACAAACTAAACAGAAATAATGCAGACCTATAAATAAGGTAGCTGGGCATTGACTGATTTTGCACTCTACTCACAAGTATCATCATGGACACAAATAATGCAGAGAACCCTATAATAATTTACAAAATGATGGATCACCAAGCATAACAACTTGGAATATATGTAGAGTTGAAGAACGAACTTGGGATGAAGACATTGTGATTTGTGAAGCATAGTCACCAAACAAACTTGGAATATGTGGAGTTGGAGATCTAACTTTTCTATCTAGTTGACATGACAATACTCTTCTAGCACACAGAGCAAAAGAAATTAGCATTTATATCAGTTTCTTAATTTACCGATAACAGGTCAAGTCCTTCAGGCTCCAGTTTTGGAACAGCACGCGCCAAACCCTGTGGCTGCCAGCGTGGATATTCGTGCCAGTCTCTCAAAGAGCATACTCCAGGCCACTGCTCTTCAGTAGGAGTTCCCAACAACCTTTTCAGAAGCAGATTTTAGTCAATACATGGCACCCCAGTTACTATAAATTGACAGGATGCAAACAAGATGAATGTCAGACGTTCTACTAAGTACTTCGATCATTTTACCAAAAAAGAATACTTTAATCAAAAGTTATTTAGCCTTTTGAGCAGGGTATAATGGACAGAAAAGTTTCCCATGATCAGCAGGAATCACAAGTTACTAGGCTATCCTATCAATGAAGCAAAGTACTAATATTACAATTATTAGATATTTTTGGTACTTGTACAAAGTTGATAATACCTGAAAATGTGAAGCAGCTGTTGCAACTCCGAGTCACCAGGAAAAAGAGCTTGTTTTCTGACCATTTCAGCTGTAAAAGAAAGTTATGGTATCACAACAGGAAGACCTTGACAAGCACAATATAGTATTCAGTCAGAAAACTTGAAGCAGAAATATAATGTGTTTATTTAGGTGGACAGAAATTCAAGAAAACATGGGGATCAAGGACAATTAGAAACTGGAGTTTAATTCTATTCAAAACTAAAGCATGATAAGACTAAACTTTACAAGTACTGGTGCAGATCAATGAAAATCTTTTGATTGACGTATGGTAAACTATTTGTTTTCTCCTTGACTGATTGTTTAATTGTATTCAAAACTAAAGCATGTAAGTACAATGTTCATCAGGTGTTTTCTTTACCCCTCTCCTTGATAAGATGCACGTCAAAAGATTTACAATTATTGGTACAGATCAATGAAAAATCTTTTGATTGCCGTATGGTAAACTAAACTTCTTTTCTCCTTGACTGGTTGTTTAATTACATTCAAAACTAAAGCATGCAAGTACAATGTTCATCAGGTGTTTTCTTTACCCCCTATCCTTGATAAGATGCACGTCAAAAGCTTTACAATTACTGGTACAGGTCAATGAAAAAACTTTTGTTTGACGTATCGTAAACTAAACATTTTTACTCCTTGACTGATTGTGCTCAAGTGTGACGATTCATCTGGTAGTCTACTTTTGTTCTGAAGGATGTACAAAGATTGTATTTTTAGTTCTGAATACAATGACAAGTCATTAGGTAACAAAGATCAAAGGCTAACTCTAATTAGCGTACCAAAGATGCAACCAATGGACCAAATGTCAACACCAGTTGAGTAATGCGTCGCTCCAAGTAAAACTTCAGGAGCCCTATACCAGAGCGTCACAATCTACAATACAAAATAGAGAACATGAATAGGAAACACACTAGAGAATGCTAAGGACAACTATGTGGATGAGTAAGCGGTACCTCATGGGTGTAACTTTTCATGGGAACAGTAAAAGCTCTACTCAGCCCAAGATCTGCAATTTTCAGTAACCCCTTCTCCTTATCGACTAGCAAGTTTTGTGGCTTCAAATCCCTACAAATCAAGCAGGACAGCATAAACCACATAGCTACAAATGCAATTCTGTATGAGGCTGACAAGTCCAGCAACAATAATCACAGAACGAAATTCTAACCGGTGAAGGACACCATGAGCATGGCAATGCGCAGTTCCTTTGCATAACTGGTATAAGAAACTCTACAAGAAGGCGATGAAAGTTATTCACTGTAATTTCATATAGAGCTAATCAAGTACAGTGCAGCTCATGTGCATGGCCGCGTGCAAGAAGCTAGCATTTCTAATGAAGAGGTTAAACGTAATATGAAATGGAAGTAGCCCAATACTAGAGCAGGTTTCCTGTCACGATCGTGGCTGCAAACTGCATAACGCATAAGGAAATTTTACTACGAAGCAATTACAAAGTTTCTTTGGAAGCAACAGTGAAGGTGGGTGGGCACATCTGTTTGTGAAGAAAGCACGGAGTTCTTTTATATTGGGCATCAGAGACATTTCTCTACTCGATCTCGAAAATTGAAACCAAGGAGTGAACATCACCACCAAGGGTGCGCTTATGTTGACGGTACCAATGTAGCATAAATATTGACAGTCTGCATTCCTAATTGGCCTTTTTGCTACCTACTGTATATGCACGAGTGTTTTCCATGAAAAATTAGACCTCCATAGTGACAAGCTCGAAGCTTTAGTTTGGTATGTTGATCTGATTCTTGTCCATGCTTCAATTTTTTTTGAACAACTTAATAATTCGAATCATAGGGCATGGATTGGGTTGGTTGTGATCACAAAACAAAGCCTTCAGAATTCTAACATCAACATGATACTACAATAAGCTCGTGGGTGGGTGTGATGGACGGACAAAGAATTCACCTTGATGACCTGGGTGGGGAGCGGCCTGGGCTCGGGCCCCTTGCGGAAGCCGTCGACGAACTTCTTGAGGTCGGTGTCGAGGAACTCGAAGACGAGGTAGAGGACGGCCTTGCCGCTGCAGGGCTTGGTGACCTGCTCGACGGAGAGGAGGCGGACGACGTAGAGGGATGCGGAGAGGAGACGGAGGAGGGAGATCTCGCGGAGCGCCGTTGGCGGGATCCCCTCCTCGTCCATCTCCAGGCGGGTCTTCTTGAGCGCCACCAGCTGCCCCGTGGCCGCCACCCGCGCCTTGTACACCTTCCCGTACGTGCCCTCCCCTACCTTCTCGAGCTTCTCGTACTTCTCCATCTGCTGCGGCTCTTTCTCGTTGACGAACGAGGAAGGGGAGGAACCCTAGGTGGTGGGTGGTGGATTTGAATTGGGGGAGGAGGAGATGGCGTGAAGAAGAAGAGGAGGGGACAGTGCTGTGCAACGGTCGAATTGACGAGGGAGCGGCGAGGGCAGTGGAGAATGATGAATCTGCGCACATGGAAAGGGGCAAAGTGCAGTGCGGCGCGTGTCTGCTGGGCAACGGCTATGCGCCACGCCATTCCGCTCCTGCTTGCCGGATCCTGTCTGCGTTGATCGAAGGATCGTCGCTTGTCTAGCTGGACATGGAAATGGTCGATTGCTCCTCACACTCTGCCGTCAATAGCTGAGCTGGTAAATTAGATCACGTGCTCCTGCTCGTTTTCGATTTTTTTTAAAAAATATGAACAGTTCAAAAAAATCTGAAAAAAGGGTAACAAACGAATGCTAGTATTCTGAGAATGTGCAAAGTTTCGTAGTGAAGTGAAATTTGTGGCGCTATGTGCAAAAAAAACAAAATCAGTGATCATTTATGGTAACAAACATATCCTAAAATGAGCGTTTGTTTCGTGTTTTTTTTTGCGCAGAATATCACAAATATCATTTCACGATGAAACATTGCACATACTTAAAACACTAGCATGCGTTTGTTACCTTTTTTTCAGATTCTTTTTAGGTATTTTCTTAATTTTTTCTGAATTTTGAAATGGGCAGGACCACATGACCTCGGGAGTCTAAAGGGATTTTTCAATAACGGGGTAGTGGCATGTAGTGTATAGCGGTTGGCCGCGGAGAAACTGTCTAGTGGTTGAAGTCCGATCGCTATTTGAGAAGGACCTGTACCGTTGGATTTCAGCAACCATTGTTGTTGCGCCTGCTGTTTTGCTTTTCATCAGCCTTCTAGTTATCTCCGCCAGAATCGCTTGCTACTGCCACTCCTAGTCGGATTCGTTGTCGCTCTACCATGTCTGATCTTCGTTCATCAATCTGTAACCTTCTACGCACCATCCCTCAAGGCTAGGCGTTAGAACTTCTCCCTCGCTAACACTGCCCCCTCCCACTCTAAGTTTTAGACTCGCCTCCTTCGGTGCCTCTACCTCTTTGTAAACCCCACTTCTGGCTTGGTTCATTCTTGTTGTCGGCATCTCAGCTTTGGTAGGCCACCATATTTAGAGGGTCATCCGCCTTTGTGCCGATCAATAGAAAAAAGTGCAACTCTGGTTTAGTGAAAAAATCAACTTTGACTTAAAAAAAGGCCAGCTGCTGAATGTTTAACTTTTCTGAATTGACTTTGAGTTGAGAAAATCTCAGTCGACTAAACATAGATGAGTCCTTCAAATGTTGTTGGGATTCTGTTGTTGTCTGTTTGACTTGAAATCTCGGGGCCACTTGTTTTTCTTCTCCTATTGTCGTTGTTTTTTTAGAAGTTGTTTTATTTTATTGTTTCTATAAAAAAAATCTCTAACTCTTTTTATGGATTTGCTAATTCTCAGTCGACATGACTGACATGAGAACCGTTCGATTTTTCTATAATGTTTTTTATTCCTACGTGGGAGAGCCACGAGTGCAACATCATCGAAATTGCAAGCATGAGGATTTGAACTCGGGTGGGCGGGAAGACATCAACCCCTCCCCACCACTAGGCCATGCCTTAGTCTGCTTCGATTTTTCTATTAAGATTTGTGCTTTTAATCACCTGTGATGGTTTGAATTTCTGCCTGTGGAGGAATGAGCGTTGTCAGTGGGCCTTTTCTTGTTTTTGTCTAGCCCGTTAGTTTCTGCGGTATGAATGGCCATCGAACTGGGCCTCTATCTTAACACGCACGCTGTTTTCAGTGCTTGTTTTTCAGTCCGTAGACAAGAGAGTATATGAACAGATTCTCAAAAAAATAAAAAAAAGAAGAGAGTATAAGAACTGTCGCCTCTAGCAGAAGATGAAGAAAACTATTGCTAAATGATATACTCCAGATTGTTGCCTGGTGTACATGGGGAAAGATGAGGGCTCTTTTATTTTTGCCTCGTGTACATGCTGTCGTCGGGCTCTCTCTCTCTTTTTTTTTTTGGCTCGCATACATGTTGTTGTCCACTCCAGATTCATGGTTTTCTCTCCTTTTTGAGTAATTATGTTTTATTATAGTCGTTTGTTATTTATTTATTTATGTTTTGTATTTATAATCATTTTTCCTTCCTCCATCTCATTATGTTTTGCTCATTCTCGGTCGAATAAGAACTAAGTCAGAGCGTCGTGATTTGTGCTAGCATGAGAGTTGTAATTGGGTCGCTTTGCAAGTGGATTGCAAATTTGTGTTTTTCAAGTTGCAAGTAGGTTGTTGAGATTTTTCACTTGTAGGTCGGTTGCAACTAACTTTTTTTCCAGATGCAACTGAGATTTTAAGTTGCAAGTGGGATTTCAACTAAGTTTTTTTCAGTGGTAAATTAGTTGCAAGTGAGATTTTTTGATGCAAGTGGGTTGCAACTGAGTTTTATCCAGATGCAAGTGGGTCGCAAAAGTGAGATTTTTTAATTGCAACTGAGTTTTATCCGGATGCAAGTGGATTTTCTTGTTACAAGTGAGTTGCAAGTGAGTTTGTTGCATGTGAGATTTTCCGGTTGCAACTCGGTAGCCATTGAAACTGAGATGTTCTAGTTATAAGTGGGTTGCAACTAAATTTTTTCAGTTGCAAATTGGTTGAAACTGGGATTTTCTATTTGCAAGTGACTTGCAACTGAGTTTTATCTACTGACAAGTGGGTTGCAACTAAGATTTGCGTCGTGATTCGTGCTATCTAGGAGTTGCACGTGGGTTGCAGTTGACTTTTTTTTCAGTTGCAAGTAGGTTGTATATTTTTTTCATGTAACAATTGAGTTTTTCCAGTTACAAGTAGGTTGCATCTAAGATTTTCGGTTGCAAGTCGGTTACAACTGTATTTTCCCAATTACAAGTGGGTTGTAACAGAGATTTTCCACTTGCAAATAGGTTGCAACTGAGATTTACGTTGTGACTCGTTCTAACTAGGAGTTCCAAATGGGTTACTATTGAGATTGGTTACGTCGAGAATTAAGCTAATTGTCGATGGAATGAGAAATATCCACACTTTCTTTTTCCTGCTTCAAATCATGCATAAAATAATTCCATTTGCAGGAGTACTGAAAAATTTATAATATTGTTGTTTCTAGGTCCATGTGTTGAGGTACGAGTTGCATTTTTGAAATACGAAAATTACACAAAATAACAAATGTATAACTCTAATATTGAATATATGAAAGTGGTTAATATTTTTTATGTTTCAACTTAATTTTCTGCTTTTCATAACTATTTTTCAGTCAATATATGCATGCATGCATGTCTATATTTTATTTTCCCCATTTTTTCTTCCTTTATTAGCTCTAGAGCATACAATGTGTATAATTCGGTTTCACTTGAATTATTATCTTCAACCCATCTTTTTTTCGAGAGAAATCCATTGTAGCCTTAAAAACAAAGAGAAAATCCGCTGTGAAAAAAAGAGGGGAATGTATTGCATGCGAAGCTAGTGCTGCTTTGCGTGCGTGGTAGCATCAGCTATCAGGCCCAATGGCAAACACGGTCCAGCAAACCTACATGCAGCAGGCAACACTAGTTTCGTGGCTGTTACGAACGAAATCAACTTATACATCACAATCTAGCATGTCCATACCTTTGAGAAGGGTTCGTACGAGAGCTCTCGGGAGACCTACCGCCGCCACCACTTCCGTCTCCACCACCATAGGTCGGTTCCCCCTCCTTCTCGGGAGACCTAGCCACCGCCACCACCTCCGTCTCCACCACCATAGGTCGGTTCCACCTCCTCCGGCCGGGCTCGCCGCCGTCGGGAGGGGTGGGTAGCCCGATCTGTGAGTTTTCAATAAAATTAGTGTTTCTCAATAGATTTGATTAGGATTTTGATAGCCTCCTTCTACTTCAATGGAGATGATTATAATAAGTAATCTTTGGCCCTTCGTTCGACGATGAGATCTCCTTCCCGGTGTCAGCGGTGGTGTTGAAAAATTATATTTGTCTATATATGGTTATTCAGATCTTGCTTCGCTAGATCGATTTTGGATTTTTTCTCATGATTTCCACGAGGAGGATTGTCCTTGCAATATCTGTCCAGGCTATTACATCCTCGACAATGGTGATTCGTTCTCTCGTCTCCCAATGACGTTGACCAAGTTATTCGGTGCTTTTCCCTGAAATATTAGTGTTGGTACTCTTGCCGATGTTGGTTGATTAATTTAATGGTTGCGTGCGTGCATAAAGCCTTGGCATTGCGGATCAAAATTAAAATTATGGGAGAATCTTCGTTGGTATTCACATGTTTGTGGTTTGGTATCTTTGTCATTGTTCTATGGCTGCCTTCAGAAAAAGTACAAGATTATGTCATGAAGAAAGAAGGGCTTGAAGATCTGAAGATTTGCTCGTCTCTTTTAGTCTTTATTTTGTAATCGATGTAGTCATCTTATGTATCTTTACCATGTACTATTTGCTACTATAATATATATGGTATTGATTGTCAAAAAAATTATACATCACAATCCACTGAGATTTGATGTCTCAGTCGACCGAGGATTAGAGAGACCCTTCTTTTTAACGTGGTTTTGTGAGGGTAAGTGGCATGGTGTTTTCAACAACCCCCAAACGCCTTTCCTCGATCTAGGACATACTCCCTCAGTTCTAAATGTAAATTTAAGATGTTTTACCTTTTTGGTTTTCTAAATTCACATATATCTAGATGTATCTCGACATGTTTTAATGTATTTGTTCACTCATTTTAGTCCGCATCTAATCAACATGTGCAATAGTTAAAACATTTTATATTTAGGAACGAAGATAGTAGATTTTGTATCTAACAATGGGAGTGGGACAGTGGTAGCTAGCGTCGCTTGGATGGTGACTGAATCAGTTGCAAATGGCGATGGAAGACCTACGGCAGCATCAGTGCGCCACTTTTTACTACTAGTACGTAGAAGGTAGGAGTAGTAGCTATGCAATTTGTAATGCTGACTAATGTCACGTATTAAGCAGCACGAAGTAGAAAAGTGAATTATGTACTGTATCATCTAGTGCTTCTAATTAGTTAACGCGCCTCTGCATTCACGCTCCACTTATTTTCTCCGGCCTCAACGCATGCGCACTCACAAGAACACTAGTCTAGCTACTCCCAAGTCAACAGCTCTTTTTAGCTCAATCCCTACAATATCTAAGCTCCCTAAGATTAGAGCTTAGAGGTTGAACCACGTGACAGCCTCTCATTGGTTGCCGCTAAATATATTGGTGTACATCAGATTAAGGTTAGAATAATAATATTTGTTGGTTTAGCTCAACAGCGAGGCGCCCGTCAACAGCGAGGCACCCGTGGTGACTTCGTCAATCTCAAGATCTGCCGGACCAGTCTCTCGGAGGTGCTCATAGGGGTAGGGTTTGCGTGCGTGCGTTCATAGGGGTGTCTGTACGTGCGTGTTTGTGAGCGTCTGCGTCTGTACTGTGTTTATCAAAAAAAAAAATTGTTGGTTTAGCTGGACATAAAATTTAGCGATGAATCTCCTTTGTATTAAACCGTCTCTAATAGGTTACATATTTTAGGGTTTAACTACTTTTTAGGACATTTGAGTAAAAAAAAACCTTACTCCAACGACTGTAATTGATGTAAATTTTGTCCAAATTTATAGAGTAATAATATTTGTTTGTTCAGCTGGACAAAATTTAGCGATAAATTTTTTAACTATCGCAGACGAATAATATTTGTTGGTTCAACTAGACAAAATTTAGCGATGAATTTTTTAACTATTGCAGACGAATCTACGAACCGCTCTTCTCTTAAACCATCTCTTATAGCTTCCATATATTAGGGTTTAACTACTTTTTAGTACATTTGAGACAAAAAACCTTACTCCAACAACGGTATTTGATATAAATTTTGTCCAAATTTAATTAGTGCAGTACAAAAACACCTTATGCTGCAAAATACAACACTCGGGCTGCTGCTATATGGAAAAAGGGCAACGTAGGCACGTCAACTGCTAATTGAAAGTTTCATGTTGCCCTCCCGCCTCTTCTCCGGGGAATGCGCTGCCTCCTCTGCCATCGGTTTGGCCTCGAACTGGCCGCTCCATTACAACTCTAACTGATTACGCTGTGAATTCACCACCTTTGCTCGAAGGCACAGTAGGGATTCAAGCTTGAGGATTGTGTTGCTCTCCCCCCACCCCCACCCCCACCCCCACGTGGCCACCATCGCTTTTTGGCTGTCCATAGATTCGGCCGAGCCACCCGAGCAGCCCTCCCCTCCTCACCGTGCCTCCTCCTTCCCTACAAGCACGCGCACACGCACGAGCGGTGCATGCAAGCTCTGCCTCCAGATGTACCTTGACCAACCCCGTCTCGCTAAGACTTCTTTGCCTCCATGCACCAGGCGCAGGGCTCGCCTCGTTCGGAGATTAAGAAATTTGAAGTTGTTACTTTTGCATTATATGGTTATGAATCTGTACCTTATAATGTATGTATGATCGACTAATTTTATTCAGACAAGCATGTCATGTACCTTTGAGCGCAGCAAAGCGTGCCATCCCCTTCTAGTCCACTACTACGTTTGTAGGGAAGCATAAGCCAGCAATATTGCATGAATGTGTACGTAGCAGTGGCATGCTGCTGTTGCTGCATGACATCGATCGGCAAGACGAGCACACACTTCTTGCATGGCCACCGCCCGGCCGGCAGCATATATATGCTCCTTCAACAACTCAAACAGCTAGCCGGTGATTAGGAAAAGCTAAATGCAGTTTATCCCACTAAGAATCGATCGGTGACAGAGAAAATTATGAAGCCGGACCCGACCCCCGCGTCGCCCTCTTGGGCGCCTCGGGGGAACTTAGGCCGCCGCCGCCGCCAGGGCCCCGCCCGGCCTTTCCCCTGCTTCGCCGCCGCCGGAGGGGGCGCTAAGGTGGAGGCGGGGCATTTTTTCCTTCTCGCGCGGCTCTCCTGAGACGGCGACCACGGATGGCGAGCGACGGCGGACAGAGTCGGGGCGCGGCGGCGCGGGCTGGCCGGGCGCCGGCTTGGCGGAGGCGCCGGAGCTGCGCCGGGGCGCAGGTTCTGCGAGGCGCGGATCGGAGGCGCAGTGCGGTGCGGGCGCGATGGGCCTGGACGGGCCGGATCTGGGTGCGGGCGGGCCCGCCGGCGGGGTGCTCGGTGTGTTGCGATGGCCGGGGCTCCTCCCAGGTCAGCGGCGCGCTGTGGCTCCGTGCCGGCGCGAGGAGTTTGGTGCGGCCGGGCCGGCGAGCTGGGAGCTGCGCTGCGGGCTTCGAGGATGTGGCCTGGGCTGAGGCGCGCGTCGTCCGTGCAGGGCGCGGAGGCGGACATGCGGTGCGGAGGCGGTCGCACTGGCGCCGAGGCAGGTGGCCGATGACGCGCGGGTTGACCGCAGAGGCAAGCCGGGGCGGCGGCCCCGGACCTGCGGCTGCTTCAGCGGTGCGGGCGCAGTGGGCATGCCGGCTGCCGTGGAGGGAGGTGCCGCGGCGGCAGCAGCATGCGGTGGAGCTCGGCGGTTGACGACATGACCAGGACGCCATCCTGTGCCTCCCGAAGCTTTGCGGTCGGGTTGAACTCCGGGCGAAAGCTCGCACAGACTTCGGTCGGTGCCGACGACGGCGGCGCCCTCGGGCATCGTTCTCCTTCTTGATTGCGTCGTTGTGGAGCTTTTCGACCTCGACTAACACGTTTGGTTCCAATAGCTCTGGGTGAAAATCTAGCTCTTCGGGAGCGGGCGGCGGTGACGATCTCGTCACTACCTTGTTGGAGGCGCCGCTTTGGAGCTCTTGGCCAGCGTGGTGCGATGGTTTCGCGGCGGATGTGCAGAATGGGCGTGTGGTCGAGGGTGGTGGACGTCGGGGCGGCGGCCCCGGATGGTGGTGGACGTCGAGGCGGCGGCCTCGGTCTCCCACGCTACGACGGTTCTATGAGGCAGAGCCGTCGTCTAGCGGGGGTCTGGGTGGCGACCTGGATGGAGACTGCGCGGGCAGAGGGTTCGTCGACCTGACTGGATCATTTTCGGGCAATGCGAAGGTCGATCTGGTTGCTTCTCCGGGGCGGCGGCCCCGGTACATGGTGGTTTTGGTGGCAACCTGGATGAAAACTGCGTGGGCAGAGGGTTCGTCGACCATGACTGGATCACTTTCGGGCAATGCGAAGGTTGATCTGGTTGTTACGCCGGGGCGGCGGCCCCGGAGCGGGTGGTGTGTTTTGTGGCATTTGTTCGACTTGTGTCGTGTGGGCGGCGAGTCGCTTCGCCTGTGTCATTCTTTTGTACAATTTGTATGGTTTTTGGATCCGGTTTTCCTTATAAACTGGGTCACCTCTTTCTATCTTTTCGGGCGGTGGATACGACCACCTTATATACCTCAAAAAAAAAATTATGAAGCCGGAAGGTGCAATTTAATTAGTATCACTGACATATACACATCCATGATCCATGTACACACTTTTCTTAGCATCATCTATGCATACGCATAATTTTCTCCGTCTAAATTTTAAGCAGATTTTAATCATCTGTTCTGCGGGCCGGGCACCTAAAACTGTGCTCACGCCCACCGCAAAAAAAAAAAAAAAAAAAAAAACTGTGCTCACGCCGACAGGTGGGACCAGTATCTTGACTGCCACGTGGGGCCGCCAAGCCAGCGGCTTCAAGAGGTGGTAGCTACTACTCCTACGCCGTCCAGCTCCTGGGCAGCAGCGACGTCCGCGACGAGGCGCCGCCGAACATCTGGTCGAGGGCGATGACGACGCCCATGGAAAGCGCCGCGCCGAGGCGGTGGTCCGGCACGACCAGCCGGAACACGTCATCCCCCACCGACTCCTTCCGCCGCACCTCCGCCGCAGCGGCGCCGCCCCCGCGCGCGTCCCGCACCGCGCAGCTCCGCCGCCCGTACGACCCCTCCACCACGTACGCCGCTGACTCGACGCCAGATGATGAGGATCCCAACGGCGTGACGTGCGCGAGCGTCTTGTCGGACGCGCGGCGGTGGAGGCCGGCGTGGTGGCGGCGCATGGAGAGGAGCGGCTTCGCGCCCGCGGCTTCCGCGTCGCCGTCGTAGATGACCCAGTGCTCCGCCAGGCTCAGGCTCAGCTTGATCTTCCTCCTCACGGTGAGGAGCGGCTTCCCGGCGGCGTCCATGAGGACCACGTCCTCGGCGCGGCGGCGGCGGCATCCGGAGGAGGAGCCGTAGCGGTCGACTCGGAAGGCAAGGCCGCCGGTGGCGTCGAAGACGGTGAAGCCGTCGCAGTTGAAGAGCAGCGACTTGCGCCACACCGTCAGCACCGTTGGCTGCTGCTGCTCCTCTTGGACGATGACTCCTGCCGGCGAGTCCGACTCCGGCACGGCGACGTTCGGGTGCACTTTTGCCATAGCTAGCTAGTCAACTCCTCTGATGCGCTTGCAGTTTGGAGGTGAGAGGGTGGAGAATGAGGAGAGCAGGGGGAGGTGGGAGAGATTTATATACGATCGAGCTTGGGATTGACGGGACGGCGGCAATCGAGCGGGGAATAAGCTGAGGTGGAGCATCGGATGCATGCCTTGTCAGTTTCTCACTCGACAATAATGAAACCGGACAGATGCACATTTGAATTATTAAAGTTACGTGGCTTGATCGACCCAGAAATAACAAACGAGTATCAAGTGATAATAAAACTTTTATCCTTTTCCATCTGTGATGCAGGCAGGAATCAGGATAAATGGCGGCTGGCCGGCCGTGCAAAGAATTTATTCGTCGCCTAGCTAGCCGCACCGTCTTAATTCGATCACTTTGTAATCTTGTCAAAGTTTAGATAGATAAAGCTGAAGCGATATGGTTCATGGTAGAATTGCTGCGGCAAGGAATGAAAGTTTGTATACCTTGCCTCCAAAGCAAGGCTCCTCAAACATCGCATGCATGTATGTACTGCGCGCGCCTATATTTGCATTCACTAGAGATTTATGTGGTTTCTTCACAAAAAAGTACTTCTCACCAAGGACAACCTTGCTAAGCGTAATTGGAATGGTTGTAAAAAATGTTATTTTTATGACCAACAAGAAACAATACAACATTTATTTATAACATGTCCCTTTGCCAAAATGGTTTGGCATATTGTTCATATGGCTTTCAACTTAACACCTCCTAATAATATTTCACATTTGTTTGGGAATTTGTTGAGGGGTGTCTCTAAGCAGGATAAAGTACCGATCCGAGTTGGAGTATGCGTTTTGCTTTGGGCCATATGCATGGTACATAAGAAATGATTATATTTTTAACAATGCAAAATCTTGTTCTTTCTTGAAGCTTGTACCAATAGCTACGCACTGGATTCGTATGTGGTCTTACTAAAGGAGATATGCCCTAGAGCCAAATAAATATTAAGTATTTATTGCATTATCTCATTAAGTTTATAAATAAGTTTTATACCGTGTTATAACTGTATTAATCGGAATTGTTAATACACGTGTGGTATGTAAACAAATCAGAGTCCCTAGTAAGCCTCTATATAAACTAGTTCATCAGTCAGCGGATGATCGAGATTTTCCGATCATGCAGATTCATAATAGTTGATGATGAAGTCATTTTATTAGTGGAATAAAGTGATGGACATACCCGACAAAGTATTGCAAGAGGATCGTGTCACGAAGTTCATTATTGCAGTAGGAAAATAATATGGTAGCTTATTTCTTAGACTGTGAGATCATATTAATCGCTGCATCCGGAGGGTACTTTGAGTGCATCAAACGTCAGTCCATAAATGGGTGACTATAAAGGTGGGACCCTTGGATATTCAAAAGAGGTATGTTGAGGCCTATGGATCAAGAGCGGGATTTGTTCATCCGCGTGATGGAAAGATACTCTAGGCCCACTCGGTGAGATTACATCTATAAAGCTGCACAGCGTATGACTAGGTCATTGGAGATGTAATATCACAGAACGAGTTAAGTAGCCCTTGTCGATAACGAGATAAAACAAAGCATAGGATGTTCACGATCGTATCTCGGACAAGGGTAGTATCAAAGGAACAAAAGGAATGAATATCATGTTAACGGTTCAACGACGATTATTCTGGAATGCACAGGAACCGTCATAGCCATCCAGGTCTCCCTGACGTTCATTGGCGAGTAAGGGGTCTCGACCATGTCCGGAGTATTTTCCGAATCGTAGGGTAACACACTTAAGGTCTTGACGACGCTTAGAAATCATTTTGGAATTATCGGAATAATAGAAATAGAGAGAGAAAATGAATCGGAAGGGTTCCGGTGAAATCGGAAGTGTTCCGGGGGAAGACCGAAGATAGTTCGGAGTGGTCCGGAAGTTGTTACGGATTAACGGGAGATTAAATAATATGTAAATATATTTAATTATGAATTATATATATTTAAATATTAATTTAATATTAAATAAAAGGGAAAAATTGGGGCAGCCCATCTAAATGGGCCAAACCCCGGAGGGAAAGGCCCACATGGGGGCCGACCTCCATGGGGAGGTGGTGCGGCTGGGTCATGGGGCCCATGGCCACCACGGCCGGCCCTAGGAAGCTGGCGCACCACCCCTTTGGTTAGTCCCACATGGGGGAGCAAGGGCGAGGGACACCCCCTCTCCCCTAATAAATAGTGGGGCATATTAATTGGATTAAATACACAGAAAATAAAATTAATTTGTATGTCGGCCGAGGATGCCCCTCCGCCCACTTCCTCTCTCTCTCTCCACCTCTCGTAGTGCGTGTTCCCTCGTAAGGATTGCGCGCACGTGAGAAATCTATACCGTAGCAGACCGTCGTGCTGCGGGATTCCACCCAAAAGTTCTACTTCCGCTATCTCGGCTGGATCGGAGAGCCCGGGAGTCGTCGTCAAGCTCCGCACGTGTGCGAGTACTCGGAGTCGTCGTCGCGCCAAGTTCTTCGCGACCTCGAGGTCGGCTATGTTGTCTACATCGACAACGCTTGTTGCGGGAGCGTAATCCCCGCTATCGGTCTACAAGGGTATGTTACCGATATCTCCTCCGTTACCGCATTACTAGATAGATAGATTCTTGGCTAAGTTTTGGTGTACGTATGGTTGCACGAGACTTGTTCACCAGTTCAGCTGGCGTTCTGATTTTAGGATAACATGTTAATGCAGCGTCATTCATGTTTATCTTTTCTTTTTAGATGGCTCATTCATGTTTCGACTTTGTGTGATCCATGAATTTTTGTAATCACTGATTCTTAATAAGTTAATAAAAGCCGTATGCATCATTTTGATGCAGAGGCTGGGACTTCCCCTTTTCGAAAAAAGAGAGGATTTCATATTTTAGTCATCCGTTTTTGTCAAAAAAACAAAATGCATTTTTGTGCACATTATTATGATTGAATTTCTTGTCACCGCGTACATGTGAATTACATGAATTTTAACATAGTAGTTTACCCTAGCAATCAATATTCACCATCTAAATATTTTGTCACCCAAGTTTTCACTTGCTTATGTATTTACTTCTTTTGCTTGTAAAAGGGATTATATTAAGCATAAGGGGTTACAATACGGTCTGGATAATTGACCTAAAGTGTCGCTTCTGAACCTATTGTTTGCCAAACAAGAGTCCGAAGCTTCGCTCTCACAAAGTTTGGACACCGACTAACGCTATTCTGCACACGATCTTCAATTTTTGCCCTCCTCCTTGACGGAGGTGACCGGCATGGTGCAATTGGACTCAATCAACTCTGCTAAAAGCTTGATCGATGTTAACTACCTTCAACAAGTAAAGGTTAAATTAAGGTATTCTACTAAAACTACATAGAATACTGGTATTAAAAAATTGTCAGAATAATCTGGCTTGACAAATTGAACGAGCAATCAAGTAAGCAGACGTAGCCAGGGGGTGCGGGAGGGGAGATGAATAAATATGTTTCTTAGAGATCAGCGACGTTGGCAGTCAGGCACTCGACCTAATGATTTGACATGTGCATCTTGGTAGGGACAACCTGGCTGCAACAAATTCTTCATCCAATGCCCTTCCCTCTCCCCGGTGGCGAGTTCGAAGGTGGTGCAACAATGGTCGAATGCGGGGTGCTGGTCAATAACCTGCTTCCGGCATTTTCCAATGCCGTGCGCGTGAGATGGCTTCGACCAACGGGAATCTTGCTGGTTAGTGACGATTTTGACAGTATGTATGCAAATAGTTTGGGTGAAAACCCGCTTCGGCTACATTAGGGCATTGTCATCATGCGTGCGCGTTCATGCTATTATTAAAGGTTTTGACTCGAAGCATTTTCTTTGGAGATGATATTTGGGGATCGTCCTTGAACGCTTTGTTTTGCAGTAGTGTATTTTCATGGGGCCTCTAGCCATTTCTTTCAATGATTTTCCTTACTTATGAGATGACGATTGTTTGACCTCGGTCTTTTTTCTTTTAAAATCTTATTTTGTTTGTCATTGGTGCTTTACTTGCTTGGTATTATTAATGATATATGTTTATGTGCATATCAATGTAGAGGTTGGAGGTTATGCTCGTTTTCTGGAAGAAAAAAAAGTACTCCCTCCGTACAAAAATATAAGATGTTTTAGATATCTCATATACGGACTACATATAGATAGAAATGAGTGAATCTACACAGTAATAAGCGTCTAGGTACATCCGTATCAGAAAAATGATAAACATCTCATATTTTGGTACAGAGGATGTACTACATAAATTGTTAAGTAAGTTTCAACATATATGCATGGACACGATTTTCAACACGTATTTATGATGATATATATGTTAGTGTAAATAATAACATTATGATACATATATTATGCAAACCTTATATTAAAAATATAGTGACATTGTTTTCACTTGAACAACTATTTTTCATATAAGAAATAGATTTAGAGGATTTTTTGGCTACATGCTTTGAATTCCCTGACTAGCCTATGTCGTGTGTAATCATTGGATGATCAACTACAAGATAGGCAAGAGCAAATTTGACAGTTTGGGTGATGTCTGCCACAATAGAATATTGATTATTGCTCCATGCATGATAATTGCGTTAAAATGCATGTCGCCGCTCCAACAGCTACTTGTGCGAATGATCCAACTCTTACTTGTAAAACTGACGTGTAGGATTTTGCTTATGGTGGGAAACGACCAAAACAGAACATATATATGCTCGCTATGTGGATCATGTTTCGATCGGCATATGCCAGCAAGTAAACATGATCCAGAGGAAATTATTCAAGGATATGCTAGCTAGCTAGTAAGTTAATACGATCCCTACAAAATTAGTCAGGGATATGCTAAATATGTAGCATGTTAATTTGATCCGGATGAAATTATTCAATGACATATCCACCGTGTACATATACTTGGACATGAGCAGCTAGCTGAATGAATCACGGCTTAACACACCACTAGCTAGCATATACCCACGTTGTCGGACCAAACTTCGGCAGTATGGACTCCTGGAGTGATTCCATGTCAGCATATATGTATATCGAGCTCCCTAGCAACCTAACCTAATTTCAACGTACTGTACGTCGAATGAATGCGTGCATGTAACAAGCCTAGCCTAGCTAATTTGGCACCGAATTTAAGTCACTACAGCAATCAAAAAACCGTCGGCCGTCGGCGTATGGCACTCGGCTTAGCTGCTTTTGCCGTCGGCGTATTAAATGCCGTCGGCGTAGGCTACACTGACGGATTGTTTTTTTTAAAATTGACTTTTCGAAATTTTTTGAAATATTTTTTGAACTTTTTTTATTCTATTTTATTTCTATTTCGAAATTTTCCACTTAGCCACATATTTAATCTTTAATTACACACTTAATTATAGGTCAAATTACTTATCCTGATCAAACTTCCCATTCGATCACCCATCCTCTAGCCCAAGCACGTTTAACTTTTGAGTTCCTTCCAAATTAGCTGCCAAATGAGAAGTTAGAGCTTACTGATATTAATATCCTATCAATCATATTAACCACTCAGTTATGATGTTACACTTTTTCATTGTTTAAATTTTAAAAATTTGTTTCAATAACTAACAATGATTATGTAATAGTATATTTTGAATAAATAACAATAAAATGAATTTTACTTTATTTTTTCCTTTTTACATTTAATATGGAATAATTCATATCTTTAAATCCGTAAATCAAAATTTGACAAATAAAATGTCTAAGTCGATTAGAAAAATGAGAGGAATTCAAATATGCTATCCATATCATCTTTTGCATCACAAAAATATCGATAGTTTTAGAAAATTTGACCTTTTTCGATAAATAGTCATGGTGGTCATTTTGACCTTTTTTTTAAACAAATCAAATAAAGTGGAAAAAAACCTAAAAAAAAGGTATCCTCTGGCATGGAGTCCTTTTATGTGTACTACTTTCTATGGAAAATTGAAAGGACATTTCTTATATCCCTTGTGTTTTGTGTGTTAGGCAACAACACTAGTGATGATTTAACATGTGAATCAAGTGATGCAGGTTTTAGGTGATTAAAACATCTTTGCATCAAATCTAAAAAGGGAGTTGAAAAGAGCTTGTTGTGTTGCTGAAGGGAATCGGATTATCCGATCCAGATGTATCGGATTATCCTATTTGCAAAGTCTGCTGGAATTCTGCTAAGGACTACAAGCAACCGCTCACTGAAGATATCCGGAATATCCGATTTTGGAAGATTCGGATTATCCGATCGTCAGGAATTGCTCGAATTCTGCTAAGGACTACAAGCAACCGCTCACTGAAGATATTCGGATTATCCGATTTTGGAAGATTCGGATTATCCGATTGTCAGGATTTGCTCGAATTCTGCTAAGGACTACAAGCAACCGCACACTGAGGTTCTCCGGAATATCCGATTATGGTCTGCTCGGATTATCCGATGGCATCGGATTATCCGATGCTGACTTGGATCGGATTATCCAACTGACTTGTCTGCAACGGCTAGAAATCGTGGAGCAGTATATAAAGACCTTCTCCTACCTTGAGCAGGGTACCACGACCAGAAATATCTAGCCCACCATTGTTGAAAGCTTGAAACTCCTAGATCTCTCTCCCTACCCACTCAAACACCTTATCCTTCTAGGACTTGGGGAGTTGACCTAGATCTACACTTCCACCAAAGCGATTTGAATTCCATCCATTCCTTGTGAGGAACTTGTTACTCTTGGGTTCATTGGAACCCTAGAGGTCGTTGGTCGTTCTTGTGGCTTTGGGAGCCGCGGGGACTAGCCGGGAGCCTCCAATTAAGTTGTGGAGTCGTGCCCCGGCCTTGTGATTCTTGTGGCTTTGGGAGCCGTGGGAATTTGGTGAGAGCCTCCAATTCGGTTGTGGAGTGTGCCTCATCCTTGTAAAGGTTTGTTGCCGACCTCGAGGGCATCATATAGTGACTCGTGGAACTCCTCATTGGAGGATAACACGAGGGAGATACGGTGTGCCATATCAAGGCTATTCGGCTCACTTGTGACCCCGCACCGCTCCAACGAAGACGTAGCTTCCATTGGGAAGTGAACTTCGGGAATCATCTCCGCGTCACCGTGTGGTTATCTCTTAACCTTCCTTTACTTGTATTGCTAGCTTATCTTGTGTAGAATATCTTGCTAGCTTTTTATTGCTCATCATATAGGATTGTTCACCTAGTTGCATATCTAGAGAACTTATATTTGAGCAATTCCCAAATTTGTATTAAAAGAAAAAGAAAATTTGTAGTTGCCTATTCACCCCCCCTCTAGTCAACCTACTCGATCCTTTCAATTGGTATCAGAGCAAGGTCTCTTTATTAAGGGCTTAACAGCCTAAAGAGGAGGATGACTAGCGAGGAGGAGTTAAAACTTGCTAAGGAACAACAAGAGAAAAATGATCAAGAACAACTTGAGAAAGAACTAAGTGATGCGGGGATAACCCTACCCGATGATGATGCCCCGGTCACCATGAATGCCATGATTAAACTCTTTGGGTTCATGAAAGGCAAAATGGTGGACGAGGTGTATACTCGGGTCACTAATAATCAAAATGCCTCCTCATCAACCGGTGCCCCTATCGTTGAGGTCTTGGTTGATAAGGATAACAAAGAGCAACCTAAAACTAGTGAGAAGCCCCCTCTTAACTTTGCTCCACCTAGTTCATATCTCACTCAAGTTCCACCTACCCAACCTCATATAAACCAAAAGTAGACCTCCTCCTAAGCTTGATAATACTCGTTATTTTTCTTGGAAGAAATCTATGGAGTCTTATTTTCGCAGTTGCTCAGTGCACCTTTGGAGGGTGGTTGTACACGGTTACAATCCGGTTGATCCCAACAACTTGACAAAGCAAGAAGAGATTGATGAGCAACTTGATGCAAATGCCAAATACATTCTCGAGAGTGCCATGTCCGCCAATGATGAAGATCATGTGCGGAATCTCAAAACCGCCAATGAAGCTTGGGTTTATCTTGAGTCTATATATGAAGGCAATGAAGGCATTCAACGATCCAACATAGCTATCCTTCAACATCAAGTTGACAATTTCATAATGCTAGAAGATGAATCTCCCAATGATCTCTTTCGAAGACTCATGAAGCTTGTTGTGACCATGAGGGAGAATGGAAAGAAGGATATGGACGATGAATGGGTCAAGTCCAAGTTCCTCAAGACCATGGTTCCATATAATGAAAATATGGTGATGAATCTTCATGCTAGAGCCGACTACACAACAATGTCTTCCAATGACCTATTGGCACAATTCATCACCTATGATACCTTGAAGGCCACTTCCAAGTCTTCCATCAACCAAGCTCGTGGCACTAAGAACCTTGCCTTGAAGGCTCATGTGGGAGAACATCCAAGATATGAAGAAAGCACAAGTGGTCATCATGAAGAAGATTTTGTGGGTGAACTCAATGAGGTTCTTGCTCTTGCCGCCACCAAGTATTGGAACAAAAAGAATCTCAAGAGCAACTTCTCCCCCCAATGAAAAGAATGTGCTTTAATTGTGGAAAGGAGAATCACCTTGTGAAGGATTGCCCCTATGAGAGAAGAGAAGATCATGGAGGCCAACTCATCTTAAAGAAGAACAAGTACTTCACCAAGCCCAAGGCCTTCATCAAGAGAGCTCCTCAAAAGGCTCTTGTCATCGCAACACATGAAGAAGAGTATGAGTCCGGTGGCGAGAGGAGGATGATGATACAAGTGAGGAAGTGGGGATGGCGGCTCTTGCAATGGGCAACCTTCCTCCTTCATTGGCACCCCTTTTCTCCGCTCCAAATGACAACAAGATCCCAAGCCTATGTGCCTCATGGCCAAGGAAACCAAGGTGAATTCCCCACCTAAAATTACTATCTCCTCTAAACCATCTCTCTTGGATTGTGTTGAGGATGTAGGGAAAAATGAGGAGAAAGAGGATACAATTACCCTCTTTATAAACAAGCTCCAAGGTCCAACCAAGAAAATGGTTGAGGCTCTCATGTACCAATATGGAGAAGCCAAACACCTCCTTGAGGAGAAGGAGAATAGGATTTATGAGCTTGAGGGGCATGCACGTGATCATGCCGATAAAATTGGTGAGCTAGAAGATCAACTTGTTGAGGAACAAGTGTTCCGGGAGCAACTTGAGGAGACCCAAGCCAAGGATTTATCCAAGGCAAAAGAAACCCGTGAAACCTCTATTCAAGTTGCTAGTGATCTAAAAATTAAAAATGATGAGCTTGTAGAGAGTCATAACAAACTCCTTGAGAATTTTGAGCAACTTAGGGAAACCCACAAGGTGACCTCAAGTGAGCTCACCAAGCTCAAGGGGTCATATGCTAAATTACAAGCTCAATTTATATATGCTAGCTTCACCACTCCTCATAATGATAAAGATGCCAATGCTTGTGCTACTAACCCTTATGTCTTAAAGCATCTCTCATGGAGGAGAACACTAGGTTGAAGGCCCAACTTGAAAAGGGCCTAGCCACTTGTATCCAAGGGGAAAAGAACCTCAATGATCTTTTGACCAATCAAAAGGGAGTGGTTGGCAAGGAAGGGCTTGGGTTTGCTCCCAAGTCCAAGAAGGCAAACAAGAAGAAGATGCCTACCTCCCCTTCAAAAGATATTATTTTTGTGAAGGAGGGGGAGTTGGGCAAGAAGAATGTTGAACCCATTGTGGGTGGTAAGCCACAAGGGGCAATGCCACTCACAATGACTTTGCCGGAAAATATAACCCCTCATATGTGCTTATGAAATCTAGAAATGGTTATGTTTTTGCTAAATATGTTGGTACCTCATATGGAGATGATTATCACTATGCTATTTGGGTTCCAAAGACCCTTGTGACTAACAAAAGAGGACCCATTCCAAAATGGGTACCTAAATCAAAGACTTGATTTATTGTAGGGCTTTTCTTCCGGTGGATCTTCATGGCTCATTGATAGTGGGTGTTCATCTCACATGACCGGAAGCAAAGAAGTAGTAAAGGGCTTATTGAAACAATTACTCTCATTCTCTCATGTCACCATTGGGAACAATACAAGACTTAAGGTATTGGGATATGGCAAGGTGGTGATCACACCGGAGTTATCAATTGAGAAGGTCCTCCTTGTTGAATCCCTTTCATATAATCTACTTTCCGTTGGTCAATTATGCGATGCCGGTTACACCGTTATCTTTAATAAATACCACGTGACCATCCTTTTCACAAAATCTCTTAAAGTAGCCTTTGTTGGATTTCGTGAGAACGGTTTGTATGTGGTCGATTTCTCGAAAGAGACCACTCAAATTGCCACGTGTCTAATGGCTAAATCCGACAAGGGTTGGCTTTGGCATCGCCGGCTAGGCCATGTCGGTATGAGAAATTTACAAACTCTTGTAAAGGGTGGACACGTGGTAGGACTAACCGATGTTAATTTTTCCAAAGATCGTCCTTGTAGTGCTTGCATAGCCGGAAAGATGCATGAAAAGAATCACCCCAAGAAGACCATTATCTCCACTAAGAGGCCTTTGGAGCTCCTTCATATGGATCTTTTGGGCCTCCCACATATGATAGTCTTGGTGGCAAGAAATATTGTTTGGTGATTGTGGATGATTATTCAAGATATTGTTGGACTTTCTACATCAAGAAGAAGAGTGAAACTCAAAAGATATTCATTGACTTTGCAACCCTAGTTCAACGCCAATATGACTCCAAGATTTTGGCAATTAGAAGTGACAATGGTACGGAGTTCAAGAATTACACTATGGATGATTTCCTAAGTGGGGAGGGCATTCAACACCAATATTCCGCTGCATATACTCCCCAACAAAATGGTGTCGCCGAAAGGAAGAACCGCACTCTTATTGATATGGCAAGAACTATGATGGCCGAATTTCATTCCCCATACAACTTTTGGGCCGAAGCCATCAACACCGCTTGTCACTACTCAAACCGGCTCTTCTTCCGTCCTCTCATGGAAAAGACACCATATGAACTCCTCACCGGTAAAAAGCCAAATGTATCTTACTTTCGAGTCTTTGGTTGCAAATGCCATGTTTACATTAAAGGTTGCAAAATTGCTAAATTTGAATCTAGATCTTTTGATGGTATACTTGTTGGATATGCCGCAAAGTCTCATGCTTATAGGGTCTACAACATATCCACCGGGTGTGTTGAAGAATCTATGAACGTGGAGTTTGTCGAGGATAATGGCTCCCAAGCGGAGCATATTGATCATGATGATGTAGGTGATGATGCTCCATCTCAAGCCATAAGAACTATGGGGATTGGAGAACTTATTCCTATTGAAGACCTATTGATGATACTCAAGAAGAAGGAACAAGTTCTACTCAAGTTGAGCCATCCACCTCAACAGTTGATCAAGAAACTATCCAAGAACAAGAACATGATATTCATTCACATGATCAAGAAGATGGTCAAGACCCACCCAACTCTAGTGGTGAACGAGAACATAATGAACCCACAACCCAAGAACTCCACTTAGGGTTGACCATGAGCAAGATGAAGGCAATGATGAAGATATTTGTGTTGGTGAAACAATTGGTCAAGCCATGGAACGCCGGGTCATCCGGCGTGCATCAAAATTGGATCATCTTTCCCACTTCAAAGAAAATATCCTTGGGAGTATTCGTAGGGGTGTGTCCACACGCAAACAATTATCTAACTTTTGTGGTCATGTCTCTTGTTTGTCTAGCTTAGAACCTCTCAAGGTATATGATGCTCTTGAAGATATGGATTGGGTTGCGGCTATGCATGAAGAGTTGAACAACTTCGAGCGCAACAAAGTATGGTCATTAGTTGAAAAACCCAAAGACACATGCCATAATGTCATTGGAACCAAGTGGATATTTAAGAACAAGCAAGACTCACATGGTCAAGTCATCCGCAACAAAGCAAGATTGGTTGCACAAGGCTACACCCAAATCGAAGGAGTCGACTACGGTGAAACCTATGCCCCCGTTGCTAGACTTGAATCCATTCGCTTACTAATTGCTTATGCATCTACTCATAATATTGTCTTATATCAAATGGATGTTAAAAGTGCTTTCTTAAATGGTCCACTAAATGAGTTGGTGTATGTTAAACAACCTCCGGGTTTCGAAGACCCTAAATTTCCTAACCACGTCTACTTACTACATAAGGCTCTTTATGGGCTCAAGCAAGCTCCACGTGCTTGGTATGATCATCTCAAGGAGTTCTTAGTAGACCGTGGCTTTGAAATTGGGGTAATAGATCCCACTCTTTTTACAAAAAGGGTAAATGGAGATTTTTCGTATGCCAAATATATGTTGATGATATTATCTTTGGTTCCACTAACCGTGAATTTAGTGATCAATTTGGCAAGCTAATGACCAAGGAATTTGAGATGTCCATGATGGGAAAGTTGAATTATTTTCTTGGCTTTGAAATCCACCAATTTCGAGAAGGAACATTCTTATGTCAAGCCAAGTATATTAAGGACATGCTCAAGAAATTTGACATGAACAATGCCAAGCCATATAAGTTTCCCATGGACTCCAAGGCGGATCTTCACTTAGATCCGGATGGTAAGGAAGTTGATCAAAAGCTTTATCGTTCTATGATTGGATCTTTGCTTTACCTTTGTGCATCTAGACCGGATATTATGTTTAGTGTGGGTATGTGTGCAAGATTCCAATCAAGTCCTAGGGAAAGTCATGAAACCGCGGTTAAAAGGATTCTAAGATACTTGATGGATACTCCTAACTTTGGTCTTTGGTATCCCCATGGCACAAGCTTTGATCTTGTAGGTTATTCGGATGCGGATTGGGCGGGTTGCAAAATGGATAGAAAATCAACTTCGGGTACTTGCCAATTCCTTGGTAGGTCCCTTGTGAGTTGGTCTTCTAAGAAGCAAAATTGTGTGGCCTCGTCCTCCACCGAAGCCGAATACATTGCCGCCGGAAGTTGTTGTGCACAACTATTATGGATGAGGCAAACTTTAAAGGATTATGGTGTCATTTGTGACAAAGTGCCTCTTTTATGTGATAATGAAAGTGCCATCAAAATTGCTCACAATCCGGTTCTTCATGGGAAGACCAAGCATATTGAGATCCGGTATCATTTTATTCGAGATCATGTTGAGAAGGGTGATATTGCAATCAAGTATGTCAACACCAAGCTTCAACTCGCCGATATGTTCACAAAGCCTCTTGGTGAAGCAAGATTCAAGGAGTTGAGAGGAGAACTTAATGTGGTGGACATAAGCAATTGGATTTAGTGGACTTCTTGCATACCTACCCATATTAGACGATATTCATTTGGTTTGGATGTAGGCATGGACATAGGGGGAGTGCGGTCCTAATCCATTGGACTATCCCTCCCCCCATTATGCCGATAGTAAGAACTCATTTTGTCTCTATATTTTCATTTCATGAATTGTGAGCTTAAATGACGAGTAGTGGCCGTGAACCCAAGATACATCTTCGCGGTGTCACACCACAAACTCATACATGGTGGCCTAGGCCACCGCCCTCTTCTTTATGAAGAGTTGGTTCTTTTTGGGTCTTAATTGAAAATCATTTGGAATTTTTGGTCTTTATGTTGGTTTTATGGAAAACACACTCAACTTGGCATTTCCTTGTTCGATTCTTGCAAGCTTGAGTGTGAAGTACCAATGTCAGTTTGGCAATCCTGTCCCAAGCCTATCCTACCTAAAAACATTCTATCTTATGCACACAAGTCTTGTTTTGAAACTGAGGAGAACGGGTTCAGCAGGCCAGAATTTTTCTGTTTCACAGAATTTCTGAGTCGGAATATCCGATGCCTGACTTGATCGGATTATCCGATCCGTCGGATTATCCGGTCTAAGTCAGACTCGGAATATCCGATTTTGCGGTTTGTCTCTATTTCTGGAGAGCGTCGGGGTGAAGGGCTCATACGAGCTTTTCTTCCACCCCGACACTCTCTCTCCACCCCACCGCCGCCTGCCGTCCCCACGCCGTCTCCGGCGACTCCCTCCATCAATCCTTGCGGTTTCGGCCGGATCTGGTGCTCCTCCTCCCCGGGAACTCCTTCCTCCAAGCAGTTTCCTCAATGGAAGAGGGTAAATCTCTCATTTTCAAATCTTGGGTGTTCTTCATCTAGATTCGTAAATTGGAGTTTTATTGATGCTTTGCTTGAGTATAGAGTCTCCCTTGATCATTCCCTGCACACTAGGAGCACTAGGGTAGCATCATTTTGTGTCGATCTGCTTTTAGACCTAGGATTCGAATCAAACTGTTCTGAAAATCCCAGATCGGATTATCCGATTCTGTTTGGACCGGATTATCCGATTCCGACAGTTAAGTTCAGAATTATTTTGATTTGCCTAGGCCTAAGTATTATCAACCTGTGGATGCTCTCCTATTGTACTTGTGTCATTCCTTGCTCTGTGACTTGTGTGTACTCATCTATGCTATCCATCTATTGCTTTATCTCACAGGTGGTTCGAGTAGTCCTCCGAAGAAGTTTGCTAGAAAAGAAAAACTGTCAGCCAAGAAGAAGTCGTGAAGCAAGTTGCCTCTAGGCCTCCGAGGAAGGGCAAGGAAACTCGCCCCAACTACTTGACCATGCCAAGCGTTGACTATGCCCGAGTTCGTCAGTCCAACTGGTATAGGACTGTGCCCAGAGATGAAGAGATTGAAGATCCAAACTTCTGGTGCATGGAGCAGATCTATATACACAAGGACATCTATCAGCATTATCACCACCCTATTCGCCCGATGCAGCCCTACAAAATGCGAGATATCAAGGCCAAGGCCAGTTATGCTCAAGCTGCAGATGTGATTGAACAGATGGGCATGGTTCCTCTCATTGAAAAGCAATGTCCCTACAATGTGCCACTTATTCTGCAGTTTTTCTCCACCTTGGTGATCGAGAGTGACCATCAAAAGACCATGAAATGGATGTCGGGTAGCACTCAGTGTACATCCTCCTTTGCTCGGATGGCTACTCTCCTTGGCTATTCTTACCGCAGCAACCTTCCTCCTAGTGGTTACCGTATGCACTCTGTTGAGAAGCCCAATAAAAACATATTGAAGGACATGTATGGGGCTGGTGGAATTATTGGCCAAAAACAGGGCCTCCTGCCCCTCTATGACCAGCTTGTGATCATCTTCCGCTCAACTATTGCTCCCAGCGGAGGTAACAATGACAATATAGTCGCTCCCCTTGCCAATCTGCTTTGCCTTGCTAAAAATATTGTTGAGAATGAAGACCCTGGCGCTGATTTTAAAGTGGATGTGATGCATTTCATCTTTCGTGAGTTGTTTGACTCTATGGTCAGTGGGCTCACTATTCCTTATGCTCCTTACATCATGATGCTCATCAAGGACACTATGAAGAACCACAACTTCAGCAAGTATGCTATGCAGCCCCATTCGTACAAGAGGGTTTATCAGAAGAGGAAAGAGGTCATTCCATCTTCTGCTGCTGCAGCTCCTGCCCGAGGTTCCTTCATGGGTGATGCACGTCGTGGCGCCACCCGTCAGTCTCCGGTTCCTTTTGCTCCGCCCAAGAATCTGAACTGGTTCCAGCGAACATCCTGTGTATGAATGCGGACATCCGGAGGGGACAGTATGACACTTATCTTAGGCAGGAGAACATTCTCAAGCACCTTCCTCGCCTCGCAGATGACCCCCCAGAGTCTGCTCCTCTCTCTTATGATAAGTGGAACGAGGGCTCTCAGTTTCCATGGGCTCAGCTTGAGTCTCATCTTCTAGAGACAGCTTCTGCGGCCCTTCCCGGCCATCCTACACTCGTGCCCGTAATTATGAGTCTTCAGAAGAGGATGATGCTGAGTTTGAGGACAATGATGGTGATGATGATGATGATGATGGCGGTGACGATGTTGATGATGACGATGCCTCTGAGTCGGAGTGATCTACTTGGGCCGTAGCATCGCTCTTTTCCCTTTTTGGCGTTTCGATGCCAAAGGGGGAGAAGTAGTTCTATTAGGTCTCCGTGTGGGATTTGCATGGGTTTCGGGCACAAGCATATGCTTTTACCATTCTTGTTGCGCTTGTGTCCATTTATGTCGAACTTATTCGTGTTGTGTTTTCATGTGGAACTTATGTGTGTGAACCTTTGTGCTTAAGTTATGAGACATATGGATTTCTTATATGGTTATGAGTTGTATCCTTGTGCTATGGTTTATCTCTACTCTATTGTGCACAAGGTATAGTCCTCTCTCAAAGCTCAACCTATTTTGATATGTCTCCATGAAATTTCCTATCTAGTTTCCTTACTATTTGGAGGTGCCCTCTTCCTATATGTGTTGCATTTGTATTCCAATGCAATTTAATTATATGCACACATTCAGGGGAGCTTCTCATGTCTTAAGCTCGGGAATCTAGATAATATAATTATGCTTTCCTTGCAAATCCTAGTGTTGTCATCTAACACCAAAAAGGGGGAGATTGAAAGGACATTTCTTATATCCCTTGTGTTTTGTGTGTTAGGCAACAACACTAGTGATGATTTAACATGTGAATCAAGTGATGCAGGTTTTAGGTGATTAAAACATCTTTGCATCAAATCCAAAAAGGGAGTTGAAAAGAGCTTGTTGTGTTGCTGAAGGGAATCGGATTATCCGATCCAGATGTATCGGATTATCCGATTTGCAAAGTCTGCTGGAATTCTGCTAAGGACTACAAGCAACCGCTCACTGAAGATATCCGGAATATCCGATTTTGGAAGATTCGGATTATCCGATCGTCAGGAATTGCTCGAATTCTGCTAAGGACTACAAGCAACCGCTCACTGAAGATATTCGTATTATCCGATTTTGGAAGATTCGGATTATCCGATCGTCAGAATTTGCTCGATTTCTGCTAAGGACTACAAGCAACCGCACACTGAGGTTCTCCGGAATATCCGATTATGGTCTGCTCGGATTATCCGATGGCATCGGATTATCCGATGCTGACTTGTATCGGATTATCCGACTGACCTGTCTGCAACGGCTAGAAATCGTGGAGCAGTATATAAAGGCCTTCTCCTACCTTGAGCAGGGTACCACGACCAGAAATATCTAGCCCACCATTGTTGAAAGCTTGAAACTCCTAGATCTCTCTCCCTACCCACTCAAACACCTTGTCCTTCTAGGACTTGCGGGAGTTGACCCAGATCCACACTTCCACCAAAGCGATTTGAATTCAACATCCATTCCTTGTGAGGAACTTGTTACTCTTCGGTTCATTGGAACCCTAGAGGTCATTGGTCGTTCTTGTGGCCTTGGAAGCCGCGGGGACTAGCCGGGAGCCTCCAATTAAGTTGTGGAGTCGTGCCCTGATGCATGTAAAATGCATACATGAACTTTGCACTTTATTCACTCATATTCCAATCATATTTGCATCATATAAGGGTTATATCAATGTTTTATCATGATTTTGAAAATATCTCAATGATTTCCTATTTTTATGGAATTAACCCTGCATAGGCAGAAAACCCGTTTTCTTATTTTAATGTTTCAGGGACCCAAACGTCAACGAAATCATCTGGAAATTTACGGGCGTCAATATTTGGAAGGAAGAAGACCTGTGGGCGAAGGAAGCGAACAAGCGGAGGCCCGAGGCCAAACGGGGTGGCCCACGCGGCCAGGTAATGTGGCCGCGTGGGCCCACTCGTTTGGCCCTCGTGGCTCCGTTGCCGTCGATCTTCGCTCCACCGACATTGTCTTGACCTAAAAACGCCTATAAAAAAGGTCCCCCGACGTTCTCTGGAAGGAGCGCCGCACAAACACAGAAACACCGAAACGGAGATCAGGAGCTGCAGATTGGAGGGGGAAAACTCCGGCGGGGCGCTGCCGTGTGGTCTCCATCTTCTCCATCGACTTCTCCACCGTCTCCATGATGAAGAGGGAGTAGTCCACCTCTGGACTATGGGTTTGTGGAAGTAATTTATGTATCTCTCCTCTCTTGAGCTTCACTAATTAGCACCGTATGAGCTGCTGAACATGATTACGGTCACCGTTGTAATACCTTTGTGGTGGATCTTTATGAGTTAATATATGTTTGAGATTGCAATGTTTGTTTCAGTTATGAGTATAGATGCATATTATGTACCCCGTTCTTGTCTACTTGTTTTGATCAAGCATGTTTATGAGAGCGTGTGTGGGGGAACGTGTGCATTAGTTGGAGTAACGGGGGGTGGCTAGTGCAGTGAACGTGAGAGAAAGTTCTGCGATCCACTTTGGTATCTTTACCTTACTTTGTTACCTCACTAGGGATAAACTAAAATACCATGCTACCGGGGATGTGGGCGTGACCATTGCCACTACTCCATGACTAGATCTAGCATGTTCTTATTTTCACTTCATGTCATGATACTTAATGCTATACTCTGAGTTATCTTAATTACTAAGGTGTTATGATTTAGTTCGCATCTTGGTGGAGTATAAGAGAGGTTAATAACCAAAAGATCTCTATGTTAGGACGTGATGCCCATATATCTAAGTAACTTGTTATCAAACCCTGTGTTGCAATCTCATATGTTAACTGTGTGTGTTCCATTGTCTACCACTTTATAAAGAGAGAGTGCATTTGTGAAACCATGAACCCCAGTCCATTTTTAATCATAAGAAACACCTTTCCAACACCATATACCACTTTTCTATTTTCAGCCATCATTAAATCCGAAAATACAAAAATACTTTTCATCTTGCATACATCATTCAAAAACCCAAAAATATCATTTATCATTGCATCCACCATCATTGCATATTTATTTCTTGTTTGCATTGCATAACTATCCCATTCTTACACCTTGTGCTTAACAACCACAGGTGAGGTTGAGGACCAAAACATCTAACCTTGTTTTGTAGGTAACCAAAAGAAGGATAAGAAGATAAATCTACCACTTCAGATTCCCCGAGAGTTCGATATTAAACCCTCGAGTCACCCCTCGTGGGGAAAACTGTCTTCCACTTACTATACACTCTGCACTTGGAGTCTCAACCTAATCCCGTTTTTTTGCAGTTATCAAGGCCTTGCTCTTCGGGACCATCAAGACGTTTTCTGGCGCCGTTGCCGGGGAATCGTAGCTGAGAGATTTATCCAAGGGTGTGCATCATCGCATTCATCTCACAACAAAGTCAACGTCACCAACTTGTGCTAACACCTAAGCTTGGGGAGGTTGCACCTACGTGAGCACCATCTTATCCATCTTTACTTACAAAGCAATTTATTTGTTTTGTTAGTGTCATTGCATATCATATCATATTTATTTCAGTTTTGCATAAAAAAATTAAAAACCCATAAAAACTGGTGCTGTTTTAATATGTGTGTTAAAGTATGGAGAAACTTTCTGGAATCTCTATGCCTAATGGTTATGTTAAAACTATGGGAGCCTACTTTGAATATGAATCAACCGAAGAGGGAAAAAGAATGGGTAAATTGCTTGAAGCTCTTCACAGAATAGCTATTCAGTTTTGTGAGTTACATGGTATAACTTGTTGCAATAGAAGAGTTGTTAAACATTCCCACTATCAATGCAAGTATAATAATGATCCTATAATTGCTTGTTATCGTGAAGATAAATTTTCATGCCCTGATATAGAACAAGTTGAGAAATATATTGCTTATGGTGGAGCCCATGAGATAGACTCCCTTATTAATAAATTTCTTGCAACTAGTCATGAAGCTCGTGTAATGAAAGGACAAATTTCTATTCTTCTCCAACTTTGCAAAAAAGAATTTAGTGATAATGTTTATGTTAAAGAAAGGATTCTTGCTGCCATGGAAGATACTAATATTTTGCAGGAAAGGATGAAAAACATAAGCATGGAAGAGGAAGTATGTGAAGAGGAGATTGAAATGGATGTGTTTCAACCTAAGCTTGGGGAAGAGTTGGATCTCCCAGCTTCACCATCAACAAATGATAGTAACACTCAAACTCAAAAACTTTTGTTATTTATGAGAATCCATGTTATGATGAGGGTGAAACTGAAAATGCTATGGTCCTATATGATAACCCATGCTATTATGATGAAACTAAAATGCTCCTTTACTTTCTATTAATGCTACTAGTGAACTTATTGATGATAATGAGGAGTATTGCTTAAATATGTTATATGATAATGCTTTAGATGATGGTCCTATGCTTATTGATAAACCTCCATGTTTAGTTGTTACTAAATTATGTGAGGATAAAAATGATATACTTGCTGTTTGTGATGGTACTCTTACTCATGAGAGTCCTACTTTGTTCTTAAATTCTCCTAATTACACCATGAGGAAAATTTGTTTATGTTGAGAAATACTTATGTGGTTTGCAATTACCTTTAGTTCCAAATCTTTGTTGCAACCATGATATTAAACTTAATATTGATCTTATTAACTATTTTGAAAGAGGAAAGCATGCTAATGAATTCCATAATAAATTTAATAATCCTCTTTATGTGCCTAAATTATCTAAGTTGAATGATTCTTGTGGTTATATGGTTGAATTTATTTCTACTACTTGCAACTATTATGAAAGAGGAGGTGATAAGAACCCTCTTTATGCTAATAATTATATGCTGCAAGTAAATATTGTTAATATGCATTGGAAACTTCAATTTATGGTGATTCATCATATACAAAATGCCAATGCATAGAAAGAAAGTTAGACTTCGTTGTTATTACTTTTGTGTTTTGTTTTTCTCTCTACCAGGTTTCAACTTGAGTATTATCTTCATTGACTTGAGAGCACCATGGGATCCTGGTATTGTGCATGGAACACTTTCCAAGGAAGAGGGAACCACCAAAGTTCAAGCTCCCTCATGAGCTTCATCCACAATAAAACAACAAGTAAGAAGCCTAGCTATATGGCTATAAAGAAAGCGCTTTGCGGGAGGCAACCCGGTTATTTTTGTGTGTGATTTTTCTTTGTGTCCTCTTGCTGTAACAAGAGATTTTGTGTCTAGTTAGGTTCTGGAGTTTTCAATAAAGTGCCAAGTTTTACCCTTTTTGGTTTGAAAAAGTTGCTTATAGCGTTCGGAGATTTTATTCCTGCACAAGTCAGTGCACGGTATGATTTTTAATTCTTATTCTGTAACTCCGAATGAGCTCATATTTGAACTGTAGTTGCAACTTTTCATCCTCTGTATGCATGAATTTTTTCGGAATTTTCGAGAAAGTTTGGTAGGATAGAAAAATACGTTTTGCTGCTGCTGTTTTTCTGGACAGATTCTGTCCCATTTTGTTGATGCATGCTTTGAGCTTTTAAGTTGAATCTTTTTGATCCAATTGAGTTTATGAGTAGGCATACAACATTATACACTTTCTGGACATGTCATATGAATTTTTGTTCAAGGATTATATGCAGCAAGAACCTATTTGTTTATCACTATTAATGCACCCACAGAAAAGAGATGGGAGAAACGGTGTTTTGAAGTTTTTTCACAGGGATTGGAGGAGATGCACCAAGAGCTATCCAAGGATGGTGAAGACCATAAGCTTGGGGATGTGAAGACAACCCCGCTGGACCTACACACTCTCGGTTTGCACACGTCCAACTTCTGTTTTTCGATCGAAACACTTTATCGCATAAACTTGGAGCGTCGTTTTTGTTTTTGTTTGAGTCTTGAGAGACCACCACACTATCATTATATATGAGAGAGCTACTGGAAATATGGGTTGAAATATGTTGGATGCTTTTATAAGATTGGGAAAAGGGATGTTTGATTGATTTTTAATGATACATATAGTTGCATGATTCATGAGCTTGTTTATGAGTAATAGTTTGCAAATTCTTTTTGTAGAGCTATCACTTATTCATGTTTTGGTGCTGATTGTTATTTCACTTGGTTTAACATGGATTAGTTAGTTCTATGGACACTCATGCATGCATCTAGATGGTCAACTTTCTCCCTTTTGCTAGCCCAAAAACTCCAACAAGCAAAAACTTGTTTCCAACACCTTCAACCAAAGTTATTCCAGTGAGTCCACCATATCTACCTATTGGCTTTATGCTATTCCGAGTATGTTTAACATGTTGTTTGTGTTATCTTACCTCTGAATGAAAATGTTTATGTTATTGATTGCAATGGAAAAAAATTGGTTATATAGCTCTCACGAACTTGATGCACAATGTTCTTTTATTTGCATAATAAAACTTGACCCATTGTGATTAAGATTATGATGTTTGTGGCTTGATGAATGTTTTGGGTTGGAAGTTAGCCCATATGTGCTGTCACATGGCAAGCTTTCAACACGCTCTTCATCTCATTTAGTTGATATCATGTGCTTTTGTCTATGGATGCTTATCATGTTGAAATAAATGTGGAAATAGAGTGAGTTTAAATGAGTTTGTGTAAATGGTTAGAGAGACGCCTGGGCCGCTAATCTAAGCCATGCATCATTCATGGTGGAAATTTACTTACATACTATGGTGAACCTTCTGTGATACACCTTGCAATAAAAAACTATTCCAAATGGTAAATAAAAAGGGTGTTGAGATTGTTCATTTTGTTTGTTTGTCTTGTCATTTTGATATGGGCTTGTTCCATATCTTGGGACAAGAGGTACCCCAGTTGACGCTCTTGATGATACTATTATGCTTACAATGATATTTAATTGAACTTGCTTTGTTTCCCAAGTTGAGTAACACATGGTGTAAGTACTTGTATTCAAGGGGCATGAGACATTCAACCCATTCTTTATCAAGCACACTACTCATATTTGCTTTCACTTTAACCTTAATCATTCAAGATGCTATGATAGGGGCAATGAGAGCTTGACACCAATGAATACCTTATTGCAATCATTAACTTAAGTAGAAGAGTTTGGAAGTTGGATGAAACTTATGCATGCTTTACCTCTACTCACATATACATCTTTCCAAAGTGTACACCTATCATATTCAGATTTTCATCTACACTCTATGACCATTGTAGGATGTTCTACTTATCATTATGCATACATGTGTTCCATATTACTTGCTACCATGTTACACTTTGTGAACTATCAATGAACATCCTTGTCTTGAATACTTGATATCACTTCATAAACTATTTGCATATTGCTACTCCTTTGAAGAATGAATCATTTGACTATATGTAGCAATAGTAATCATCTTTGATATCCATTGTTAAGTATTAAATTGCAAAGTCCATGTTAGTTTTATCATCTTCATACTCGAGGACGAGCATGGATTAAGCTTGGGGATGTTGATGCATGTAAAATGCATACATGAACTTTGCACTTTAATTGCTTATATTCCAATCATATTTGCATCATATAAGGGTTATATCAATGTTTTATCATGATTTTTGAAATATCTCAATGATTTCCTATTTTTATGGAATTAACCCTGCACAGGCAGAAAACCCCATTTTCTTATTTTAATGTTTCAGGGACCCAAACGTCAACGAAATCACCTGGAAATTTACGGGCGTCAATATTTGGAAGGAAGAAGACCTGTGGGCGAAGGAAGCGAACAAGCGGAGGCCCGAGGCCAAACGAGGGTGGCCCACGCGGCCAGGTACTGTGGCCGCGTGGGGCCCACTCGTTTGGCCCTCGTGGCTCCGTTGCCGTCGATCTTCGCTCCACCGACATTGTCTTGACCTAAAAACGCCTATAAAAAAGGTCCCCCGACGTTCTCTGGAAGGAGCGCCGCACAAACACAGAAACACCGAAACGGAGATCAGGAGCTGCAGATTGGAGGGGGAAAACTCCGGCGGGGCGCTGCCGGCGTGGTCTCCATCTTCTCCATCGACTTCTCCACCGTCTCCATGATGAAGAGGGAGTAGTCCACCTCTGGACTATGGGTTTGTGGAAGTAACTTATGTATCTCTCCTCTCTTGAGCTTCACTAATTAGCACCGTATGAGCTGCTGAACATGATTACGGTCACCGTTGTAATACCTTTGTGGTGGATCTTTATGAGTTAATATATGTTTGAGATTGCAATGTTTGTTTCAGTTATGAGTATAGATGCATATTATGTACCCCGTTCTTGTCTACTTGTTTTGATCAAGCATGTTTATGAGAGCGTGTGTGGGGGAACGTGTGCATTAGTTGGAGTAACGGGGGGTGGCTAGTGCAGTGAACGTGAGAGAAAGTTCTGCGATCCACTTTGGTATTTTACCTTACTTTGTTACCTCACTAGGGATAAACTAAAATACCATGCTACCGGGGATGTGGGCGTGACCATTGCCACTACTCCATGACTAGATCTAGCATGTTCTTATTTTCACTTCATGTCATGATACTTAATGCTATACTCTGAGTTATCTTAATTACTGTGTTATGATTTAGTTCGCATCTTGGTGGAGTATAAGAGAGGTTAATAACCAAAAGATCTCTATGTTAGGACGTGATGCCCATATATCTAAGTAACTTGTTATCAAACCCTGTGTTGCAATCTCATATGTTAACTGTGTGTGTTCCATTGTCTACCACTTTATAAAGAGAGAGTGCATTTGTGAAACCATGAACCCCAGTCCATTTTTAATCATAAGAAACACCTTTCCAACACCATATACCACTTTTCTATTTTCAGCCATCATTAAATCCGAAAATACAAAAATACTTTTCATCTTGCATACATCATTCAAAAACCCAAAAATATCATTTATCATTGCATCCACCATCATTGCATATTTATTTCTTGTTTGCATTGCATAACTATCCTGATATCATTCTTACACCTTGTGCTTGACAACCACAGTGAGGTTGAGGACCAAAACATCTAACCTTGTTTTGTAGGTAACCAAAAGAAGGATAAGAAGATAAATCTACCACTTCAGATTCCCCGATAGTTCGATATTAAACCCTCGAGTCACCCCTCGTGGGGAAAACTGTCTTCCACTTACTATACACTCTGCACTTGGAGTCTCAACCTAATCCCGTTTGCTTTTGCAGGTATCAAGGCCTTACTCTTCGGACCATCATGCCCCGGCCTTGTGATTCTTGTGGCTTTGGGAGCCGTGAGAATTTGGTGAGAGCCTCCAATTCGGTTGTGGAGTGTGCCTCATCCTTGTAAAGGTTTGTTGCCGACCTCAAGGGCATCATATAGTGACTCGTGGAACTCCTGCATTGGAGGATAACACGAGGGAGATACGGTGTGGCATATCAAGGCTATTCGGGGCTCACTTGTGACCCGCACCGCTCCAACGAAGACGTAGCTTCCATTGGGAAGTGAACTTCGGGAATCATCTCCGCGTCACCGTGTTGTTATCTCTTAACCTTCCTTTACTTGTATTGCTAGCTATCCTGTGTAGAATATCTTGCTAGCTTGTTATTGCTCATCATATAGTATTGTTCAGCTAGTTGCATATCTAGAGAAATATATTTGAGTAATTCCCAAATTTTTATTAAAAGAAAAAGTAAATTTGTAGTTGCCTATTCACCCGCCCTCTAGTCAACCTACTCGATCATTTCAAAAATGATAAACTCGATTTTTGACAAATTATTCAAAAAACATCTTCACAAAATGGTCTATCATGTATAAACATATATGTTTCAAGCGAGATGACCAAATTATGACCATTTCCCACGGCATAGTTTGTGGTAAAGTTTCATATTCGATAATTGGTATATCTTGGTATAGGAAACAATGGTTTCGAAAGATATTTTACAATTATTTCTATAAATATCATTTTCCATTTTTCAAAATGGAAAAATTGACTTTTTTTGTGAACCAAGTACAAAAAATATGGTGCAAAATGGCACCCATTTATTCTCACAAATAGTAATCCACATTTGATGTATTATCCCCAAGTATTAGTAATTTTCTTTATTTCTATCTAATTTCGCCTAGTTAAATGAGTTTATGCAGATTTTTCAAAAATATCCAAATTTGAACTACAAGTGTTTGATATCCTGGTCTGAAATTTTTTTAGAAAATCATTTTAAGGTACACAACTAGTGGTTATATCACAGAAACATCCATAGTTTTAGAAAATTTGACCACTTTCGATGAATAGTCATGGTGGTCATTTTGATCGTTTTTAAAAAATCAAATAAAGTGAAAAAACCTCAAAAATATATCATCAGGTATGGAGTCATTTTATGTGTACTAGTTGCTATGAAAAATGATAAACTTGATTTTTGACAAATTGTTCAAACAATTCTTCACAAAAGGTCTATCATGTATAAACATCTATAAGTTTCAAACCAAATGATCAAGTTATGACCTTTCCCACGGCATAGTTTGTGATAAACTTCTCATGTTCGACAAATAGCTGTATCTTGGTATAGGAAACAATGGTTCCGAAGGGATTTTACAAATTATTTTTATAAATATCATTTTCCTTTTTCTAAGGTGTCGAAACTAGGGTTTATGGGGGAAACATGCCAAACTTGGGCACCAAAGATCAAACCATGTTGGAATGGGCCAAGATTTTGGTTGGGGTGTTGAGTGTGTGGTATAGGGTCACCCCAGGAAAAATTATGTGTCGAAACTAGGGTTTCTGTCGGAATCTACGAGTATAGGAATTTACTAAGTGCTACCGCATGTCTGTGACTAAATATTGCCTGTATGTACCTTCCACCACACTTTTACACATAATAAAGGTCACATGTAATTTTTTTAGGGATTCCGGCGCTCCAGTGGTCTTTTTTTTTGGCGAAACCCTAGACTTTTGTTCGGAATTCTACAAGATATCAAATATGTAATCCAAAGCAATCATAGGATGAACTAGTCTCAATAGGTGTTTTAGGTCGTAAAAATAGTGTGGCTCACAAAACAATATAAGCGGGGAGAAGACGTGGAATGTTTATACCTTTCATCGCCGGTCTTCACCCTTTCTTGTTGGTTCCGTCCTTACTCATGATTTTTTTTAATAATATAGCTTGAACAATGTGTATGATGATGAAGACCTCATTCTCCTCTTCGAAACGAGCTAAAGAACATCAAAATCCGATTTCAAATACAAAAGTTATGCTAAAAATGGTGAGCTAGATCAAAACAGTTTTTATATGCCGAGGGTGGCCGTCGGCGTAGAGAGGCTACGCCGACGGCTTTTTCTATCCGAGGGTGGCCGACGGCTTTTTCTACGCCGAGGACCTAGGCGGCGGGTTGACCTCCGTGGGCTCTACGCCGACGGCCCCGACAAAGGCCGTCGGCGTATAGCGCTATTCGTGTAGTGAGTAAGCTAGCGCATGTGCGTCACATGAGTGTCGATCTATCGATACACCGGATGGTACACGTGGCTCCATCAGCGACGCACTCCAGCTGGTCGATTCTGCGTATTCTCCTCTCCGATTAATTTAAATTTGAAGCATACGATCGAAGCAAGGATAAACAAAAATAATTATTAAGGGTCAAGGGTGGCTACACAGTTTGAGGTCATTCCATTGAAGCCCGTGTTCGACGATATTATCGTAATAAGATGGGTGCATGCATCCATCCGGGCACAGCACCATATATTACGCAAATTCAGGGATTATAAAATGAGCACGCGTACGTTAGCACAGGGAAAATGTTTCTAGGGATTGTGCAACTTTGGCAAAGATAGCAGTGGATGCATCTTCAAAAAGCAATTCTAGAGCCGATCGATACATCTAGTTGTTCTCCTCCTCACGGGAACACAAAGCAGAGCCGTTGCCTTCTATGGCAGGCAAAGAGACAGGTGCTACTAGTACTTAAACTGGAAGTAACGCCAATATGCAGTGTCCAATGTGCATGGGAGGTGTGTGTGCCAGGGAAAAAAATTCGTCGAAATTTCGTTCGAATTTCGCGAAATTACCGATTCTCGATGAGGGGCGAGAAAACTTTATATCGGCCAGAAATTTCGTAAAAATTTGAAAATAGTCTCATACGTTATGCGTATAATAGAAGTAAATCAGGTATTCTATCACAAACCTGGCGTTAGTGCATTGGTGAGTGTCACGCGCGTGAGTCCAGGTCGCCGGGTCGAATCCAGCTCATTGCATTTATTTTAAACTCCAGACTTTGAACTTGTCCGATACTTTTGAAAAATTTCTTCGAATTTCGTGAATTTTGCGAAAATTACGAATCTCGGTATGGTGCGAAAAAAAATTCGATAACGAAATGTTGAACCCTGGTGTGTGCCCATTGCATGGCCCATGCGTCGTCGATCAAAGTGACCTATAGGCTCAAGTGCTTCTTGTCTTTATTTGCCAAGTCGTCTCGATGCACAATTAATAGTACATATCCCAGGATTTTTCTAGAATTTTTTTGAAGCTTGAAATATGATTTTCAAATTTTCAAAATAAAGGGTTACATGGAGTTCGGCCTCCATTTGCACTTTGTGATTATAGTGCTATACTATATCTCTCTTGGATTTATTTTTATTTTTGAAATTTAAACTATCTAATGAATCATAGACAAGTAACATGCAACAGTTTGGAATCAAGCAGATTCGGATTTGAGAGATTCACTGGGCAGTTATCTCCGCTATGCATGACTAGCTCCTGAACAAGAGAAAAGACAAGGTTCTGCATCATGAAGTCTGTAGGCCTCTTTGAGCTTGTTTATGCACTAATTTGTAACTACATGCTAAGGGCCTCTTTGGATCACAAGATTGAAAAACAGAGAAATAGACAAAACATAGAATCTCACAGGTTACCTGTGCAAAACAGAGGATTGTAAAACGCAGGAAAATTGCAGGAATAGTCGTTGGGTGAAACACAGGAATAACATAGAAAAGTGACTCGGTCCTACGCGTTTGAGTCTTAAAAAGAGGTTGGGGTGGATGTTCAAATTCCTGTGGAATTGAGTCGTAGGAATCCATTCCTTTGATCCAAAGGCAATCCATAGGAAAAAATCCTAAGGAAAAAATCCTAAGGATTGGAATCCTACAGAAATTTTATGAAATTTCTACAATCCAAAGAGTCCCTTGATCGATCGTGAGTGTCTCTCTCTTCGTTGTTTTGACTTGACAAACCAACAGGGCATGTATGCAGCTAGCTAGGAGAACGTATACACTTGCAGATAAGCTAGGAGAGGGTGAACAGATTCGTCCACTATAAAAAAGTAGATCAAATCAAACAGCACCCTGCACTTCGACGATGCGTCTGCGTGACACCTCGCTAACTAGAACAGGCACTGTCAGCAAAAGAAAGTATCATCTGAAAAAAAAAAGGTATGGCAATGGAAACACGAGACGGCCCTTCTGAGAAGGTGCGTATACTGTTCATTGTACACGGCCCTTGCTTGCTACTCCATCTAATTAAAGGACTAAGGCCACGATTGGTTCGCAGTTTTCTAGCCGAATACCGCCGTAAATTCTACGGACCTGTGATGGTTCCGCGAAAAATCCAGCGCAAGCTCCAGAAATATTATACCTCCGTAAGACTAGCCACAATGGGGTATCATAGGTGATATCATGCATGCCATGTTGGCAAAAAACTGACGTGTCACTGCAATTAATGATGAGAGAGGTGATAGTGGTATCATAGGTAGATACCGTAACATAACGGATTCCAATGCAAGATGAGTCTACAACCTAATAAATGCAATAGTATATGATACCACACATATGTTACTACCCATTGTGGCACTAGTAACATAGACTAGTATCATATGCATGATACTACTATATGATACTCCCCATTGTGGCTAGTCTAAGATTGACCGACAATCCAAGCTAGGCCTAAAGGAGGTGGACGGGACAGACAGCAGACAATTAGACATGCAGCCTGTAAGCATGGGAGGGAGCAGCCAACGCGCGATGTCACGGCGCTCGCCATCAAACCACAGCGCCAAAAGCTCCAACCACATACATACTTGATCAACTGAGCTTAGTTATCTGCAACATGCTCTTATACATGAGCGTTTTTCCTTTGTCTTTTAATTAGGCCAGGGGTTCGACCGATTCGAGTGAACTATGGGGAGGCCGGGTCAACTATCCTTAACTAAGAAGAGTATTTTGTTTTAGAGAGAATAGCCGAGTGGTAAACCCACTAATGACTTTATATAAGTGTGGATGAAATCATACTCCGCGCGCGTAGATTTGGTTCATGCCGTTTAAGAATCCATGCAAGTGTTCACTACAGGAATGAAGACCTATGCCAACAGCCTTTTGCCGTCGGCACAGGCTATGCCGTCGGCATAGGTCCATCGGCGTAGGTGCCCGTAGCACAGCCTAGAAAGCCGTCGGCATAGGTTGAGCCGTCGGCATAGGCTGTGCCGACGACATTTTTTCAAAAATTTATTTTTAAAAAAAAATAAAAAAATTTGTAGGCTGTACCGACGGCAAAACTGTCGGCATAGGTTTCCAAAATTATTTTTTCCAAAATTATTTTTTTATTTTATTATTTTTATTTTAAATTGAAATTTCGAATTTTTGTTTTTTCTTATTTCGAAATTTCCCAATTAGCCACACATTATCTCTAATTACATATTACACACAATCTAAGGTCAAAGTACTTACCCGGTCAAACTTCTCGTTCGGTCACCCATCTCAAATTGCTTCAGCCCAAGCACGCTTAACTTTTGAGTTCCTTCCAAATTAGCTTCCAGATGATGTTACACTTGAATTTTGAAAATTTAGTTAAATAAATAACAATGATTATGTAATAATAAATTTGAATAACTCATATCTTTAAATCATATTTTCAACCATATTCTCCTTTTTACATTTAATATGGAATAATTCATATCTTTAAATCTGTAAATCAAATTTAACAAATAAAATGTCTAATCGATTAGAAAAATGAGAGGAATCCAAATATGACATCCATATCATATTTTTCATCATGTATATAACTTTTTGCAACATATTTTAGAAAAATGACTTTATGCCTATTTTTCGAAAGTAATTGAATTTTATGTGAAAAATAGTCAAAAATGAAATCCTTTGGCATGGAGTACTTTTATGTGTACTAATTGCTAGCATAAATTATAAACTTGAGTTTTGATAAAGTTTACAAAAAACTTCTTCACAAAAAAGTCAATCATCTATAAACATGTACTCCCTTTGATCCACTATGACGTTCGCTAGAAATCACCGTAGCTAGTACAATCCGTAGGTACAAACGACTCTTTTTTCGGATTGGAGGAAGTATAGTTTCGGATCAAATAACCAAGTTAGGGTCATTCTCATGCCATAGTTTGTGATAATGTGCCCATATTTGACACATAGGTGTATCTTGGTATGACAAACAATGTTGCAGAACTGAGATTTTTCAAATTAGTTATATAAATATCATTTTCATTTTTTAATTGTCAAAAATGACATTTTTCTGAAGCTAGTACAAAAAATATGGTGGAAAATGGCACCCATCTAATTATCACACAGAGTAGACCATATTGTATGGACAATCCAGCAATATTAGGTTTTTCTCTGTTTTTATCTAATTTCGCCTATTTAAATGAATTTATGCCTATTTTCCGAAGTAATCTAATTTGAACTACAAGTGTGTGATAGTTTGCTCTGAAATTTAAAAAAAATTCATTTTAATATACGCCAGTAGTGGTTATATCACAGAACCGTTGATAGTTTTGAAAAATGCAACCCCTTTTGATGAATAGGCACGGTGGTCATTTTGACCGTTTTTTCAACAAAATAAAAGAAAGTGAAAAAATAGTCTAAAAATGAAATCCTTTGGCATGGAGTACTGTCATATGTACTAGTTGCTAGGATAAATTATAAACTTGAGTTTGACAAAATTTACAAAAAACTTATTCACAAAAAGGTCAATCATCTATAAACATGTATAAGTTTCGAGTCAATAACCAAGTTATGGTCATCCCTGAGCCATAGTTTGTGATAATGTGCCCATATTGACACATAGGTGTATCTTGGTATGACAAACAATGTTGCAGAACTGAGGTTTTTCAAATTAGTTTAAAATATCATTTTTCATTTTTTTATTGTCAAAAATGACATTTTTTGTGAAGCAAGTACACAAAATATGGTGGAAAATGGCACCCATCCAATTATCACCAAAGTAGACCATATTTTATGGACAATCCAGCAATGTTAGGAATTTTCTCGGTTTTTATCTAATTTCGCCTATTTAATAACTTTCTGTCTATTTTTCGAAAGTAATTGAATTTTGAACTACAAGTGTGTGATAGTTTGCTCTAATATTTAACAAAATTCATTTTAATATACGCCAGTAGTGGTTATATCACAGACCGTTGATAGTTAGTTTTGAAAAATGCAACCCCTTTTGATGAATGGCACGGTGGTCATTTTGACCGTTTTTTAACAAATAAAAGAAAGTAAAAAAATAGTCTAAAAATGAAATCCTTTGGCATGAGTGTACTTTCATATGTACTAGTTGCTAGGATAAATTATAAACTTGAGTTTTGGACAAAATTTACAAAAAACTTCTTCGCAAAAAAGTCAATCATCTATAAATATGTATAAGTTACGAGTCAAATGACCAAGTTATGGTCATCCCTGAGCCATAGTTTGTGATAATGTGACCATATTTGACACATAGGTGTATCTTGGTATGACAAACAATGTTACAGAATGAGTTTTTCAAATTAGTTTTATAAATCATTTTACCTTTTTATTGTCAAAAATGACATTTTTTGTGAAGCAAGTATAAAAAATATGGTGAAAAATGGTACCCATCCAATTAACCACAAGTAGACATATTTTATGGACAATCCAGTAATGTTAGGAATTTTCTCGGTTTTATCTAATTTCGCCTATTTAAATAACTTTATGCCTATTTTCCCGAAAGTAATTGAATTTTGAACTACAAGTGTGTATAGTTTGCTCCGAAATTTTAAAAATTCATTTTAAGATACGCCAGTAGTGGGTTATATCACAGACCGTGATAGTTTTGAAAAATGCAACACCTTTTGATGAATAGGCACGGTGGTCATTTTGACCTTTTTTCAACAAAATAAAAGAAAGTAAAAAATAGTCTTAAAATGAAATCCTTTGGCATGGAGTACTTTCATTTGTACTATTTGCTAGGAAAATTATAAACTTGAGTTTTGACAAAATTTACAAAAAACTTCATCACAAAAAGGTCAATCATCTATAAACATGTATAAGTTTCGAGTACAATGACCAAGTTCTGGTCATCCCTGAGCCATAGTTTGTGATAATGTGCCCATATTTGACACATAAGTTTGTCTTTGTATGGCAAACATTGTTGCCAATTTTTTTTTAAATATTATTATAAATATTATTTTTATTTTTTTAAGTGCCAAAAATGACTTTTTTATTAAGCAAGTACCAAAAACATGTTGCAAAAAGTCATATACATGATGAAAAAGATGTATGGATGTTATATTTGGATTCCTCTCATTTTTCTAATATATTTAGACATTTATTGTTAAATTTCGATTGCGGATTTAAAGATACGAATTTTTCCATATAGATAAAAAATTAGGAAAAAAACATAGCTGTGCCGAGGCAAAACCGTCGGCATAGGTTTCCAAAATTATTTTTTACAATTTTTTTTTAATTTTTAGGCTATGCCGACGGCAAAGCCGTCGGCACAGGTTTCCAAAATTATTTTTTCCAATTTTTTTTTTAATTTTTTTCATATTAGATGAAAAATAGGAAAAAAAAACATAGCTGTGCCGACTGTTTTGCCATCGGCACAGCCTTGCGTAAATCTATGCGACGGCTTTACCTATGCCGACGGCCAGAGCGACGGGACGGCCTCGTCAGACCCTGTGCCGACGGCCACAACAAAAAACCGTCGGCATAGGATTTGGCCGTCGGCACAGACCCGCATTCCTGTAGTGGTTTGTGTATTTGGCGCCTAGCCATACATCTGGCTAGCTAGTGGTGCTGCGCAATATTGATGGCAACTTTATCGTTATAAAATCATGCATGGCGTTGGTGGAAGACTACTCAGCATGCACGCACATATGCCACAAATCACTACCCGTTCTAATGCTAACTAACTTCACAAAGTGGCACTTAGCTAGACTAGTCACTAGTGTAGGGTTAGGCTGCTCACGGTGGGAAGTAACATAGAGTAGAGAACATACAGATGTTACTAGCCTATGTTACTACCTTCATAGTGGGAGTAACCAATGTGAGGTGTCATGCAACACTTTATTTATTAGACTCTAGACTCATTTCGTCTTGGTATGTGTGGTGTTAAAGTAACTACTACTAGCTAAGTTACCACAAGCACCTCTCTCATCATTAATTAACTGCCACGTAAACAAACTTGTCTTTAATTGTGATGTTACTAGTTAAGTTACTCTCACTCTGACTAGTTTACTGGAAGTATGATGCAAGGTACGGCAGTACTGTGGCATGGATTTATGCATGCGACTTTTGCTAAGGTCAACTCACCAACAAAACAAAAACGATTACAGGCCGGTGAGTGAGGTGATATACGTAGGCCTATTGAATACTTGAATATTGTTTGTCAGGCTACTTTTCCGTTTTGTGCTTGCCAAGTGATGGCCCTTGAAGAGGTTGATCTACGACGCCAGAAAACACTTTGTTGATCTCCGGTGCGTAGTTACCTGCGTCAAAAGTAAATGGGTTAGGTTGAGACTCCAAGTGCAGAGTGTGTAGTAGTGGAAGACGTGTTTTCCCCACGAGGGGTGACTCGAGGGTTTAATATCGAACTCTCGGGGAATCAGTAGTGAAGATATCTTCTTATCCTTCTTTTGGTTACCTACAAAACAAAGTTAAATGTTTTGGTCCTCAACCTCACCTGTGGTTGTCAAGCACAAGGTGTAAGAATGATATCAAGATAGTTATGCAATGCAAACAGGAAATAAATATGCAATGTGGTGGATGCAATGGTAAATGATATTTTTGGGTTTTTTAATGATGTATGCAAGATGAAAAGTATTTTTGTATTTTCGGATTTAATGATGGCTGAAAATAGAAAAGTGGTATATGGTGTTGGAAAGGTGTTTCTTATGATTAAAAATGGACCGGGGTTCATGGTTTCACAAATGCACTCTCTCTTTATAAAGTGGCAGACAATGGAACACACACAGTTAACATATGAGATTGCAACACAGTTTGATAACAAGTTACTTAGATATATGGGCATCACGTCCTAACATAGAGACCTTTTGGTTATTAGTCTCTCTTATACTCCACCAAGATGCGAACAAATCATAACACCTCAGTAATTAAGATGACTCAGAGTATAGCAATAAGTTTCATGACATGAAGTGAAAATAAGAACATGCTGGATCTAGTCACAGGAAGAAGCTTGGTCACCCTCAACCCTTGCAGCATGGTTTTTGTTTATCCCTAGTGAGGTAACAAAGTAAGGTAAACACCCAAGTGGATCGCGATATTAAGTTGTCAGCTTACCGCACTCACCACCCCGTTACTCCAACTAATGCACACGTTCCCCCACACACGCTCTCATAAACATGCTTGATCATAACAAGTAGACAAGAACGGGGTACATAATATGCATCTATACTCATAACTGAAACAAACATTGCAATCTCAAACATATATTAACTCATAGAAAGATCCACCACATAGGTATTACAAATATGACCGTAATCATGTTCAGCAGCTCATACGGTACTAATTAGTGAAGCTCAAGAGAGGAGAGATACATAAGTTACTTCCACAAACCCATAGTCCAGAGGTGGACTACTCCCTCTTCATCATGGAGACGGTGGAGAAGTCGATGGAGAAGATGGAGACCACACGGCAGCGCCCCGCCGGAGTTTTCCCCCTCCAATCTGCAGCTCCTGATCTCCGTTTCGGTGTTTCTGTGTTTGTGCGGCGCTCCTTCGCGAAACGCCAGGGGACCTTTTTTATAGGCGTTTTTAGGTCAAGACGGAGTCGGTGGACGAAAGATCGACGGCGGAGCCACGAGGGCCAAATGAGTGGGCCCCACGCGGCCACAGTACCTGGCCGCGTGGGCCACCCCCTTTGGCCTTCTGGCCTCCGTTTGCTTGCTTCCTTCGCTCCGAGGTCTTCTCCTTCCAAAATACGACGCCTGTATTTTTCCATAATTTTTGGACGACGTTTGGGTCCCTGAAACATAAAAGGAAAGAAATAGGGTTTTCTGCCTGCGCAGGGTTAATTCCATAAAAATAGGAAACAATTATTTATTTCCTAAAATCATTAAATAACAGTGTATAACCCTTATATGATGCAAATATGATTGGAATATGTGTGATATAGTGCAAAGTTCATGTATGCATTTTACATGCATCAACATCCCCAAGCTTAACCAATACTCGTCCTCGAGTATGAAGGTGATAAAACTAACATGGCTTTGCAATATAGCACTAACAATGGATATCAAAGATGATTGCTACTGCTACATAGAGTCAAATGATTCATTCTTCAAAGGAGTAGCAATATGCAAAATAGTTTATGAAGTGATATCAAGTATTCAATGCAAGGATGTTCAATGATAGTTCACAAAGTGTAACATAGCAAGTAATATGGACATTCTTACTTTTGCATACATGTGGTCCATAGAGTGATGATGAAAATCTGAATATGTTTGGTGGACACTTTGGAAAGATGAATAAGTGAGTAGAGGTAAAGCATGCATAAGTTTCATCTAACTCCAAACTCTCCTACTTAAGTTAATGATTGCAATGTGGTAATACTTGGTGTCAAGCTCTCATTCCCCTATCATAGCATCTTGAATGATTATAGTTTAATGTGAGAGCAAATATGAGTAGTGTGCTTGACAAAGTAAAGGTTGGATGTCTCATGCCCCTTGAATACAAGTACCTACACCATGAGTTACTCAACTTGGGAAAAGCAAGTTCAAGTTATCTATCATTGTAAGTAATAATAGTATCATCAAGAGCGTCAACTGGGGTACCTCTTGTCCCAGGATATGGAACAAGCCCATATCAAAATGACAAGACAAACAAACAAGATGAAAACCTCAACACCCTTTTTATTTACCATTGGAATAGCTTTTTATTGTAAGGTGTGTCATAGATAATTCACCATAGCATGTAAGTAAATTTCCACCATGAATAATGCATGGCTTAGATTAGCGGCCCAGGCGTCTCTCTAACCATTTATACAAACTCATTCAAACTAATCTTTTCCCCTTATTTCACCATGATAGGCATCCATAGACAAAAGCACATGATATCAACTAAATGGAGCATGTTGAAAGCTTTGCATGTGACAGCACATATGGGCTAACTCCCAACCTGGACATTTATCAAGCCACTAGCATCATAATCTTAATCACAATGGGTCATGTTTATTTTAGCAATGATAGTAAAAATGTGCATCAAGTTCATGAGAGCTATATAACCAACTTTTCCCATGGCAATCAATAACATAATCATTTTCATTCAGAGGTATAGATAACACAAATATCATGATGAACATACTCGGAATAGCTAGTAGGTAGATATGGTGGACTCACTGGAATAACTTTGGTTGAAGGTGTTGGAAACAAGTTTTGACTTGTTGGAAGTTTGGGCTAGCAAAAGGGAGAAAGTTGACCATCTAGATGCATGCATGAGTGTCCATAGAACTAACTAATCCATGTTAAACCAAGTAAAATAACAATCAGCACCAAAACATGAATAAGTGATAGCTCTTCAAAAAGGATTTGCAAACTATTACTCATAAACAAGCTCATGAATCATGCAACTATATGTATCATTAAAAATCAACTCAAACATCCCTTTTCCCAATCTTATAAAAGCATCCAACATATTTCAACCCATATTTCCAGTAGCTCTCCATATATAAATGATAGTGTGGTGGTCTCTCAAAACAAATCAAACCAAAACAAAACAAAAGACGCTCCAAGTTTATGCGATAAAGTGTTTCGATCGAAAAACAGAAGTTGGACGTGCGCAAACCGAGAGTGTGTAGGTCCAGCGGGGTTGTCTTCACATCCCCAAGCTTATGGTCTTCACCATCCTTGGATAACTCTTGGTGCATCTCCTCCAATCCCTGTGAAAAAACTTCAAAACACCGTTTCTCCCATTTCTTTTCTGTGGGGTGCATTAATAGTGATAAACAAATATGTTTCTTGCTGCATATAATCCTTGAACAAAAATTCATATGAGATGTCCAGAAAGTGTATAATGTTGTATGCCTACTCATAAACTCAATTGGATCAAAAAGATTCAACTTAAAAGCTCAAAGCATGCATCAAACAAAATGGGACAGAATCTGTCCAGAAAAACAGCAGCAGCAAAACGTATTTTTCTACCCTACCAAACTTTCTCGAAAAATTCCGAAAAAATTCATGCATACAGAGGATGAAAAGTTGCAACTACAGTTCAAATATGAGCTCATTCGGAGTTACAGAATAAGAATTAAAAATCATACCGTGCACTGATTCGTGCAGGAATAAAATCTCCGAACGCTATAAGCAACTTTTTCAAACCAAAAAGGGTAAAACTTGGCACTTTATTGAAAACTCCAGAACCTAAACTAGACACAAATCTCTTGTTACAGCAAGAGGACACAAAGAAAATCACACAAAAAATAACCGGGTTGCCTCCCGCAAAGCGCTTTCTTTATAGCCATATAGCTAGGCTTCTTACTTGTTGTTTATTGTGGACGAAGCTCATGAGGGAGCTTGAACTTTGGTGGTTCCCTCTTCCTTGGGAAGTGTTCCATGCACTTCTTGTGTGGGAACTGAAACTTCACATTCCCTTCCTTTGAATCAATGATGGCACCTGTGGTACGAAGAAAAGGTCTTCCAAGAATAATAGGACTAGAGGTTTTATTCCCCATATCCATGATTAGAAAATCCACAGGCACAAAAGTCATATGTAACCACCATAACATCACTTACTTTTCCTAAAGCATGTTTAATAGAGTCATCAGCAAGTGCAAGTTCAATGGAGCATTTTTCAAGATTTTTCAATTCAAGCACTTCATATAGTTCTTTAGATAAAACAGAGACACTAGATCCTAGATCAAGTATAGCATGGTGTGTCTCTTTTCCAATAGTTACTAGTACCTTAGGAATCCACATATCCCCAAGCTTAGGTGGTATCATAGCCTCTTGGTTGTACCTAGCAATCTTTTCTTTCAAGACATGATTAGCAATATAAGAACCAAAGCCAGCTTGATTAGTGTTGATGGAAGGATCACTTGCAATTTTTGTAAGATAGATATTAATTCATGCAAGCTACAATTTTCTAAGTCAAGCAAAGGATCCTTGACTTCACTAAGCATTTTAACTTCCTCAACTTCTACCTCTTTCATTACCCCAATAGATTCTTTAGCAATTCTCTCTTGCTCATGAATGTGTTCCCAAGACTTATTGATAACCTCTTGGCAATATTTAATTGTTTCCTCATGTTTTTGGGCTGTAATGATGCTCTTTAATGATGAGACTTCCTTAGTAAGCTGATCTACCCTTTCAAACAAGAGTCTTGTTTTTCAAACTTAGAGATAAATTCCTTATTAAGCTCCTTTTGAGTAGATATAAAAGATCTAATGGTGTTTTCCAAGTCACTAGAAACATTACCACTAGAAGCATATTTATTTGGCACATATGGGGGTTTATTGTAGAGTTATAATTGTTGTTACCATACCCATTATTACCATAGTTCCTAATGAAGTTGACATCAATATTTTCAGAATTGTTACCAACTAGTTCTTGCAAAGGAACATTTTCAACACTAGGTTTATTAAGCAAAGCAAGAATAGTATCCATTTTAGATGACAAATCATTAGTTTCTCAATAGAATTCACTTTCTTAGATGGGTTGGGTGCCCTATCAGTATGCCATTGACTATAGTTTTGCAAAATGCTTTCCAATATGTTTTTAGCTTCTACTATAGTCTTACTCATAAAAGCACCTCCAGCAGCAGAATCAAGTATATTTCTAGACATGTAGTTTAACCATTGTAGAAAGAGTGTAATATGGTCCATTCATTAACTCCATGTGAGGGACAAGTTCTAAGCATAAGTTTTATCCTATCCCAAGCCATAGCAACATGTTCATTTTCATTTTGCCTAAAAGAAAGAATGTTGTTTCTATTTTGCAAAATTTTAACAGGGGGATAATATTTCTTAATGAAAGCTTCTTTTAGATCATCCCAATTAATGCTATCAATAGGTAATGAATGCAACCACTCTTTAGCTTTTCCTCTAAGTGAGAAAGGAAATAACTTCAGTTTTAGGATATCACTTTCCACATTTTTAAACTTTTGCATGTCACATATTTCAACAAAGTCATGAAGATGCATAGAGGCATCCTCCATAGCACTACCACCAAATTGTTCCCTAGTTATCAAGTTCAACAAACTAGGACTTACTTCATAACTCTCAGCATTTATCTTAGGTGTGGCAATAGCTCTAGCAATAAATTGATCATTTGGAGTGTTTGTGTAGTCACACAATTTAGTTCTTTCTCCCATTTTAGCAAGTTTTTTTGTATTTTTTTATTTTTTATGCAAAACTGAAAATAAATATGCAAGCGGAATATGATATGCAATGACACTAACAAAACAAATAAATTGCTTTGTAAGTAAAGATGGATAAGATGGTGCTCACGTAGGTGCAACCTCCCCAAGCTTAGGTGTTAGCACAAGTTGGTGAAGTTGACTTCGTTGTGAGATGAATGCGATGATGCACACCCTTGGATAAATCTCTCAGCTATGATTCCCCGGCAACGGCGCCAGAAAACAGTCTTGATGGCCCTTGAAGAGGTTGATCTACGACGCCAGAAAACACTTTGTTGATCTCCGGTGCGTAGTTACCTGCGTCAAAAGTAAATGGGTTAGGTTGAGACTCCAAGTGCAGAGTGTGTAGTAGTGGAAGACGTGTTTTCCCCACGAGGGTGACTCGAGGGTTTAATATCGAACTCTCGGGGAATCAGTAGTGAAGATATATCTTCTTATCCTTCTTTTGGTTACCTACAAAACAAAGTTAAATGTTTTGGTCCTCAACCTCACCTGTGGTTGTCAAGCACAAGGTGTAAGAATGATATCAAGATAGTTATGCAATGCAAACAGGAAATAAATATGCAATGTGGTGGATGCAATGGTAAATGATATTTTTGGGTTTTTTAATGATGTATGCAAGATGAAAAGTATTTTTGTATTTTCGGATTTAATGATGGCTGAAAATGGAAAAGTGGTATATGGTGTTGGAAAGGTGTTTCTTATGATTAAAAATGGACCGGGGTTCATGGTTTCACAAATGCACTCTCTCTTTATAAAGTGGCAGACAATGGAACACACACAGAGTTAACATATGAGATTGCAACACAAAGTTTGATAACAAGTTACTTAGATATATGGGCATCACGTCCTAACATAGAGACCTTTTGGTTATTAGTCTCTCTTATACTCCACCAAGATGCGAACCAAATCATAACACCTCAGTAATTAAGATGACTCAGAGTATAGCAATAAGTTTCATGACATGAAGTGAAAATAAGAACATGCTGGATCTAGTCACAGGAAGAAGCTTGGTCACCCTCAACCCTTGCAGCATGGTATTTTTGTTTATCCCTAGTGAGGTAACAAAGTAAGGTAAACACCCAAGTGGATCGCGATATTAAGTTGTCAGCTTACCGCACTCACCACTCCCCGTTACTCCAACTAATGCACACGTTCCCCCACACACGCTCTCATAAACATGCTTGATCATAACAAGTAGACAAGAACGGGGTACATAATATGCATCTATACTCATAACTGAAACAAACATTGCAATCTCAAACATATATTAACTCATAGAAAGATCCACCACATAGGTATTACAAATATGACCGTAATCATGTTCAGCAGCTCATACGGTACTAATTAGTGAAGCTCAAGAGAGGAGAGATACATAAGTTACTTCCACAAACCCATAGTCCAGAGGTGGACTACTCCCTCTTCATCATGGAGACGGTGGAGAAGTCGATGGAGAGATGGAGACCACACCGGCAGCGCCCCGCCGGAGTTTTCCCCCTCCAATCTGCAGCTCCTGATCTCCGTTTCGGTGTTTCTGTGTTTTTGCGGCGCTCTGTTCGCGAAACGCCAGGGGACCTTTTTTATAGGCATTTTTAGGTCAAGACGGAGTCGGTGGACGAAAGATCGATGGCGGCGGAGCCACGAGGGCCAAATGAGTGGGCCCCATGCGGCCACAGTACCTGGCCACGTGGGCCACCCCCTTTCGGCCTTCTGGCCTCCGTTTGCTTGCTTCCTTCGCTCCGAGGTCTTCCTCCTTCCAAAATACTGACGCCTGTATTTTTCCATAATTTTTGGACGACGTTTGGGTCCCTAAAACATAAAAGAAAGAAATAGGGTTTTCTGCCTGCGCAGGGTTAATTCCATAAAAATAGGAAACAATTTTTATTTTCTAAAATCATTAAATAACAGTGGTATAACCCTTATATGATGCAAATATGATTGGAATATGTGTGATATAGTGCAAAGTTCATGTATGCATTTTACATGCATCACCAATGCATCACCAAGTGGCAGCTAGGATAACTTAATTAGCAGATCACATTCATCCTAGCTAGTAGATGGATTATTGGAATGTGAATCATCATGGGAGTGCTTTGCTAGTCAACAATTAATGTTGCTGCATATTTTGCTCCTCTACTTTCTCGAGCCTGCCTGCATGCATCTTTGCTACCTATCCACTCAGAAGTCAACTGCACATCATTTTGTTGTAGCCACCTTTTATGAAAAGACAGTAAATACTTAGGGATGAAAACGGAGCGGATACGGACGAAACTCGGTGGTGCCACATTTATTTTTATATTTTTTTGTGGAAGCGGAAACGAATACAGAAACCCCGGAAACAAATACAGAAACAAATATTGTCGGAAACAGATACATACCGAATACGGTGCGGACACGGAACAAAAAGCAGATGTTTGTCGGATCCAAGCGACACCTTGAATAATGCAAGAAAACTCAACCAAACCAACAAACTTATCAATTCAATAATATGAAATAAATTAATGTACAATATAGTGTTTCTAAGTTATCAACTTTGGCAAAAAAAACCTACTATTGTCCCTAAACCTAGTGCAACACTGAAATGCCGATAAGGCAATGCCTTGAGAGGGAGATAATATGCAAGTACGTAGGGCCTAAACATGGTCACTTCATATATTTTACTTTTTTTGTTTAGATCTTTGGTTCTGCCTCGGTGTTCTCACTAAAATTGTTAGGTCTGCTGCATTCAGATAGCACCACGTAGCAAAAAACGGAAAGTTCCGTATTGCCGGAAACGGAATTTCCGTTTCCGTGGTCGTTCCGCCAGAATACGCTGTTCCGTTTTTGTTTCCGCATAAAAGTTTCCGTTTCGTTTTGCAAAATTCCGTTTTCACTTCCGTATTTTCGTTCCGTTTCCGTTTTTTCGCGGAAAAGTCGGAAAGTTTCCGCTCCGTTTTCATCCCTAGTAAATAGTCTTTCAGTTTTATCCAACACCAGCAGAATGTCCATCATTGTTACCGAAAGGGAAGCCTACCGTAGATAAGCAGCTTTTTAGTGCTCCCATCAAGCTCTTGTAATTTCTTTTCCGTGCTTCATGTTCTCATACAGTTAGCACCTAACCAACTGTTTTTCAGTGGTACTGCTTACCAAAACGTTTTATATTGTGGGATGGAGAGAGTTATACATAGCCCATGAGGTTGTTTCATAAGAAAAAAAAATGTGTGTGAGTTGGATGCAAGGTTAGTTGTTTGCGCTTTAATTTTTATTAGAAAGGCTATAAGAAAAGGAGTAAAGTTCATTGTGTTTCTTGAACTTGTAGTGATTAGCTAAACCAAACCTCGAACGCTAAATCTCTAAAGTTGGCACATCGAACCTAGTTATCCCGGTCTATCCCAGACCCTGCATATTTGAGGGTACAATATTAGTTTCTAGTATACTTCTCTCCATCACTTAAAACTGGGGCCCATGGTCGCGGTTTTAACCAAGAAAAAAAACAATGATACAAGTGTCGTAGCGGGGCCAGGGAGAGAGGATGAGGGGAGTAAAGGTGGAAGGGCGGGGGCTCACCCTGCTCGGCTGCGACTGCGAGATCGAGTCGAAGTGGGTGCAAAGACGAGTGCGCAAGGGATGCAGGCGATCCCGGTGAGGAGCATGGTGGTGGCGCAATGCTTGGCTGGCCGACGAGTTGTAATGCTCGTGGGAGCCGTCAAGGTCGATCATTTTTTTGAGGCAAACGACAGTTGATATGACTTCCGATTAGTGAGAATAGAGGGTTAATTACAGAGTTATTGCTTTGGGAGAGAAGTTCCCGTTATAGAACACGACACCTAAACCCTACCGTCTCCGGGTCTTGCGTGCGGGCATATGGCTGCTGCGCGATCTCTTTCACCAACGCCGCAACCTCATTTGTTGATAAGGCGATGTTGAGGGAATGTCCTTCTATTCCGCTCCTTCCAGATCCCCCACATGGAGTAAATGATGCCTCTGCTGACCTATTCTCCTTCGGAATGGCCACAATGGCGTCATCCCACCATATGCGGGATCTCCTCTTTCGCCAACGCCGCAACCTCAATTGTCGATAAGGATCAGTGACAGAAAATCTTATGAAGCGGGAAAGTGCGATTTAATTAGCATCACTGACATATACACATCCATGTATACACTTTGCATTGCCTTCCTAAATCCCTGTCAGATATTAATCATCTGTTCTGTGGGCCAGGCACCTAAAACTGTGCTCACGCCGACATGTGGGGCCAGTAGCCTTCCCCTTGCGAAGATCCCGGACTGCTACGCCGTCCAGCCCCGAGGCAGCAGCGACGTTCGCGACGAGGCGCTGCCGAACATCTGGTCTAGGACGATGATGACGCCCATGGCCAGCGCCGCGCCCATGCGTTGGTCCGACTCCGACACCACCAGCCGGAACACGTCGTCCCCCACTGACTCCTTCCGCCGCACCTCCGCCGCCGAGGCGCCACGCGCGTCCCGCACCGCGCAGCTCCGCCGCCCGTACGACCCCTCCACCACGTACGCCGCTGACTCGACGCCAGAGGATGAGGATCCCAACGGCGTGACGTGCGCGAGCGTCTTGTCGGACGCATGGCGGTGGACGCCGGCGTGGTGGCGGCGCACGGACAGGAGCGGCTTCGCGCCCGCGGCTCCCGCGTCGCCTTCGTACACGACCCAGCGCTCCGCCAGGCTCAGGCTCAGCTTGATCTTCCTCCTCACGGTGAGGAGCGGCTTCCCCGCGGCGTCCATGAGGACCACGTCCTCGGCGCGGCGGCCGCGGCTCCCGGAGGAGGAGCCATAGCAGTCGACTCGGAAGGCGAGGCCGCCGGTGGCGTCGAAGACGGTGAAGCCGTCGCAGTTGAAGAGCAGCGACTTGCGCCACACCGTCAGCACCGTGGGCTGCTGCTGCTGCTGCTCCTCTTGGATGATGGCAGCTCCAGCCGGCGACTCCGGCACGGCGACGTTCGGGTGCACTTTTGCCATCGGAGTAGCTAGCTAGCTAGTCAACTCGTCTGTGCCTCTTGGACTGATCGATCTGAAGCGCTTGCGGTTTGGAGGTGAGAGGTGGAGAATGAGGAGAGTAGGGGTAGACGGGAGGGATTTATATACGAGCTTGGGCTGGACGGGACGGCCATGGAGCGGGGAATAAGCTGAGGTGGAGGAGCACCGGATGCATGCCTTGTCAATTTCTCACTCGACAATAATGAAACCGGGCAGATGCACATTTCACTTCTTAAATAAAGTTACGTAGCTTGATCGACACAGAAATAACAAAAGAGAGTATCAAGTGATAATAAAACTTTTATCCTTTTCCATCTGCTGTTGTTATTGGATATGACGGACGGGTGATGCAGGAATCAGGATAAATCGTCGTAGGCGTGCAAAGAATTTATTCGTCGCCTAGCTAGCCGCGGTCTTAATTCCCATCACTTTGTAATCTTGTCAAATTTAGATAGATAAAGTTGAAGCGATATGGTTCATAGTGGAATGCTGCCGCAAGGGAAGAAAGTTGTATACCTTGCCTCCAAAGGAAGGGTCCTTAAACATCCCGTGCATGTACGTGCGCGTATGATTCCATTCCCTGATTTTTCTTAATCTTGAGGATGTCATATTTTAGTCATCCAATTTTGTCAGAAAAACAAAATGCATTTTTGTTCATATCATTACAATTGTATTTCTTGTCACCGCGTATATGTAAATTGCAAGAATTTTAAAATAGTATTTTACCCTCACGATCAATATTCACCATCTTAATATTTTGTCACCAAAGTTTTCACTTGCTTATATATTTGCTTCTTTTGCTTGTAAAACGGATTATATTAAAAATAAGGGGTTACAATACGGTCTGGATTAATGACCTAAAGTGTCCCTTTCGAACAGGGATTGCCCCCCCCCCCCCCCCCCGATAAATGAGTTAGTTGGGCAAAAAATCCCGGTCCGTTTGAATTTGAGCTAAATGATTCCGCCCAAATCTGTTCTTAATTTTTATAACGATCTAGATTTGAATTTTAAATCTTGTCTGAGAATCCCGTCTGGTTATTTTCCAGTAACCATGGTTATCAGAAATCCTGGACCCCTCCGAGATTATTTTTATACCGCTGTCCAAATCCTTGCTTCTGAACCTGTTCTTAGACAAACAAAAGAACAAAACTCCGTTCTGACAAAGTTTGGACACTGACTAACCCTATTGTACACACGATCTTCAATTTTCACTCACCTCTTTGACGGAGGTGATCGGCAAGGTGCAATAGGACTCAATCAAGATTGGTAATATATATTTTCTTTGATCATCAATTCTGCTAAAATCTTGATCGATGTTAATTACCTTCCACAAGTAAAGGTTCATTGAATGTATTTTACTAAAACTACACAGGGCGGGTATACTGGTGATAAAAAAATGTCAGAATAATCTAGCTTTGATAAATTGAAAGCAATCAAGTAGGCAGACATAGCCAGGGCGTGAGGGAGATGAATAAATATGTTTCTTAGAGTTGGTAGCACAAGAAAAATTGTGGCTTTGAGATGAAGGGAAATGGAAAATTGTGTAACTATATGTGAGTATGCTATGAAGTATTGCGCTCAATGGCGTGATGGTGGGAGGCCAATGTTGCGGTGTCCACTTCCGAGACGAGCAATGATGGCAGTCAGGCACTCGACCTAACAAGTGACATTTGCATCTTCGTAGGGACAAGGTGGTTGCAGTAAATTCTTCATCCAATGCCCTTCCCTCTCCCGGTGGCGAGTTCGAAGGTGGTGCAATAGTGGTCGGACGCGGCCGGGGTGGGTCAATTACCTGCTTCCGACATTTTCCAATGGCTTGTGCGTGAGATGGCTCCGACCGACGGGAAGGTTGCTGGTAGTGACGGTTTTGACAGTACGTATGCAGATTGTCCAGGTGAAAACCTGCTTCGTCTACTTTAGGGCATTGCCATCATGTGTGGGTTCATGCCATTATTAAAGGTTTTGACTCGAAGCTTTTGCTTTGGGGATGACGATCCCAAGTTTGATATTTGGTTGGACCCGCATATATCGGTAGATATTTGGGGGATCCGTCCTTGAACGCTTTGTCTTGCAGTAGTGTACTTTTCATTGGGCCTATTGCTGTTTCTTTCGGTGATATTTTCCTTAGTGATGAGATGACGATTGTTTGGCCTCGGCATTTTTTCTTCTGATTTTTTTTTGTTTTCGCCATCGATGTTTTACTTGCTTGGGAAAGAAAAGTACTACATAAGATGTTAAGTAAGTTGCAACATATATGCATGGACATGATTTTCAACATGTAAGTTTTCGTTTAAGATATTGGAGTATAGGTTAGTGTAAATAATAAAATTATGATACATATATTATGAAAACCTTATATAAAAATATAGTGACATTGTTTTCACTTGACCAACTATTTTTCATATAAGGAATGGATTTTGTGGATTTTGTGGCTACATGCTTTGAATTCCATGACTAGCCTATACCGTTTGTAATCGTTGGATGATCGATCAACTACAAGCTAGACAATAGCAAGTTTGACAGTTTGGGTGATGTCTGCCACAGTAGAATATTGATTATTGCTGTGAAAATGCATCTCGCCGTTCCAACAGCTACTTGTGCGAATGATCCAACACCTAGTTGTAAAACTGGAGAACGAGCTGTGGCTCGATGGTTGTGGTTGGCAGTGGCCACACAACCCATCCCAGGTTCGAGTCCCATGGTGGACGAATTTCCTGGGATGTCTCGCCTTTAATAAATCTCCTCACACGCTTGTGCGCTCCATACGACTAACGTCCTTCGGGACACTGGGTAAATTGGCGTGCTGTGCCTATAGTTATAGGATCTAGGCTTGTACACTAGGGGTGTGCGTGAGTGTGGTGTGTGTGTGGTGTTGAGTTGGTGTACGGGTTCAGATACTACAGCTGTAACACAGAACGAGGAGTCTAAAAAAAAAAAAAAAACTGACGTGTAGGACCTAGTTGTAAAACTGACGTGTAGGATCTTTTATATGGTGGCAAAACGACCAAAGCAGAACATATATGCTCGGTATGTGGATCATGTTTCGATCGGCATATCCCAGCAGCAAGTAAACACGATCCGGAGGAAATTGTTCAAGGATATGCTAACTAGCTAGCAAGTTAATACAATCCATACAAAAATTAGTCAGGGACATGCTATATACTACTTACTCCGTTTTTTAATATAAGATGTTTTAGGTGGTATACATGTTGTCTATATGCAAACTAAATGAGTGAACATGCATACAAAAATGTGTCTACGTACATTTGTGTGCATATGCATGTGGACAAAATCTAAAACATCTTATATTAAAAAACAGAGGTAGTATGTAGTATGTTAATTTGATTCAGATGAAATTATTCAATGGCATATCCACCGCATATATATAACTTGGATAGGGCCGCTAGCTGAATGAATCCCGGCTTAACACATACTTCCTCCGTTTCATTTTAATTGTTTAGATGTATCCATATGTAGATATAAGTGAGTCAATTAAAATGTAACGGAGAGAATACATAACTAGCTAGCATATACCCCGTTGTCGGACCAAACTTCGGCATTGCTGCCGTATTGAAGCAGCAACAGAAATTAAACATGTGACTCATGGAGTTGTTCCTGTCTTTTTCAGCCATGTGGGCATCGAGCTCGCTAGCTAGCAAGCACCCCTAGCTAACTTAATTTCAACGTACTGTACGTTGCATACTACACGACGGCATGCATGCATGTAGAGCATGCATGTAACAAGCCTAGCCTAGCTAATTTGGCACCGAATTTAAGTAAGCTAGCGCATGTGTGCCTCACATGGAGTGTCGATCTATCGATACATTGGATAGGTACAGTACCGTACACGTGGCTCGAGCAGCATGCTGCATTCAGTCCTTTCTAATTAGAGCAAGTATAATAGAGTCCAGTTAGCATGCTGTGAGAGATTAAATAATATATTTATGATTGCATGGATGAGAGAGAAGAGGAGAGAAAAAAGAGGTGGACTCTCATACAAGAGCCAGCACGTGCTCATAGGCAATTTGTGAGAGTGAAAGATGAGTCAAAACTTAGTAAATTGGCATATACTTATATCTAACTATTATACATTTTGGCTATATTGTTAACTATATATGACATGACGATTCCTTGTAGCCAGCTGCTGGCTCTATTATTGAACTTGCTCTTAGTTTGAAGCATACGTTCGAAGCAAGGATAAACAAATTAATTACTAAGGGGGTCAAGGGGTGGCTACACAGTTTGAGGTCATTCTCAACGATTTTATCGGAAGATGGATGCATGCATCCAACACGCAAATTCAGAGGATATATGTATACGATCGATGAGCACGCTGCACGCGTTACATTTAACACTGCACAGGAACAAATGTTTCCAGGGATTGTGCAATTAACATTGGGCAAGATATTGGTGCATGCATCTGGAAGGTGCGTTGGAGCCGAGATCGATCCAGCTGTTCCGTTGCCCTCTATGGCAGGCCAAGAGACAAGTGCTACTACTGTCATGGAGGCTCAAGTGCTTCTTGTCTTTACTCGCCAAGTCTGCACAATATATTAGAACTGTGGGGCAAAAGTTTTGCCCCAACCATTTATTAAGAAGGAGGTGTCCGATTTATTAGTGGAAGAAACCGGACGAAAACCATACAACAAACACCAACAACATGAGTCAACACAACCACAAAGGGCAACATTATTTTTTTCAAAATTAAACCATTTATTGAAATAAAAAAGTATAACATACTACAACAATGTGCGTATACTGTTCATTGCACTCATGACACATGCATGCATGCACCGGGCGTCTCTTGATTGCTACTCCATCTAATTGAAGGAGGTGGACAGGATCACACGACAGATAATTAGAATTTAGACATGCAACCTGAGCCTGTAAGCTTGGGAGGGAGCAGCCAACGCGCGCTGTCAGTTTGCTTCCACTTAATCCTGTGGTTGTCAACTTGTCATGATGTTGGTACGCTTATCTACAGTATGAATGCTGATTACAGGAGTTTTTGTTGTCATTTAGTTGGGCTGAGGTTAGAGTGGACTCTGGGGGAGGCCGGGTCAGCTATGCTTAACTAAGAACTAGAGTATTTTTTGTGTAAGTGAGAATAGCCGAGTGGTAAACCCACTAATGGCTATGGATGAAAAATCATACTCCGTGTAGGTTTGGTCCATGCCGTTTAATAATCCCATGCAAGTGTATATACTCCCTCCGTTTAGGTGTATTTGATCCCTAATGAAAATATATTTGTTCCTAAATAACCAAGGACTAAGACCCATATTTATTAATTAGGCTAATAAATCGTTGGACTAGGATCATTACACGCAAGATTCCAACGTACCACCAATGCATGTACTACTAAAAAAGAAGATTGATTGGAACCAATAGAAACCTATCTTGATCACGGTGCGATTAATTGGAGACACATTACACCTAAACGGAGGGAGTAGCGCCTAGCCAAGTAGCCATCTGGCTAGCTAGTGCGCACATATTGATCGTGACTTTATCGTTATAAATCACGATGTTGGTGGAAAACCTACTCAGCATGCACTGATGCCACAAATCTACTCAGCATGGCCGGAGCCCAGAGGCCGGCCAGTAGGCAGTCACAATCGATTAAGCAGCACAACTGCACAAAGTGGCATAGTCCGTGTCTCACTGCCAGGCGTGGCCCGCGCGTCGGGCGCCGACGTGGCGTCGCGTTTCCTTCCGTCCGGGGCCGCCCCAAGCCTCCCAAGTTGAGGGCGTGGGCTGGGTATGCCGGACACAAAACTGGCCGCGCCGGACCCAATTCGCATTTGGGCGCCGCGAGTGGGTGCGATTTTGTGTCCGGCACGCCCCAAACGCGTTTGGGCGGCCGTTTGGACGCTGCGAGTGGAGATGCTCTTAGCTCACTAGAGTAGCATTACTGGAAGTATGATGCATGGATGAATGCATTCGACTTTTGATTAAGGTCAACTCACCAAACAAACTTTTTTCAGTTACAGGTGACGAGTGAGGTGATATACGCAGGCCTGTTAGAATCTTGTTTGTCAGGTTGCCTTTTCGTTTGTGCATGCCAAGTGGCAGCTAGGATAACTTATTTAGCATATCACAGAGATTCAATTTGGCTCCCAGGAGCATATGCTCCCGGTATGTTCAAAAAAATAGAACAAATTGAAAACTTTTCAAAAAAATCCGAAAAAAATCATGCACGTACCTGACGATGTCACGCACGAACGTGTTAAATTTCGCACCGAAACGATATCGTATGCGCCCTGTGCAAAAATGACAAAAAATCTGTCAGAAATTTTGTCATTTTTGCACAGGGCGCATACGATATCGTTTCGGTGCGAAATTTAACACGTTCGTGCGTGACATCGTCAGGTACGTGCATGATTTTTTTCGGATTTTTTTTGAAAAGTTTTCAATTTGTTCTATTTTTTTGAACATACTGGGAGCATATGCTCCCGGGAGCCAAAACGCCTTCCTCATCTCATTCTTCCTATATAGAGATTGGATGGTGAATCATCATGTGAGTGCTTTGCTAGTCAACGATGTTTGCTGCATATTTTGCTCCTCTGCTTTCTCGACCCTGCGTGCATGCATCTGTACTACCTTAGAGCAAGTCCAGCAGTGGCCCTATATCGTCCCCGATACCAAACATAGGGGAGAGAGAAGGAAACAGACCGTTCCAGCAGTTCCCCTACCGAGGCCCCGACGATCGGCGTCCCCGATTTGGAGCTCGAATTCCCCTACACATCGGGGCTCTGGGGGGCATCCCCGATTCGGCCGAACGCGCGACTCCCCGCGTGCACGCCCGCCCCCTCCTCTCCTCCTCTCGCTTCCCCGGCTTGACATGCCCGCGCGCGCCGCCGCCGCCGCCTTCCCCGAGCCCTATCCGCGGTTGCCCAGCACGGCGCCCTGCGGCTTCGGGTGCGGCGGCGGGGGAGCGGGACGCGTAGCAGGTGGGGCGAAGCTGAGGCGGCTCGTGCACTCCGTGGCCATGGCCCCGCCAGCGCCGTCGGCCGCGCCCGCGCAGCTCCGGAGGTGCCCCTGCTCCGCGCCTCTCTGGGCGCCCTCTCCCTTCCACCGCCGGCTCCCCCGCCGCCGCTCCGTCGCCTCGCCCTTCTTCGGCGCCGCCAGTCATCGAAGAAGCGCGCCCTCCAGAAGGTAACCAGCCAGCCGGATTCCCGGCCCTCCATACCCCATTCGCTGCGAGTTCCCCTTCGTTGGCTGTCGGCCTAGATGGTTGATTTGTTCTTTGCGGGGTTGTGTGCTCGCGCAGGTGGAGGAGCTTCAGAAGAAGGCGATCGAGGAGGATCCCTCGGTGTTTGCCTACGATGAGGTCTACGATGATATGAAGGAGAAGGCCGCTCGCCCCAAGATGCAGGCCAAGGTGGACTAGGCAGACTGGGTTCGGATCTCAGCTTCTACTATATCAAAGTAGTGTCTAGTTCATTCATTTTTTTTTGCTGTCGTTGCTACTAGGATCTGAATTCTGAATTCTTACATATGCAGTGTTTCCAAACTAGCAACTGAGAATTTAAAGTGAAAGGACAGACCCATCAAAAGCATGAGCATCATGCTCATTTGTTAAGATGGGGGCATGTTTCTTGTGTATCTAGAGATGCTTGAGGCAGTTCTGTTAGTGTGGAAGTTTTTGTGTATCTAGAGATGCTTGAGAAGTAGTTTTACGTGGGGAATTCTTTGTCAGCTGAGCATGTGATGTTACAAGGAGATGCTACTGAGCTTCTTAAAACTGATGCTTGGAGTATGTAAATGGTTTGTGGTGTTATTGTTGTTGGTTTATTATGACCCTAAACTTAAACATGCCTCATTTGTTATTTGTCACACATATTGCTTTCATTTGGGGAACCCATCTTGTTCAGTTAGTTGAGCTTATACAGTGCAAGTGCCTTGTTTCAGTGTTATCTTCCGAACTTATAAATTTACTTGTACATACTGAACATCAACTTATGACATTTACTTACTTGGATGTAATCCACACTTTAACCAGATTAGAGTAGGGCGATGTACTGCATCAATTTCGAGTGTTTTTTTTAGAGAATTCGGGTGGCTTTTTATGCATGTGTGTTAGCAGAATTTCAGTTCTTTCATAGTTGTTGCCGGAGCTGCAGTGTCACGCTGACGGTGAGCACTAATTCTTTTTATCTTTTTTGGAAAATGATAGATCCCTAACGTGTGGGTCCCGTGAGTTATAAATATAAATGAATATGATATAGGGGAGAGGATATAGGGGAGCTGCTGGAGATGAACAAAATATAGGGGAGGTATAATTTTAGGGGAGTCCCCTACATGGACATATAGGGGAGAAAATATAGGGGAACTGCTGGACTTGCTCTTATCCACTCAGAAGTCAACGGCACATCATTTCGTCGTAGCCACTTTTTAGTGAAAAAACATTAATTTGTCTTTTAGTTTTATATCCAACACAAGCACAATGTCTATCATAGCTACCGAAAAGGAAGCCTGCCGTAGATAAGCCGCTTTCTAGTGCTCCATCAAGCTCCGTGATTTCTTTTACGCGTTTCATCTGCTCATATAATTTGAATCTAACCGACCGTTTTTGGGTGGTACTCCCTCCACCTCATAATATATAAGAATTTATGACAAGCTAAAACAACTTGTAAAAATGTCTTATATGTTTCGTAAAAACAAAAATGGTTTGATGAGTTTGATGCATGATGTTAGCTAATCGTGTTTTGACTTTTATTAGAAAGGACATATGAAATACATGGAAGTCCATTCTAAACTTTAAACTTGTAGTGTTTACACTAGTAGAAAAAGGACCTTCTGTTCGGCCGAGGAAGAAGCTTTAGTCCCGGCCGCATTTGGAGCCAGGACTAATGTGAGCATTAGTCCCGGTTCCAACGGCTAGGGCGGCCGCACCGGCATAACCACCTTTAGTCCCGGTTCAAACAAGACCTTTAGTCCCGGTTGGAGACACCAACCGGGACTAAAGGTTTTTTTTTCTCTCATGCTGTAGATCGCCTATTTTAGTTTTGTAGAAAATAAAATAAAATGATAAAATCTTCAAAAAATAAAATCATTTGAGATGTAGTTAGGTTTTAGTGTCTAGTTGGTATCGAAATTTTGAAATATGAATTTTGACATTTTTTGCAAAAAACAAAAAAAAATAAAACGGCCATAACTTTTGCACACGACGTCGAAAAAATGCGTTTAATATATAAAAAAAAACTAGAGAAAAATTGGGACTCGATTTCACACGGGTTTACCCGGTGAAGTTTTCTCAGATTCTCAAAATTCCAAAATGAAAAAAATTATTTCAAAAAGAAGATTTTTTTCTACAAAAAAAAAAAGCACACTTAGCAGTACATTATTTAAAAGACATAGCGCATTATGCAAAAGATGATATGGATGCAATATTTGGATTCCTATCATTTTTCTGATTGATTTATACATATTATTTTTCGAATTTTGATTTACGAATTTAAAGATATGAATATTTCCATATTAAACTGAAAATGACAATAATAATGTAATATTCATTTTTTTGCTATTTGAATTAATAATTATTATTACTTAATCATTAATATTTATGTTAATATAGGTTTGGAATTCAAAAATAATATCATGTGACATCAAAGTCTAGGGGATAATAAGATTGATACCATAGTATTATCAAGATGTTATCAGTGCAATCTTGGAAGCTAATTGGAAAGGAACTCAAAAGTTAAGCGTGCTGGTGGTGGAGCAGTGTGAGGACGGGTGACCGATCGGGAAGTTTGAACCCGAGTATGCACTCTGACTTGAGATTAGGGGCGATTAGACATTAAATTGACAAATAATTCAAAGATTTGAAATATAGAAAAAAAATTCAAAAAAAATTATTTCGAAAAAAGGGCCTTTAGTCCCGGTCATGGACGGATCCACTATGGTTCAATGGTGTGCAGATGAACACCCAAATATTTCTGCCAAAAAATCATGTATATAGCGTATAGGAATATATGTATCGCTAGTGTTACTTCTCAGCACATATACATACGTTTCACGTCCAAAATGGCTCAAAGTTCGAATTAGAAAAGAGGAGAGCATCCGGCCCAACTAGCCGAGAGCAACTAGCCTGCAGTCCAACGAGCCTATAGTAGCGAAGCAGCCACCCAGGGACCTGCAGCGACCAGCTAAAAACGGGAAAAACTAATGAACAGAGCCCTCAAATCGAGCAGCGAGCAAGCGCCCCGTAGCTCCGATACCGGGGCCGGTGGTGAAGCTTCAAAATTTCATCATTGGGTTCACCACACTATACAACTACAGACGATTAAGCAATCTGAATCAAATTCCTAGTAATTACAAAGGAATTATCATACTTTCATTGGGTTCAGCTGAACCCAATCGTTGTGTGCTGGCTCCGCCACTGACCGGGGCTCCCCGTAGCCTAGGTTCGGAGTTGGACCGGTGTGATGGCGGCGTTCTCCATGTCGTCTTTCTGGTGAGAGCATCATGTTTGGAGACATGGCTTGGAGGTCTTATGTTGTACTCCTCCAGTGCTCGTCGCTAAGGTTGAGATGCAGGGGTGCTATGCACACCAACACTAGCGTGTTCAAGACCCTTTCTCGGGATGGACCAAGTCCCGTCCTACTCCTTTAGGATGGTGCGTCGACAAATGAAGTCAATATGGAGATGTTATTCCTTGAAGGTGGTGGCATCGATTGAGACGTGGCCTTGCTCTAAGCTTAGAATAGACTTTTACTTGTGTTTGGTTGTCATGTGTGTGGGGCTGTCCTCGGACTAGCCGTTGTGGAGTGATACTTTGACAATGTTGTGCGCAATGAACTATCATTTTCTTTTACTCAAACATCTGCCTTCTATAAAAGTAAGGTACGCAATTGCGGACTCTCGGAAAAAAAAAACTCTGATGCCGCCATATCTTGATTCCAAGCTCCGACAGATCCAATGGTTAATCCTATGAGATACTGTTTTGGCGATGACTAATTTGTACTTTATTAAGGCATGGATCATTTTCAATTTTTTACGACGACTTTTTTGGGTTGGATTTTGAACGCCCAAAGTTAAATTCCTGGATCCGTCCTTGGTCCCGGTTGGTACAGCGCACCGGGGGGACCTTTAGTCCCGAATTGGTAGTCCCGGTTGGGAAACCGGGAGGCCGAACCTCGAACAATAAATCCCTGACATTGCCACATCAAGCTTAGTGATCCAGATCTATCTTGAACCATCGATATTTGGGGTACAATATTATTTTCTAATAAAAATCTCTCTGTCACTAAAAATTAGTCCCCAATGTCATAGTTTTACCATTGAAAAAAAGTAAAAGGAGGACATGGTTAGTCTGTTGCCACCACTGGTCGGCCATGCTGATGACACGGGGCTCTTCCGATTATTTTGCAGTGTGCCGGACTTGGGCTAGGGAGATATAAGGAGGGGAGAAAAGGAGGAATGGGCGTAGGGTCACCCTGATTGGGTGCAAAATCAAGTCGCAGTGGGGGAGGGGGGATACCAGAATTGTGAGATTGGTCGCAAGCTATCTGGAAAAGACGAGCGTGCGAGGTACGCATGCGAGCCAAGTGAGATGTACAATGGCAGTGAACGGGTCATGTGCTTGGCTTGCCGGCGCGTTGTACTGCTCGTGGGAGCGGACAATGTTGATCCGATCAGCGACAGGGTGGGCGACTATGTCTTGCTCGCGAGAGATCTTGAGGGAGACGACGTCTTAGCTGTCGTTGCCATTGTACGCGCTCTCTTAGCTGGTGCGACATTTTTTTAACTTATTGTCCTCTTACTTGATATCCACTAATCATCGCACCCCAACTTTGTCAAAATCCAGTTGCATCCTGTCAATTAGCTAGAGTGTTTTTTCCATCAAATTGTTACTAAATCTAACTGGTATGTCTAGATCGCACAGGAAGTAATGAAAAGGAGATCCACAAGCCAATCTTCATCTAGTCAACAAAGGATATCAGCGCACACACAAACTCGACATTCAGCATATGCGACAACAACATCAACAGGCTGAGCATGCCAACTGCCAGGCGCCGACATGGGGATCCGACAGACAAAAATAAAATAGAGAAGATGACCGGGGTTAATCGTGAGAGGTTGGTGAAAGAGATGGATATAACACGTGGGGTCCATCCTTTCAGGTTGTGTCGGTCGGAATGGTCTCTTTTCCAGCATGATAAACAAGTACAGGGTTTAGGATATATAGACCGAGAACCGTTTTTTCAGTGTGCCAATATCAGTTATTTGAAGTTTAGAGTTTGCTTAAGCTAACGAGTACGAGTTCAAGTTCAAGGTTCAGCATAAAATTTAATCTAAGAAAAAATCTGTCATTTTTCGCGACTGGAAGGGCTCTCGTAGCTGTTCGCAGCCCAGCCCGCTTCATCTGCAGATGTACCACTAAGATAAGCTTTACACGGGCCACAAAGTATATTTTCAAGCCCAGGCCTGCTTTACACCTTTCCTCTTCTCAAGCTCGCTGCACAACCAGTCAGTTGCTGCTTGCCATAAAAAAAAAAACTAGTCAACTGCTGCTCCGTCCTGCGCCCTCCTCCTTCCTCTCACTCTGCCGCGCACAGCTACCCTTCGCCGCGGGAGTTGGACGCGCGCTACATCCTACTTCTATTCGCCGCCCTCGCCGGAGATGGAGGCGTCGTCGTACAAGTTCGGACCCTACACGATTGACGCAAGGGGGGTCTTCCGCGCAACGCCCCTCTCCTACGCCATGGTCAACCTCCGGCCCGTCCTCCCTGGTAATATCTACGCTTGTACCCCTCTCCCTTGCCTAATTTATGGTATTCAATTTATTGTATCCACCACTACTCTTCCACTTCCAGCTCAGAATGAGGAATAGGTGTGATTGCGTCTAAATTGTTTGTGACGGAGATGTGAATGCGGTTGATAATAGATAAGAAGTCATTCCTTAGGTTTACAGCACTCAAAGTTTTAAATGGCGGGCTTAGCCATTTAGCGGCAACCTGCGGAAAAAGCTATAGCGCTGCTAAATCGCCGCTATAGCCCGCAAGGGTTTCGGTACCTTTAGCGGCATGGTGCCGAAAATGCAATAGCGCCGCAATTTGGTCTTACATGCACTACACAATTTCAAATGACAACTTCTCTTAACAAACTTTATGTGAAACGGAGTGAAGCTCTTTTTTTTTTCTTCAACCGAAGCACCATATAAGTTTGAGATATTCCCTCAACAATAACTGAGCATCATGGGTACACCATTTAAATCTTGACAATGTTGTATTAATATTTGAACATATAGTGAGTACACTTTTATTTATAGTGCATATTCTATTTAGGCTAATCTATATTAACATGTCTCAAAACCTTACTCTGCAGGTCATATCCTTTACTTTGGCAAAACTGTCGCTGCAATTTAAAGTTAAAGGCTAATGGCATGCCTGGACTGACTGTTCATAAACTTTTCCTCTTGCTGTTTTGAAGGGTGTCCATGGTCCAGACACTTGCAGTAGAAATCAATGATCTGAAACAAAAACAAAAAAATTATATGTTAATACTGCTCTTTCAGTTTGCACTCATCTGTGAATATACACGTCTAGTGTAAATCTGAATATCAAGCATGTCAAGAGAATTATAGAGTTATATTTATAGAAGTGAATGGCTCATTATACTAAAAGGTAAATCATCTCTTGTGGTACCGGTTTATACCTTATAGGCTGACGACATCACAGTCATCTTTTCATTAATTATTATCTTGGCTGTTGTGTTTCATCACTTCATGCACCAAATAGTTCACCCAAAATCTTAGCTTCTCGAGGAAAGGCGGGAAATGTACTCATACTACAAAAACATTACCATGGGATACATCAACTTATGGTATATGACTTTTAGTAGAGGTAGTTACCCACTGCCCCATTCTGTCCTGTGTTTCACAGCTTTCATAATTGAAAATGTAAAACATTTGCTTACATTTAAAAGTTTGGTTTTACATATATATTTTTTTTGTTGACAGAGGTACCGTAGGGCAAAAACCCTACGGTGTAGATTTTAAATTAATATGATGGAAAAACCAGAGGTTTTTCAGTACAAGCTGCTTACATATATTTTCCTTGACAAAACATACATGTCCTTGTGTGCCCCAAGCGTGAAGTGAAACGGTTTGCTGATCTAAGTACTGATGAGACTATTGATTTATGGGTCACTGCAAAGGAAGTTGGTGTACGGCTTGAGCAGTACCACAAAGCATCTTCTCTTACATTTACAATACAGGTAAACTCTCTCTATATACATGTCATGAATAGGTTATGCTTGAAAATTTCATATAATTAAATAATCCAATTTGAAAGGGCATGCTGTGTTGATTTTGCTATTGGGATCCAGGACAATATGGATCAAGCTAATCACCCAAATTACACTTACACTGTCATTCTGCCATATCAGCTCTTTGGACTTTTGCTCCAAAACTGACATTGAATTTATTATCTTGTTCACCTTTACTTTTTTATAACCTATGGAGGAAAAAACCTGATTGATAGCTTTTTGTACAGGATGGTCCTCAATCTGGCCAAACAGTTTCGCACGTCCACATCCATGTGATCCCTAGGACGAAAGGAGATTTTGAAAATAATGATGAAATATATGATGCGGTTCGTTGACCCTATTTGTCATCTGTATAATTTGATATAGCACGTTTTACTATATCTTACCATTTTCTTTTGTAATAGATTGACGCAAGAGAGAAAGAATTGAAGGAAAAGCTTGATCTGGACATAGAAAGAAAAGATAGAACCATGGAAGAAATGGGTCATGAGGCCAGCGAGTACCGTGCTCTTTTCTCCTAGATGTATTTCGCAGAAACTATTCTCTAGTTTTTCATTTGCTGCTTTCCTTGCAATAAAACTTCTAGGAATGTTTTTATGCAATATAGCAATGAATATTTTATTTCTCCTGGTGATGTGCAGTCTAAATTGATGAGTCTGATGTGGTGGGTTACTTGTATGCTATGTGGGATAACAGTTGTCTCTCGGAAGATGTATATTTTTAGTTTTTTACTGCGTACTTGTCTTCTTGATTTAGATTTGTACTGAATGGACACCTTGTTAGGTTAGATATCCATTAGTTGTTGCCTTATGGATATTGATGGTCCATTGATCATGAACAGGCACAAAAAATGAAGGGGATCGTAGACAGAAAACAAAAAATTTCCTACCGACGATAACCAGAAACGAGCCAAGATCTATAACTATGCAGATATACTATACGGAGGAGAACGGAGTACATACCCTTGTAGACCGAAAACGGGATTACGTTCCCGCACAAACGTTGTCGATGAAGCCGACGAAGCCGACCTCAAGGTCGTGTAGAGGAAGTAGACGTACTCCCAGCGCCACCCGTGTAGCGCCTCGTAGTTCCACACACGTACGGTGTAGATGACGACCTCTGGGCTCCAGATCCAGCAGAGCAGCGGAAGCGGAAGATTGGATCTAGTAGCACGGCGGTGTGCGTATAGTGGAGAGACTTCCCTCCTCGTACGCAGCTCCAGAAATGAAACCACACTCAAGGTAGGAGAGAAGGAGATGGGATGGATTTCAAGGCATGGGGGCACCTCCTTATAAAGGTGGAGGAGGGAGGCCACACCCCTTGGCTCCCCCATGTGGGACTAAACCCCACATGGGGTGTGTCGTGTCTCGATGCACGGACACCGGGGATATAGGATACCCCCTTTTAGGTTCGGCACGGGGCGCGAAGGAGGCTGAGAATCGTCTTCTCGGGCGGAGTCTAGATCAAGCTCTCCTCTCCACGATCAAAGCATGCAACCAAAGGGACACAAGGAGCTACCCAGGTTCAGGCCGCCCGGAGGCTAAAAGCCCTACTCCTGCATGTCTGGATTGATGGGTTCTTCATAGTGTAGCTTACAATGGAACCTCCCGGATGGGGTACACGGAAGGGTTTTGGCTGGAGGTAGAAGAAGGATAGATCATGACCCGGAGGAGATCACCTTCCTCTCTACCTTCGCAGCCCTAGTCTAGTCTTGCTCTGGTTGAACTAGTGCCTTGGTTCTACCTTGTGTTCGTCTTCCTTTCCCCCTCCCCTCCTCCGTGCCTTGGTCCTCCTTTTATAGGCTAAGGGGTTGCCACAGGGTCACGTGAGGGGCGTGAGGGACCTTCGGGGTGAAGGACCCTCCTCATCTAGTTTAGGAGGAGACGTGGCCTCTACTCAGCCTAGCGTCTCCTTTGGGTTAGGTGGGAGCGTCCGCCTTGGGGTGGACAGGAGCTGACACCACCACGGGCTGTGCTTCCCGCCCGCGCTGCCTTCGCCTTGCTTCCCAAGTGTTCCGCGGTGAGGTGGAGAGCTTATCCACAGGGACGTGGGGAAGTACCCGAGAGGGAGCCTGGCCTCCTGCCGGGAACTCGGGCTCTCGGGTCCTTCCTGGCCTTCTTGCTTGGTTCGGGGACCCGACAGGCCCCCAGGACCGGAGCCCTTTGTCGACGTAGGCCTTGCGTGTCCCGACGGTGAACCCGCCAGCTTGACTTGAGTCTTGGACTTGTCCATCTTCATCTTGGGCCCACATGGGGTGGACCCACTTTGGCAGCACTAGGGGAACCCCATGTTCCACTGCTGCGACAGGGTGCGCCGGCCACCTAGGTGGGCCCCATTCGGCCCACCCTAGGCCGGCTAGGCCCTCCCCCATTTCCCAAATGGGGTTTTCCCCAAATGGGCCTCTAAGGCCCATTTAGGTTTAATGCCTTTAAAAATCCGAAATTAATTAAAAAATATATTTAATCACTAATAACACTTATTAAATTTAAATACATATTATTTAATTCATTCCAGCTCCGAAACATATTTCGTTGCCTCCGATCAACATCGGACATGTCCTGGAAGGCTTCCGGAGTCTCCGGTTTATTTCTCTCTTATATCCAATCTAATCGTCATCTACACTTAAGTGTGTTACCCTCTGGTTCGGGATCACACAGACATGAACGAAACACGTTCTCTGATCAATGACTAACAGCGGGATCTGGATACCCACGATAGCCCCTGTGCGTCCACGAAAGTCTTTTATTGTTCGAACCTTTAGACGTCCAGTCTCAACCTTTTGCCTGGCGATACTTAGATTGTCCGAGCATCGTTCTCCGGTATCACGATTACCGAGCATGATCTCGTTATTGACAAATCTATCTTTAACTCGTCTGTGATATTACATCCCCGTGACCTAGTCACATGCTTGCAATCTCATTGATGTAATCTCACCGAGTGGGCCCAGAGTATCTATCCTGCTATGTGGATTGGCAAATACCACTCTTGATCACTCGCCTCCACTGCTTCCTTCGGATACCCGAAAGTGTCACCTTTATTGTCACGCTATATAAGACATGCCGTTTGATGCGATCAAAGCACCTTCCAGAAGCAGCGATTTGATATGATCTCACAGTCGAAGGTATGAGCACTACGTTTCTATATATTTTGGGTATGTCCACCACGTCATTCACCCAATGACATGACTCCGTTGTCAACTGACGTAATTATCCATGATCAGGAAACCTTGATCATCTGTTACCCAACGGACTAGTTAAAAAGAGGCTACTAGGGACGTGGTTGTTTACATACCACACGTATATTAATGTTTTCGCTTAATGCAGTTATAGCATGGTACAAAAACATATTATGAACAATTGAGATATGTCAAATAAAATATCTTTATTAATTGCCTCTAGGACATATCTCCAACAGTCTCCCACTTGCACTAGAGTACAATTTAATCTAGTTTACAACTTGATAAAAGCTTGACACCTATAGCAATATGGTGCATGCTTGTCTCGTGGAAGAGGTATTCAGTCAACAGATCTCACACATTGTGATCTGTATATACTTTGAAACACTTCTATGTCACCTAGTTTGACATCATCCCGTATCTTATGATAATGGTGAAATATATGTTTGTCGATGGAGTGAGACTCGAAATTTCGGGTAGCATGGGACTTAAAAGTCTAAGAAATCTATTAAGGGAAACCACGCATGCTCAGGAAAACCTCTCAGTCCAATCACACTTGCTACTTCTGAAGTAGCCATATATTCCTATTCCTATACCTATGTAGATTATGCGACAGTGCATTCATATGCAACTCCGCAAGCTAACCCTGTCTTTCTTCAAAACAAAGGACTTCTCATGTATGAGATTTCTAGTTGTATATATGGGTCAGTGTCATAACTTGTATCATCGTAACCCTTTTACGGCAAGTTCACTTTCACCCATACAAGAAACATATCTTCAGTTCTCATTAGACACTGAAGGATATACTTAACCCTTGTTCATTGATCCATCCAGGGATCACTTTAGAACCCGTTCTTCAACCAAGAACTTGGGTCACACCAAGTCGATCGTTCAGTATGATAGAATCTATGGCTAAGGCATAGAGGATGTCGGACATCTATTTCTTTCAATAACTATCGCTGAAATGTCAAGATAAACTTAATATTTTACCTAGTCATACAAGTAAGAACCTTTTCTTCGCTTGTTCTATTCTGAAACATTTCAGAATCTTAACCTAGGAAAATATTCCGACCTAATGTTATTAAGCCCCTTTTGATCTATAACACCACAACTTAAATATCAAATATTAAATACTCATCAACATAATTCCACTACTAACCACAAGACTTCTCCCATGTCCTCAAGAACTAAACGAACTACTCACAAGGCATCATATGGATCATGATCAGAGGTGATATGATGAGTAATAACAATCTGGTCATAAAGTTAATTCACCGAAACAACTCAAAAGCATCAATCCACGAAGGGTAATCAATACCGGGAGAGTATCTCCAATAAACTAAACAAGTACAACCCTAGATGTTACAGCGGAATGAAGTGGAGCGGTGGGGATGATGGTGCTGGCGGTGGAGATGATGACGATGATGATCCCGATGAAGCTTGGAGCGATGACGGTGGCGATGGCGATGATTTCCCCCTCCCGGAGGGAAGTTTCCCAGACAGATTTCTCCCTGCCGGAGAGCTTTTCTTTCTCTCTGTTTTCCGCCCCGTAGAGGCGGCGGAAAATTATGCGAAGTCCGTCCCCGTGATTTTTAGGTCAAGAGGGAGTATATCACCGAAGGGGAGCACTAGAGGTGGGCCAGAGGGGACAGGCGGGCCCACGGCGCGGCCAGGGGTGGGCCGCTCCCCTAGTCCGCCGGGTGGCCTCGTGGCACCCCTCCTCGAGGTCTTCTGGCCTCCTGCCTGATTTGATGAGGACATAATTCCTATATTTTCTGGTGATTTTTGGGGCTTCCGGCGTATCCCTCCTAACGGTGCTCTTTTTAGCAGAATCCTGACTCCGACAGATAAATTCCGTGTAATTGTAAAACATGCAAAATAAGATAAAATATCATAAGTATTGTAATAAAATGTGAAATACATCAGTAAGTAAGAGTAGATTATGATACAAAATAGTGATGCCAAATGGACGTATCAGTGAGCAAGGCGGCCTGTCCATTTGCAGATCTACGGTTGAGAAGCTCCAGAGTGTCGTTGTTTGAACTTGCTTTACATGTGGCACTTGACCCGCACTCAACCACTCTCTTCCTAGTCGTGTTGCTTCTCCTTGTCGTGTTGCTCCGCTTTTGTTATTTATGCCGATAATGGCTTGTAATAGAAACATCGATAGAACTAGGGTTTATCCCTTATCGCCGCCTTTGTTGAGGGTTGGCCCCCTCTTGTAATCCAACCTCTTGAATTAAAGGTTCCTCCGAAATCGAAGTCAAATTGCTCTCAGTTTTACTTTTTCGTTTCTGAATCTGTTGAGTTGCAAGCAAGTGCTTGTCAGATACCAATGAAATTAGGGTTTGAATTTATGCGGGCTACCCTCTATTTCTCGGTCTTATCGATGATGTCGCTCATATTCCATACTTAGACTTCAGGGTGAGACCTTTATATAAACTTCAAATTTTAGATATTTCAATCTGTTTATATATAGGACTCGTGACTTGTTAAACAAACCACAATAATTAATAGCCAGTTACCGAGAGCCTATTGTTGTTAAATAAATAGGTCCCAAACACATGTGTAAATAATGCGCCGAGTTTCAATACATAATCAAAGGCTTAACAAATTCACAGAGCCAATCCTACGGACAACCTGGTATTTCCCTCTACTCTGTTCCCGGTATAATTCTTAACATATTTATATACACTATGTTCTAGTATAGCACCGAAATTTAATTTCAAACAATGTTTTTCTTTTAAACGAAGTTTTTTCGAACAATGTAATAGATATATAAAATGTTCTAAGCAAAACGAGCCCTCCATGCCCTGTAATCTGACCAGTACGATAAACTTGCCATACTTAAACGGTATTGAAGCTGCAGCCTCTCGGCGGATCACTAGATAAAGCTGCTGCGTTGTCAGCTGGAGCATTTCATTGGCCGGAGACATGACGATCAGCACGACGCCATTTACTCTGTGTTGGCGCCGGCGGATGCGTAGTCTGCCACAGGGGCAATGCCGGCACCAACTCAGAGGAGAGGCAGAAACACCAACGTGATATCAGATTCTGTGATATCCGTGAACGCGGGTTGTAGACATACAGGAAGAACAATATCAGTAGGATTATCACCATGAGTTTCTTGAAACACAACACCACAAAATTATAGTCGCTAGCCGAAATAGCAAATCCACAATGATTGTGTCATAGTAACAAGACTAAACTTACAGTTATACCTTTTCTGGAAGGCACTGGCACACTCTAGTTTAAAGAGCCCTATTTGCAGTTCCAATGCCTCACTGAGACCTATATGCAATTACAGTGCTCTAAGCTCTACAAAACTCTGCCTGCACTGGTATCCTTCTCACCTTTGATAGTCACTTCAACTGACACCTCGGATGAGCCCAGCAAACAAAGAAGCAACCGACCTACCTGAATTCTGAGAAAGGACAGTCAACCATAAACGCAAGAAACCTTCTATCACCTCATAGATACATCAACATCTACGGTATGCGTTTCTCATCTACACAAAGGGACTTCTCAGACACAAAAGGATTTAGTATGAACAGTACGTATTGTGTTAGGTTTCCGAAGGGAGAGGGCAGTATGAGTGTCAGGAGGACAAACGGAGTGCTATCTCATGGAGGAGCAATCTCTTCTGAGCAGCATCAATGACACCATTGCACTCGGCGTTCACGAGGACATCACTCATGATCGCCGCAACATGCCCAGTGGGCTCTTCAGATGTCCTTCTCAACATGAACATCTGCTCGACAGCTAGGCAGCATCAGTTAAATGGTTTCACTATGTTTTGCAGTAAATATTGAATGTTTATCTGTGTACAGTGAGCTGAAACAGATATGAAGTTGGTCAGTCAGCTGATCTCTTTTATTATCACATTTGAATAATTGACGTTAAGATGATTTAAGATCCCATGACAAAGCTAGAATTCAAACATGCTAATTGAACTCACAACTTGTATAAATTCAGAGAACAAAGTTTGCATTATTTCACAATAAAAAATTAGGTTAAACTTCATGTGAAACAGGATTTTTATACATAAATTCTATCATGCATATCTGGTGTACATAAAAAGGTAAAGTACCTGTCCCCGATGAGATTTCTCAAGGCACCCAGGTGGCTGGATCCATGGTTCACCATCAACCTGAACAGGAAATGAACTGTGAAGGTGAAATCTTATAACTTTCCCTTGGGCTAGCCGGTGTGCTCTTGATAGTCCCACCTATCCAGAAAAATAATTGTACATGAGTTGACCGTAACATTATTGAAAGGCTGATAGCAGTATTTATCAGCAATAACAAGAGATGTTTTGGGAAATGGGAAGACAGAATAAGTTAACAACGTGTTCAGCATGCAAATTATGCTTACCTGCAGTTTGCCTAGATGCCACGTCCCAGATATACATACCACCTCAAGCATTTTGTCATGCATTGATTGCGAACTGAAATCATCATCATGATCAGTGTCGTTTTGCCAAAGATCAACGCCACCCATGTAGCTAGCAATATTCAGAACAATCACGCCTTCTGCATCCTGATAAGCACAGCGCATAAGAAGATCCGCCAAAGACATTTCCGTAAGTGGAGAAACATAAAAGATATAAAGTAGGCTACCTCTGGAATTTCAATGTTCTTTCCATCAACTTTAAGGCTAACATGCCATGGTAAATCGGAACATGACCTATCCATCATATCCTTAGCGCCTTCTCTGGCATATATCAGCTTGTTCACAAACTGCACCGTAGAAAATAATTGCATTAATATTTGTCTAATTGCATTAATATTTGTCTTAGAGGCCAGGTTTATCCCAAAAAAAAGGACAAGACTAGAAGGTGGCAGATCAAATGTCTATCTTTGTTTGGAATGGGAAAATGATTCAGCAATTTCACAACAAACTGCTTGTCTCGTGTGGGAATATGATATTCTGTGTTTCAAATGGGGGGATGATATTTTGCAGTAAGATAAATGTAAACAGCAAAAGGAAAAAATATATCCCTACCTGACTGCTAAATTTGTCTGGCCTCTCCTCCCTTGTAATGTGGAAGTCATATGCAACCTTGGCATCACATCCAATACCTAAAATTCAATAGAAAATAAATCAATTCAGCAACTTCTGGCTGTAGTGAGATATGTAGTACATCAATGTTGACTAACACGGTGGAAGTTGAAGGATGGCATACCTAGATAATTAGTCATAAATTTTGCTTGCTTGGTGCATTGACCTTCAGCTCCGTTTTTCTTTTTGATGGCTACATTCCAGCGATCAAGCACTGTAACTGCTGCGTGATCAACGTCATTTAGAAGTGCACATATTCCCCCTTGTCCTGCAACAGAGGACAAACCTCCACCCCAGCGTGTAATGCGTGACAGGTCATTTCCTGTTCCTAGCGGAAGAATGGCAACAGGGGGCGGAGATTCGTAGTTCTGTTTTTCTATGGCATCAAGAACCCACGCTACAGTTCCATCCCCACCACAAACAAGAATTCTGAAGTGTTTTACATTGTGGAACATTTGCAACCCAACTTCAGGTCCCTGAGAAGCGCTTAACTCAAATATCTGGAATAAGAATTCAACTGTCAGATCAACATGAGAATATCAATTATGTTAAACATTAGTGAAAAACTAGTTGTAATTGTAGATTAACTAAAATATAACAGAGGTCGTCAGGTTTGAGTACCTATTTGGTCGGAATATACATCACGAGTCCAGGTCTACTGTTGTAGCAATTTTAATGGTAATATATTCAGTACAGGAGCTATATCAGTCAAGATGATTGGACTTTATTACTTTCTTTTTTGAGAAAGCGCAAAGGCTTTGCGCTTCATTTCATTGAAAATATAGGTTTCGGTTACAACCTCCAAGGAGGCAAGGGTATAACAAAAAGATATTGGACTTTATTATTCAAACTAGAGAATGAACTAGGGTCAACTGCTGGCTACAGTATTTCAAGAGATGAGTTCGAAGCTAGAACAACTTGCAAGCAAGTTCAATTAACTCTACAACTAGTAAGGGTGAGCTGCTTCGGAGCTATGAATGAAAGAACAAGGTCAATTACCTGTATGGGATTCAGCAGCATGTTCAGTCTTCTTCTAAGAGAAGTCCCATTTTGGCCCCCACTCTTGCCGTTGATGAAAACAAGCAGTGGCCTTGAATCGTGTGGCAAATCTACAAGCTCATACTTTTTTCCCTCTGTATTAGGAATGTCAGATTCATGTATTTGCTTGTAAGACTTTCCAGATAATTTGGAGTTTGCCAGAGTATACTTTCCATTCAGGTTCTGCAGTCTAGCAAATCCTTCGAGAACTGTGTCAAGGATTGAACTGTCTGTGGAAATCGGATTTGCCTTAACACCGGGCTGATTGATCATGCGTTTCTTGCTGCGTGTCCTTCTAATCCGACCCCTAACTGATGAGGTGACAAGCCCTTCTTTGATTGAGTTGAACACTCCACTGATTGCCTGACCTTGACCAACTTCTGTTACTGACAGAGGTGGAACAATAAGTCTCCTAAGCAAGCCAAGATCACAAGCATTCCCCGTTTCGTTCAGTAGCTTTGCGTGACAATCAACATGGATCTGCCTCTGGCACCAAAGACAGCGCCATATAGGAGAGACGCCGAGGAATGGCACACCACATGGCTCATCGCAGTAATAACAGAAGGTTGATATCTCCCGGTTATCGTCCAGCTCCACCCACCTCTTCGACCAGTGATGCAGCAAAGTGGAAGCACCAGCCTGCGCGACACACTTGCAGTCCTTGTTGGCACCCCGCGAGCAGTACCAATGAGCTGCCACTCCGCACACGGAGCAACGGTGAACAACAGCAGCATCAGGGCCCCTCGTCCTCGAGCCCACGCCCTGAGTGGAGCCCAGGGAGGAGAGGCAGACACAACACGTCGAAGGCTGGCCACCATGGAAGCAGTACTCTTTCCATGTATGTATTGAGCAGGGGCACCGTGGCGCCTTAGACGCGGCCTTCTTCTCCCTTGCAGCCGCCTTAAGCCAGTAGAGCGACGCCTCCCTCTGCAGCCTGAGGAGACCGTAGATAAGCGCTGCCAGGCCAAAGGAGCCGGCAGTAATGAGCCAGCCAAAGAACTCGAGCCCAGAAGGATCAACCCAGCGAGTCATGTTGACCAGCAGTGATCCCACCAGCTCCATCCCAATTGGCCAGGGTTGATGGTCTCAACAGGCAGAACCTGCAGCAGAAAAGGCCATAATCATCAACAAAATCTCCTCTTGACGCAGGAATCTTACTGGTATACATCACCATACTAGAGTTGAAATTGTGGTGTTACTGTATCGTATGGGAAATCAGTATCTCATACACAACCCCTAATGGCATTGCTGATTTTGAACGAAAAGGGAAATCGGTTCCGTTTGATAAGGGGAGAGAAATCACAGCATTCAACAACAAAAAAACTCGCTCTCACGCGCTCACGAAGTAACTAATAATTGACCAACTTTAGATTTATACAAATTTTGTCAGGTTCATCAAATTTTCTCCCTGTTGGCAGGAAGGAAAGGGACCCAAACCGAGCCAGAAGGCAGCCGGATCAAAACGAGAGAAGGAAACCGGTGGGCATGAAGAACTGGATCGGAACCCCGCCCCAGATCCCGCATTCCCGTCCCAGAATTCCAAACCCGCCGAAATCGTACACAACAGTAACCCAGCCCAAGGAAGAAGTCGGTCGGTAGGAACATGAGAGGAGCACGTACGAACCTCGGGGTGGGGGTTCGGATCGATCAAACCCTAGCTCGCTTCGCTTCGCTTGGGTCGCCGCGTGCATCTCCCTAGCCCTAGGTGTCGCTGGCGTTGCTGCTGGCTGGCTGGCTGGCCGAGGAGGAGAAAGACTCGGGGTGGTCGGTCGGTCGGTCGTGGTGGCGTGCGGCTGCTTAAAAAGGAGCAGAGGCAGGGGGACGGGGCAATCGGCCTGCCAAGCGCGAATGTGATCGATCGGTGGTGGACCTCCTCCCTTCTTCCCCACCCAAGTCCGGTCCAGGGAGCTGGAGCTCACACTTTACACCAGCTTAGAGCATCTCCACCGGGGCCTCCAAATATGTGTCCGACACCCCCAATTAGGGTGGACCTCCTCTCTTCTTCCCCACCCAAGTCCGGTCCAGGGGAGCTGGAGCTCACACTTTACACCAGCTTAGAGCATCTCCACCGGGGCCTCCAAATATGTGTCCGGCACCCCAATTGGGTCTTAATTGGGGGTGTCGGACACATGTCCGCCTAAGTTTTGAACCCCGTCCACAGCGGCGCACCCCAAACAGGCCCTCCAATTTTTTTTCATTCGACCACTCCAAATTCAAATTTGCAACACAAGTTCTGCATACTGCGTCGGCACAAGATAGAAAAGTATAAATTATTACAACACAAGCTCAAATTCGAATGCAAAGTTCAAATATGAATTCAAGTTCATAACATGACATATCAAACCGGCGCCGGCTGGGTTGTTTTGATAGACCACAGGTGCGTCACGAGGTCATTGTACAGCTGCATATGCATTGTTCCGTCACGAATTTCCCGATGCATAGCAAGAAATTCTGCATACTGCACCGGCACGCCCGGCTGTGGATGGGCCATAGGGCCCTGGAAATCGAATACCTCGTTCACTAGTTGCTTCCTTGTATCTCGCTCATCTTCAATTATCATGTTGTGCATGATAACGCAAGCCTCCATGATCTCATTCATTTGATGTAGCGACCATGCAAGACAAGGGTAGCAGACGACGGCAAACCTGGCCTGGAGCACTCCAAATGCCAGTTCCACATCTTTGCGGACAGACTCTTGCTTCTTTGCAAAATGACAATCTGCCTCACCGACAGGGTTACAGATAGTCTTCACAAATGTTGACCAAATAGGATAGATGCCGTCGGCAAGGTAGTACCCCTTGGTGTACTCATGACCATTGATCACATAGTTGCATGGTGGAGTTAGGCCATCACAAAGGTTCTTAAAGACCGGAGAGTGATGGAGCACATTGATGTCATTGGCGGCACCGGCCGTGCCGAAATATGCATGCCAGATCCAAAGATCATAATCTGCCACCGCCTCAAGTATGACACTGCACTTTCCGTGATGTCCTGACTTATACACCCCTTGCCAAGCGAACGGGCAGTTCTTCTAGTTCCAATGCATTCAATCGATGCTTCCAAGCATCCCTGGAAATCCTCTTACTTCGCCTTGTGCCAAGAGACGAGCTGTGTCTGCCTCATTTGGTGATCTCGGATACTCTTTTCCAAACACTTTCACAACTGCCCTGCAGAACTTGTAGGTGGCTTCGACGGCGATGGACTCAGACATACGGAGATAGTCATTCAACGCATCGGCGGGAAGTCCATAAGCAAGACACCGTATGTCCGCCGTGCATTTCTGAAGAGATGAAAACCCAAGAAGGCCGGTGCAGTCCCTCTTCAGCTCAAAGTAGTCGTCGTATTCCCGAACGCCATGCACTATCGTCCTGAACAGCTCCCTGCTCATCCTAAAGCGCCGGCGAAATTCATGAGGAAGGTTCGCCGGTTTCTATGCAAAGTAGTCGTTGTACAAGAGCATGTGCCCAGTTGCTCTGTGACGGTCCTTGTTGGCCCTCCGCCCCTTCGCTGATCCTCCAAACTTTGGCGCCGCGTCTGCCTCGACTGCGGCATCTAGAAGTGCGGCCATGACCATCTCATTCTCCTCGTCGTCGGCTGCAAGGGCGCCATCCTACGACATCATTTGGAAAAACATGATCTCATCGTCGCTGTCCATAGCCTATGGGACAAAACAAAGAAATGAACCTATGGTCGAACAGCTTGCGTGCGGGGCGGGAGAAAAGAAGAGGCGTACCTGGGCTGAATGCACTGCGGCGGCGCTAGACGATGTCGGAGACCGGCTGGGAGCGGCGGCAAGCAGGCCTGCGTGAGCGCTGCGGCTTGGGCCCCGAGGTACGAATCAAGCAGGCGGCGACGAGAGTGGCGGCGATGGTGCGAATCGCCAGCCGAGAGGGGAAAGGAGGGTGGGAGAGCGACTGAATCAGGTCACGCGGGCGCTGTCTCTATGACGGGCGGGCCACCCCTGCCGGAGGGCATGTCCGCCCCATGTCCAGCACCCCCGAGAAGGCCTCCAAACATGGAGGCCTTTCGGGGGTGCCGGACACGAAATTGCTCGGAGCGAGACATTTGGGGGTGCCGCTGGTCGGCGATTTTGACGTCCGGACCTCCAATGGGCCTTTGGGGGTCATTTGGAGCTCCGGTGGAGATGCTCTTAACGCTACTTGAATATTTCTTTCTTTGCATAAACAAACAGTACGACGACTATCATGTTCTGTCCACGGAAACTCTTGACGCACGCTGCAACAATGTTTACCTTTATGTTGTGCATATACTCACCTTTTGCCATCCCTAAACCAGCTACGCGTGTGAATACTCTATTCACAGATACGTAGTACGTGATTTATTAAACTAGGCTGCATCAATGCGTCGGTTTCCAGTGTTGTACGCAAAAGGTTTTCCTGAGGCGTGATTTTTCGTGTAGCAAGGGGCGACATACTTGGCGCAAGCAAAAACTTGACTAGTCGGGCGACCTCCCAACTCTGATCTTGTAGCCTTTTTCAAGACGGGCGGGCGTCCGATCTCCAAAGTCTCCAACGGCAACGGGGAACTGCCTGCCACTCGCGACCTCTCGGCTCAGTGTGTGCCTCAAATTTTTCATTTTATTTCTGTACTCCATAGTGTTAGCTCGTTCGTCTATTACTTTGCCAAAATTAACAGATCTAGTGTTAAGTGTTAGCTCGTTGATATTCATGTGTGTGATATCCCGGCGAGCCGACGGATCATAAATCACTATGATACAGGAAAATTGGAGAGGAGACTCGGGAGAGCACCGAGAGGGAGAAGAAGAACAAGGATAGGGAACTTGCTCCTGGGTGCAGACGTGGCACAACATGGGCAGTGGGACATTGCGTTCCACCACATGTTTGGCCCGGTGGAGGCCAATAAGTGGGAGGTGTTATTGGCCATCCTCCCACGGTCACTTTTGGACTGCTTCACCGTTGGCTCCATGTACCGACCCCTATTTAGAGGGTATGTTATTTCTTGCACGTCCCATTTGTAGAAGGCTCCAATGTCGCTTGGCAAATGTTGAGGGATCGCCTCCCCTCGGGCGTGGAGGTTGACAGGCGGTTGGGCCCCGGTGATGGCACCTACCCTTTATGTGCGCTCCTCGAATGTAGGATCCACATCCTTTTCTCTTGCTCTGCAACTCGCTTTCTTTGGAGCTTCTTGGCAGAGACGCTTGGGCCTGAGTGGCAGGCTCAAGACCTTGGCGAGTTCCTGAAAGTGCAGGCAAACGATACCGGTAGGAGGAGGCGGCTCTTCTGGTTAGTGTTTGTCATGATACCTTAGGTACTATACGTAACAAGATGGTTATCGAGCATGTCTTTCGGAGGCGTGCCTCTGACTTTGTTTTTAAATTATTGTCATTCTTCTAGCAGTGGCACGCACTCTGTAGACATCGGGACAACGAGCGACTGGATGGCTTGATCGAGCACCTTCTGAGGGCGGCACGCCGACTTTCTGTGTCGTCTAGCCGTTGAGTTACACTCCATGCGAAGTTGTTTCGTGACTTGTCTTTTATGTTTGGGCTTTGTCGGGGGAATACTTTGTGGAATAACCCGCGGCCCATATTGATAAGTGCGACCTGTTTTACTCGCACGAACATAAGCCTACATGAAAGTAAGCCCAATATCGCACCGCCACAAGGAGAAGAATCTAGAAGACATATCCTGAAAGGCGTGAAGACTAATTGGTCTCCAAGTAGGTTTCAGTCGATATATTCCTTGTGGAGTAAGTTTTCTTTGTAACCTAGCGAGTCTCTGTGTATATAAAGAGAACTCGCGGGACTTAGACGGGGACAAGCCCTCAAACCCTAGTTCATACGGCGAGTACCGAGATCGGATCGCCTCCATTGTAACACCTCATATATCATATCAATACCAATCTAGGGTAGGCAGGAAGTAGGTCTTTACCTCACATTGAGGGGCCGAACCTAGGTAAATTTGTGTTGATCTTTGTTCCTGCGATCCAATCTCGGAGACGATTGACTCGCGCAATCCCACACCTACGAAGTCATCCATGACATCTAATGTGACAAACCCACGACATGTTTGTTTGTGTTGTGGCCCCATCGGTCTATTTTTTTTCCTTTTGAACTTGCTACTTGAACCTTGTATGACTGTGGGTGGTTGCTTTATATATTTATAAATCGGGGCGTAAAGCCTTTTTCGATGAGGTATAGGTTCCCCAATTGTATGAGACAACCACATATGATCATAACCTGCAAATGTGAGGATTTACCTCGTTTGACCATTTTGCGCTCCAAGATGTATTCATGAATGGTATTTACCACCGATAAGTCCAGAGCAAGACGCAATGTTGACAAGTGTCGAGTATAGTAAGGTACATGTTGTTTTTAATTAGGAAACATGAAACACCAGATGAATTAGTGCAATCTGGCAGTGCCCGTTTGTATGGTGCACTGCAAGTCTTCTCTAGAATCTCAAAGGGGCCATAACACTTGTACGCCAACTTACGACACGGTTTGTTCGCAATAGAACGTTGAGCATATGGCGGTAACTTCAATATACTGAATCCCCAATCGAATCTTCTGCCGTAACGAATGTTTGTCAGCATAGTGTTTGACTTAACTCTGAGCACGGATCAAATGATCGCTAAGCAATTGTGAATGTCGTTGGTGTTCCCGCTACCAATTTTGCACATCCACATGATCTAAATGTAACAATGTAGCAAAAGTTCCATAATTTGGTTCATATCAATACAGAGCCTTGTAAGGAGAAGAACCCAAAAGCAGAATGATATGTAGTATTATACTAGAATTCAACTAAAGATATCCAAGAGTTCCATTTAGTTGGAGTATCATGCACATTTCATTTGAGATACATTTCCAAACATTGATTGATTCTCTCTAACTGCCCATCTATTTGAGTGCTCATATGTAGTTTGGTGTTCCATAGTTTAAACAATTTCTTCCAAAAGGACCTGGTAAAAATCTTATCACTATCAGAAACAATTGTCTCGGGAGGTCCATGCAACTTCACCTCATTTTGTAACACTGTTTCAGCTACCATAGGAGCAGCGAAATGGTGTTTTAAATGGTAAAAAATGAGCATACTTTGTGAAATGGTCCACCACTACTAGTATGACACTATATCCATTGGATTTTAGCAATGCTTCAGTAAAATCCATAGTAATGTATGTCCAAGGCCCAATAGGAATTGGAAGAGGGTTAAGAAAACCGGGTAATAGTGCTCATGTTTAGCTCTCTGACAAATATCACACTGGTGAACAAAATCCACACTGGCCAAGCAAACAATTTCTTGATTCTCCGATAGGTACCTTGAACTCCAGAGTGCCCTCCTAATGCACTAGCATGGAATGGAGAGACAAGCATTCTTTTCAATGCAACATTTTCTCCAATTCATATTTTTCCATGGTTTGATAATTCCCTCCTTCAGTAAAATTCCTTAACTATTTTCTGCTGATACAGCCAGTTGTTGTAGCAATTGTTGAGCAACATTGTGAACTTCTTACAACTAGATTGGATTGCTCTTGGACAGAGAAGTCACTGCCAATAAATGGCCCACTCTGGACAAGCAATCTGCAATTGTATTTTCAGTGCTTTTTTCTATTGGATCAAAAACTGCAGTCCCACAAGTTTATGCATTGCTTTCTTTTGCAAGTGAGTTGTAAGGACTTGATATCCCAAGGTGCACAAACTCTGATTATTAGTCTTGATGACAAATGGACCTCTGCTAAAATAAGTTCTCCATTTTTCCACAGCCATCATAACCGCCAAAAATTCTTCTCATAAATAAACATTTTCTCATTATTAACCCCCCGAAGCTTTGTTGTAAAAGGCAACAGGATGGACTTCCTGACAGAGAACTACACCTATTCCAGTATCACAAGCATCAGTTTCAATACATAATGGTTTAGCAAAATCTGGTCATAGCTTTGCTTCAATTTTGTAAACGCTTGTTGAGGAGAATCATTCTGCTGAATGCTTTCTTCTTCAACAACTGTGTCAATGGTTTGGCAATAATTCTATAGTTCTGCATGAAGTTATGGTAATATCTAGTGAGGCCCAGAAAACACCTCAATTTGGTAACATATGTGGGCGCTGGCCATTGCAATATAGCTTGTGTTTTCTGTTGATCTGTGCCCACCCGTTTGGCAAAAATAATATGGTCTAGATATTCTAGTTCAGGTTGGGCAAAACTGTATTTACTCAATTTGGGAATGAGTTGATATCTCCTCAAGATATCTATCATAGTCTGGAAATGTTGGAGATGCAATTGCCACAAACTTCCTGATGTGATCAGCAAACATGAAATTCATCGGACACTGGAAAGATACAACATACATGAGTTGGGTTGTTATGCCCTTCAGGTGACACCTTTTATATGGGGTCAGAAAGCTCCTTCTTTCCTCGATACCGGTGGTGAAAGAAACGTGTCACCAAGAGCAAGGTAGGTTTGGGGCTGCGGTCTAAGGCTACTTTCTCGTGTCTCTTCAGCTACATGTTCTTCACCGTTATTTGTTTTTCTTTCCTCGTGTTCTTTCGCCGTTTCCGCTTTCGAATCTGTGAAGATCGGGAACCCCGCATGATGAGGACATCCCTACTATAGATGCAACCACGACTACTACACCTCCTCAAATGCAAGGACCATTAACTAGAGCTCGTGCCTGTCAACTACAACAACATGTACTTTTGTTTCTACAAGCTACTCCTAATATACATGAGAATATGATGCTGCCTAAAATAGATGTGTTTGTTTCTCTTAGGAATGATGCACCAAGAATGGATGAGAGTGACAAGCTATGGAGCATGTACGTGGATGGAGATCACAGCTAGAGTGGAAACATTGGAGATGATGATGCCACCAATGGAGACTGCCGCAACCTGAAGCCACCATAAGGAGAATTGATGACTTGGACGAAATAATCAAGTCTACACTTCATATTTTCGTCCATAGCTATATATGGTGCTGCGTCACCTTTATTAATGGACAGGCCCATGTAATTTCGCAACTAAACTTTTAGGGTCATTTTTAGAGTCCGTTTTGAGGTAGAAAAGGTTGCCTAGGGTTGGATTCAGCCGCCGCCGCCGCAAGGCTGGCGGAAACCCCATCCTTTCCTCCTTATATACCTCGTCTAGGGTTACGTTTAGACTTGGATTTTGTTTAGCTAAAAGACTGCCTAGCGTACCGCTGCATCTTCGTGTACTCGTTCAGTGCTCAAGGGCCAGTTCAAGACCGCTTACGGAATCCCACCTCTTTAATCAAAGCTTATTTTCATCCGCAATTCTTGATTGCAATATTGGTTCTTACTTGTTCCTCGATCGCAGGTAGAACTAGACCTTTTGGTCAGGCTGATCGTGTTTCTGCAGGATCGGTAACCTCCAGAGATTGGTTTAGCGATTGCATTGGCGCTGCGTACGTGTGCGTAGTAGTCGGATCGCCAAGGTCGAACTCTACCAGAATCGACGTATCATCATCTCATCGAAAGATCGGACACCTTAGACCTATCACCGCATCACAAGCAAAACCTTTTTTACAGTGCGAAAAGTTACCTCCATGATTATGATGTGGTTACCAAGGTTTCATAATATAGTTGGCAGGGTATCGAATCAAAAGTTACATGTGTGTTCATGATCTAGTTATCATGTGTGTTTATGATGTGGTTACTCAAAATTTGCAGAACGAAAAGTTTTGTCCAGCCAAACTCACTTCGTATTTTACGGCTTCGGACTGCTCAGTTTTGCCAAATTCATCCGGGAACATTGAGTTTTTGCCCTGTTAAATTTCAGATTCGGAAAAATCTGTGTTCTTCACTTATATCTTGCTTTTGAGCTATACCTGTCTGCTTGTTGTTGACGCACCTTGACTTTGTTGGTGCTATAGGCTCACTCTCTAGTACGATCTAGCCTAGGACCAGCACAGTACCGTCTTTGAGCGCTTATTCAACGTGCATTCCTGATTTGATTATTGATAATCCTTGCTACCATAAAGCCTCCTACAGCTCCACAGATTTCTACTACGTGCATTGTGCATTCCCTAGTAATCGCTTTGCCAATCTTTGAGGTGCTTGTCCTCGCGGTTGCCGTGACGCTCTCCTGCGTGGTAAGGAATTTGTAAGGGCTTTGTATATTGCTTGACGGTTTGTGTGATTGTCCACCATATTCGTAGTTCATAGGAACATATATACTTGTGTTTTGTTTCCCATTTCTACTAACCATGTCAGGCGACGAGATGAACAACATGATGAACAAGGAGATGTACAAGCACTTCGAGACGATGGTGTCCAACCATACTCAGGACATTGAGACACGGCTTGGCAGTGCCATGGACCGTCTTGATAGTTTAGAGGGCACTGTCAACGCCAAATTAGACAGCGTCAACACCACATTGACTGATTTGACTAGAAAGTTTGATCGCTTGCTAGAGAGGCTACAACCACGCATTCCTGCACCCGTGTTGCAAGGCAACACCATTTCACGTGCAGGCCGGGTTCGCCGCGAGGATCCAGGAGCATCGGCAGTGTCTGCAGCTGCCCCTGACGTCGACGCGGACCTAGACGGCTATGAAACAGAGGTAAAAAACCCTCCACAACCGCGGGGCCGTCCACACCAACACCCTCGCAATAACGTACAACATAATCAGGTGCATGATGATGACCATGTTGCGAAATTAAAATTGAATGTGCCACCTTTTGAGGGTTGATATAATCCTGATGCTTATCTTACTTGGGAGTTAGAGGTAGAACAACGTTTTGCATGCTTAAATTATCGCGAGGAGAGACGTGTTTGTGCTGCTACTTGCGAATTTACTAGTTTCGCTTCCGTTTGGTGGTCTGAACATTGCCGTATGTTTCATGATACTATTCCTACTACTTAGACTGCTTTAAAAACTGCTATGCACACTCGTTTTGTACCGCCTTATTATCAGCGTGAATTGCTTCAAAAACTCACCAAACTACAACAAGGTAGAAAATCTGTAGAAGAATATTATCAGGAATTGCAAACTGGGTTGATTGTTGTGGTATTGTTGAGGATGATGAAGCCATGTGTTGCACGATTTTTGGGTGGGTTGAATAAACCGATTCAAACAATTCTGGAATATAAGGAGTACAACACTATTACCCGTTTATATCATCTTGCTTGCAAAGCTGAAAGTGAAGTGCAGGATAGGGAACCGCAGACAAGACCTAATTTTTCTGCAGGTCGTACATCTTCATGGACGTCACGACAGCCCGATGCGACATCCCGCGGTGCTGTACCACCTTCATCAGCCAGCAAGTACACCATGCTGCCCTCCCGCACACCCGCACCGACGCCGCCATTGACATCCACTGCTCCTGCCCGGAGTTCGGCACCTTCCACGGGCTCCACGGGCTGGACATGGGACATTCAGTGCCGCAAATGCTGGGGTTATGGTCATATTGAGAGAGAGTGCAGAACACAACGCATCATGATCGTGCGTGAAGATGGTGAGTATGATTCGCTAGTGATTATGATGAGGAAACACTTGCTCTTATTTCTGCGCAGCAAGGGGACGATGGCCATCCTCAACAAGACGTGGAGTTTATGGCCGCTGAAGTTGCGGATTCCTACAAGAGCTTCGTTGCACAACGCGCTTTGAGTGTGCGACTAAGTCAAGCTGAGCATGATCAACGCCATAATTAGTTCTAGACCCGTGGTGTTGTCAAGGATCGTACTATTCGGATCATCATTGATGGTGGGAGTTCTAACAATTTGGTAAGCATCGACATGGTGGAGAAGCTCTCTATATCCACACGGCAACATCACCACCCATACCATATTCAATGGTTCGACACTACAGGTAGACTTAAGGTAACTCGTACGGCAAGAGTGCATTTTTTCATTGGCACATATTCTGATTTTGTTGATTCTGATGTTGTGCCCATGCAAGCTTGTTCGTTATTACTTGGTAGACCATGGCAATTTGATAAAGAGTCTATTCATATTGGTAGAACTAATCATTATACTCTTATGCAAATGGAAAGAAAATTGGTCTTAAACCCATGACTCCTGAACAAATTTTGAAAGATGATCTTGCTAGAGCTAGTAGAGCAAAAACTGAGCAGAAAAATATGAGTGAGAATCAGATTGTTGCTAATGAAGTAATGCCACCTCCGAAAAATAATAAATCTAGTTCTTCACTTCCCAATGAAATTCGTTTGAAACATCCATCTTTACTTGCTACCAAATCTGATATTTCTGAGTTGGATGTTACTACTTCTGTGTGTTACGCAATTATTTGCAAAGAAGTATTGTTTTCTTTTGAGGATATGCCTCCTTCTTTGCCCTCTGCCATTGCTAACATTTGCAGGAGTTTAAGGACGTTTTTCCACAAGAGATGCCACCGGGGCTGCCACCCATTCTTGGAATAGAACATCAAATAGATTTGATTCTGGAGCTTCACTTCCTAACCGCGCGGCATACCGTACCAATCCCGAGGAGACTAAAGAGATTGAGCGACAAATTCAAGAACTGCTGGATAAAGGTTATATTCGTGAGTCTCTTAGTCCATGTGTTGTTCCGATTTTATTGGTACCTAAGAAAGATGGATCATCTAGAATGTGCATTGATTGTAGGGCTATAAACAATATTACAATTCGTTATAGACACCCTATACCACGTTTGGATGATATGCTTGATGAGCTGAGTGGTTCTATACCATGTTTTCTAAAATTGATTTGCGTAGTTGTTACCACCAAATTCGTATGCAATTAGGAGAAAAACTGCATTTAAAACTAAATTTGGCCTCTATGAGTGGTTAGTCATGCCTTTTGGGTTAACTAATGCTTCTAGTACTTTCATGAGATTAATGAATGAAGTTGTACGTGCTTTCATTGGACGTTTTGTGGTGCTTTATTTTGATTTATCTTGATATACAACAAATCTTTAGAGGATCATGTCAATCATTGGCATGCTGTTTTTGATGCTTTGCGTGCTGCATGTTTCTTTGGTAATCTTGAGAAGTGCACCTTTTGCACCGATCGAGTCACGTTTCTTGGTTATGTTGTTACAACGTAGGGCATTGAAGTGGATCCCGCAAAGATTGAAGCAATTTCGAGTTGGCCAACTCCTAAAACGGTCACCCAAGTGAGGAGCTTTCTTGGCCTTGCTAGGTTTTATCGACGCTTTGTCAGGGATTTTAGTTCTATTGCAGCGCCACAGAATGAGCTTACAAAGAAGGATGTGCCCTTTGTTTGGGGCGATGCCCAACAGGATGCTTTTATGACATTGAAAGATAAGTTAACACATGCTCCGTTACTTCAACTTCCTGATTTTTATAAGACTTTTGTGAGCTAGAGTGTGATGCTAGTGGAATTGGGTTGGGAGGTGTGTTGTTACAAGATGGTAAACCTGTTGCATATTTTAGTGAAAAACTGAGTGGGGCTAGTCTGAATTATTCTACTTATGATAACGAATTATATGCTCTTGTTCGGACTTTAGAGACTTGGCAACATTATTTGTGGCCCCGAAAATTTGTTATACATTCTGATCATGAATCTTTGAAGCATATTAATAGTCAAGCTAAATTGAATCGTAGACATGCTAAGTGGGTTGAATTTATTGAGTCTTTTCCTTATGTCATTAAACACAAAAAGGGTAAAGACAATATTATTGCTGATGCTTTGTCACGAAGATATAACATGTTATCTCAGCTTGATTTCAATTATTTTTTATTGCAAACCATAAAAGAACAATATGTGCATGATGTTGAATTTAAAGATGTATTGCAGAATTGTAAAGAAGGGAGAACATGGAACAAATTCGTCCTCAATGATGGATTTGTGTTTCGTGCTAACAAGCTATGCATCCCCGATAGCTCTGTTCGTCTTTTGTTGTTGCAGGAGGTGCATGGAGGAGGATTGATGGGCCATTTTGGTGTCAAGAAGACAGAGGACGTGCTTGCTGCACACTTCTTTTGGCCACGCATGCGTCGGGATGTTGAGAGGTTTATTGCTCGCTGCACTACATGTCAAAAAGCTAAGTCACACCTTAATCCACATGGTTTATATATGCCTCTTCCTGTTCCTAGTGTACCTTGGGAGGATATTTCTATGGACTTTGTTTTGAGATTGCCTCGTACTCAGAAGGGGAGGGATAGCATTTTTGTTGTGGTGGATAGATTTTCTAAGATGGCACATTTTATTCCTTGTCACAAGAGTGATGATGCTGCACATGTTGCTGATTTATTCTTTCGTGAAATTATTAGTTTGCATGGTGTGCCAAATACTATTGTTTCTGATCGTGATACTAAGTTTCTTAGCCATTTTTGGAGATGTTTATGGGCTAAGTTGGGGACGAAATTATTATTTAGTACTACATGTCACCCCCAAACTAATGGACAAACTGAAGTAGTGAATAGAACTTTGTCTAATATACTAAGGGCTGTGTTGAAACAGAATTTGAAAAGGTGGGAAGAATGATATAGAATTTGCTTATAATCATTCTATGCATTCTACTACTAAGTTGTGCCCTTTTGAGATTGTATATGGTTTTGTTCCCGTGCACCTATTGATTTATTGCCTCTACCATCTACGGTGTAAAATAATTTTGATGCTACACAACGTGCTGAATTGATTTTAAAGTTGCATGAAACTACTAAAGAGAACATTGAATGCATGAATGCTAAATATAAAGTGTATGGTGACAAAGGAAGAAAGCATATTGTGTTTGCGCCTGGAGATCTAGTTTGGTTGCATTTGCGCAAGGATCGTTTTCCTGACTTGCGCAAGTCTAAATTAATGCCACGAGATGATGGTCCTATTAAGATGTTAGAGAAAATAAATGATAATGCATACAAACTTGAGCTGCCTACAGAGTTTGGGGTTACTCCCACATTTAACATTGCAGATTTGAAGCCATATTTTGGAGACAATGATGAAATGGCGTCGAGGACGACTTCAATTCAAGAAGGGGAGGATGATGAGGACATCCCTACTATAGATGCAACCACGACTACTATACCTCCTCAAATGCAAGGACCATTAACTAGAGCTCGTGCCCGTCAACTACAACAACAGGTACTTTCATTTCTACAAGCTACTCCTAATATACATGAGAATATGATGCTGCCTAAAGTAGATGTGTTTGTTTCTCTTAGGAATGATGGACCAAGCATGGATGAGAGGGACAAGCTATGGAGCATGTACGTGGATGGAGATCACAGCTGGAGTGGAAACGTTGGAGATGATGATGCCACCAATGGAGACTGCCGCAAACTGAAGCCACCATAAGGAGAATTGATGACTTGGACGAAATAATCAAGTCTACACTTCATATTTTCGTCCATAGCTATATATGGTGCTACGTCACCTTTATTAATGGGCCAGGCCCATGTAATTTCGCACCTAAACTTTTAGGGTCATTTTTAGAGTCCGTTTTGAGGTAGAAAAGGTTGCCTAGGGTTGGATTCGGCCGCCGCCCCAAGGCTGGCCGAAACCCCATCCTTTCCTCTTTATATTCCTCGTCTAGTTTTACGTTTAGACTTGAATTTTGTTTAGCTAAAAGACTGCCTAGTGTACCGCTGCATCTTCGTGTACTCGTTCAGTGCTCATTGAAGACCGCTTACGCAATCCCACCTCTTTAATCAAAGCTTATTTTCATCCGCAATTCTTGATTGGAATATTGGTTCTTTCTTGTTCCTCGATCACAGGTAGAACTCGACCTTTTGGTCAGGCTGATCGTGCTTCTGCATGATCGGTAACCTCCGGAGATTGGTTTAGTGATTGCATTGGTGCTGCGTACGTGTGCGTAGTAGTCGGATCGCCAAGGTCGAACTCCACTAGAATCGACGTATCATCATCTCATCAAAAGATCGAGCACCTTAGACCTATCACCGCATCACAAGCAAAACCTTTTTTTACAGTGCGAAAAGTTACCTCCATGATTATGATGTGGTTACCAAGGTTTCATAATATAGCTGGCAGGGTATAGTAACTAGTCATGAACACGATGTTTATATAGTTACCAATGTATTAAGTAAGTAGTTAGCAACATGGTACTGATGTAGTCATCAAAGCATTGAGAAAATAGTTAGGTCGACATATATTGCCGTGCCAACGTGTTCTATGCACTTGTCGACTGTTTTTTCCATACGATTTCAACATTGAAGCCCTCGCATTGCCAAAGGATAACAAAACGAAGTCATGATCCAAACCAAAGCAAAAAAGAGAGCAAGAGAAAGAAAATGCTCCTCTATAGGAGGTACGTCAACCCGACATAGACTCCCATAAGCCAAACACAAGCAGCCAAAACGAAAACAAGACAATATTGTATAGCTAAAACAATAGGACCAAACGCAAAGGCAATTCTGCATCAAACAGTAGGGCTCAACGGATGATTAAGTTTTCGATTATCACTCCCAAAGCCAGCCACGAGCAGTAAACATAGGACCATCTGGACAATCTTCATCACCTTGTCTTCAAAACATCTCCATCCTTTTTCTTCGCACAAACTTTAAGCCACGACCCACAACATCATTCCTTGATATCATCTGTATCTTTATCAGGATCAATAATTTGAGGATTGGAGGATTGGATCGCATCATGAGCCCTCACAGCAACCTCATGAATCATAACACCTTCCTCTTCCATGTATTTCCTGACACTGTCCACCTAAAGACCTGCCCAATCAACAGAAAAGTACACATATAACAGATAAGCACCACCAGCGATACATGAACTCTTTTTCTCAAAACAAGAATGATTTCGAGTTTTCCATATTGCCCAGCAGAAGGCAGCAATCCCCACTATATGCACATTGGTTCTAACGATAAGTATTTGGCAATAATACTTAGGGAAGCTGGTTTGCCTGGTCCGGATCCCTAAAAGAAAGTTAATAACACCTCACATAGAAACTACCGCAGGGCACTCGAATAATATATGAGAGGATAGATTCGTCGGCAGGACAAAACCTACACGAGAAATGCCCTAGCCATTTTCGTTTTTCTCATGTTATTATCTTTGATTACATTGGTATTATGCCATAATAACCAGAGTCAAATTTACATGGGTTTGACCGTGAAGTTTCCTGATTTGGTATATCTCCATTGGGGTCGATCGTCACCTAGAGCTAGTTGCAAAAGATTTCTAAGTTGAGTCAAATGTTGTTGGAGTGGTGCATTTGCCATCTCCATAGTTCAAATGCCACCTTCTGTCAGATAGCTCTGACCTTTGCGAGTACAAACCTAATCGGTGCAGATCTCAAAGAGTTGAGGGAACTGATCACAAAAGAGTGTAGTTCCACACCAAGAATCAGGCGAGAAATCAGTTTCGCTCCCGCATTAACCACCATAATTCTAGGAAAACGCTTACGTTTCCCCGGGGGATCCCGTCTTGCGATCCTCCGCTCCCATCGCGCGCCGCGTGTCCCCGTGACGAGGCGAGCGAACCAGCGGGCCCCACCTTATCACCTTCCCGTAAATTCCCTTACACTCATTTATCCTATCTCGTTTTCTCTTCTCCGCTATGTTCTGTGTCGCCGCTCCATCCCCACTCCTCATCCCCACCATATGTGCTCCTAATCCGGCGAGAAGCGAGCTCCTACCTCCGGCGAGCGGCGAGCAGACCTCGCAGCTCATCCCATGCTAGTGCTGCTATGAGGGGATGCCTCTGGTGCGGCGAACCGGCGAGGACCGGTGCCGCGAGTGGGCTCCACCGACGCCACGAACCAGCACCACCGGCGCTGCACTGGCAGCACGGCGAGGGAGAGGAGAGGGCCGCGCACCAGGGCGGAGGTTGGAGGGCAGGCAGCAGCGCCTGCGGCGGGCAAGGCGGAAGGTGTCTGCGAGCAAATTTCTTCAATGATTTTTTGACTTTTTTCTTGATGCGGTGTGCAATTTTTTGTAACCTTTGTAGCATATTTTTTTGCCGTTCTGATGCAAATCGAGACAACATTTGTAGCAAGTTTGTTTTTTGCATGATGAAATTTTCTTGCGGTGCAAATGTTTGAAGGCTTTGTAGCAACCATTTTCTCCTTCCGATGCAAATCCATATAACAATTGTAGCAAGATTCTTTTTTATGCAACTTTGTTTGATGTGGTGCAAATGTTTATAAGCTTTGTAGCAAAAATGTTTCCCTTTTGATGCAATTCCGTAGAACAGTTTTAGCAATTTATTTGTTTATATTATGATACTTATCTTCAAGAGGTAGCAAAATTCTTCTCCTCCGGATGTAAATCCACATAAGGGTTGTAGCATACATTTCTAGGGCTTTCAAGCTCTCCATGGCGGCGCCCGCGAGTGGTGCCAGTGACGGCCGGAGTTGGGATGCTGCAATTGGATGCCGGCGGTGCTGCCAGCCATGGACGGTGATGCTACCCGTCGGAGTTGGGGCTGCTACGGCGACGGTCGACGGTTCTAGCAGTCGCGCTGCTCCAGGGAAGCAGCGGTCGGTGATGGTGACTCTCGCCGGAGCTCTGATGGCGAGCTGCAGGTAGCAGGGGAGAGTCCAGGTGTAGGGCGGCGTTGCTCTGTTCCGTGTGCGGAGAGGTCTTTTTCGTGCGGTCAGGAGTCAAAGGGGAGAAGGTGCACGTGCGCGACAGTCTGGTTCCTTTTGCTTTTGATCAGACGGTTTTGCGTGACCCGATCGGACGGCTGGCGATGGCGACCCGGGGGATCGGGCGTGCTGCCTTCTACCCTTGCAAATAAAGTTGTTTAACCTTCAGCAAATCTTTCCAAACTGGAGAGTGACCATGTTTCGTATTCAATCTCCACATTCCATGATGGATATTATATTTAGCCTTGACCAAGGATTCCCAGCTATTTTTTTTTAATAATACATTTTTTAACAGAAATTTGATAAATATTACGCATTTTGCATAAATCACACAAATAATACGGCCTCGGCCCAGGCTAAGCCGACAGGCACTTATCGGCCCGCCCAGCCATGCGCTTATCGGCCAGGCCTGAGCCGATTAGTACTAATCGGCCAGGCCTGGGCCGACAGGTACTAATCGGCCCAGCCTGGGCCGAGGCCGTATTATTTCTGAAATTTTGTGATTTTGCGTAATATTTTTCGAATTTAATTAAAAAAACGTATTATTAAAAAAAAAAAAATAGCGGATTCCCAAAGGCCTTCCTATTTTTGCAGTCTACACAACAAATTGTAGACTATTAATTGTTCTTTCCTTCAGATTGTCGTGGCAGTTCTAACTCTCAAAAGTGAAAGTTACTAGCTCAAACCGAAAATCACAACCCGTTTCTAGTTTATCAATCACCTAACGTCGCTCCAGTCAAAATTTACACAGATATCAAGTAATTAAGCTGTACAAAACATAACATACAAATTCGAAACTCACAGCATCAAACTGCATATTACGATTTCATGTGAGGTGGCTTCACTTGGGCTCCACCCTCGACGACGGCATCCCGGTGCCGCTGTACTCGGACGGGCTGTCGCCTCCGTACGGGTGGCGCGGTGTCCTGCTGGCGAGGCTCATGGACTCTGACGCTGACTCAGTGACGCCGCCTGCCATCCTCGTGATCCGCTCGAGCTCGCTCACCGCCTCGCCCATCGACGGGCGGTCGACTCCGGCCTCCTCCACGCAGCGCAGGGCCAGGTCCACGTACTGCTCCAGCCCGCCCAGCGACGACGGCGACGCGCCCAGCACCGGGTCCAGCAGCTCGTGCAGCCCATACAGGTCCTTGCTGCGGTCCATCGCCGCGTGCACCTCCCGGACAATGTACCGCCCCCGCTCCAGCGGCTTCTTCGCCGTGATGATCTCCAGTAGCAGCACGCCGAAGCTGTATACGTCGCTCTTCTCCGTCAGCTGCTGTGTCATGTAGTACTCCGGGTCCAAGTAACCCTGTCACGGGTAGCAAATGTACACTTAGTCACTTAGAGAAATCCAAGTTCCGACAACAGCTTTAAGCTATGACGGTGCATGAAACTAACCATTGTGCCCTTCACTTGAGTGGTGACATGTCCCCTGCCGTCCTCGCCTAGAAGCTTGGAGAGGCCAAAGTCTGCAACCTTAGCGTTCAGTCTCTCGTCAAGGAGAACGTTGCTTGATTTGATGTCCCGGTGGACGATCGGAGGGTCTGCGAGCTCGTGCAGGTAGGCGATGCCCTTCGCCGTACCGAGGATGACACGGAGCCTCCTCTTCCAGTCCAGCCGCACGCCCGACTTCCCTGAAGAAATCTCCAGGAATCATACATGATCAGTAATGACCAATTCATTCATACTGTATTTATCGATCTGCTAGAAATTTTACCTGTGAGACTCTCTTTCAGTGTGCCATTGGGTATGTACTCGTAGACTAGCATCTGCTCACCCTGATCAAGGCAGAAACCGACGAGGCTGACCACGTTCTTGTGGTGAACCCTCGACAGGAGCTTGATCTCGGTTCTGAACTCCAGATTCCCCTGCAGGGATCCCTCCTGGGATCTCTTGACAGCAACCAGTTGCCCAGTGGGAAGTGTCCCTCTGTACACCTGCAGTAAGGAGCACCAACGGCTGTGAATATTAATCGGTTCTGACAAGTGACATGTATGAAGTTAAAATGCATGCCATGTCTGTTTCACCTTCCCGAAGCTGCCGTTTCCGATGTCATTTGCCTCCGAGAAATTATTGGTTATCTTCTTCAGTTCAGCGAACGTGAAAATACGTGCACCGCTCAGTTGTGGTACACTGGTGCTGGTGCTCTTCATATCCAAAGAAGCTGCAGATGGAAGTGCTACCCAGTCAGTAATCAGCATGCAGATCAAGCAATGGTGGTTGAGATGGGTGATCAGGGCGAACCAAAAGACTGGCTTCTCTCTTCAGTCTTGTTTGTTTTTCTCTTCCTTCTCGCGATAACAACAATAAGAAGAAGCAGTACTGCAAGAAGAACTGCACCGCCGGCTGCAACTCCGACAATAAGTGGCAGCTTGTTCGCCTTTGATTTAGACGCTACTGCCACCTCTGTATAAATGAAAAGTTGGCTCAAAAGATACGTCGCATGCAATGGTAGCTTATTCCACCATCTAAAGTTACAGTTTTTCAATCAATGGCCTTACCACTTGCAAAAGGGTATTGTTGGCCAATGAAATAGTATGGCCCGAAGATAGGAGGTGGCTTATATGTCTGGTTACTAAGAATGAACCCAATGTCGGAAATGTCTTGCTCGCCGAACAGTATCTTGTTGCTGGGGAACACCCCAAGATTCATCTGCAAGTTGTTGTTCGCATCGACTAATGGATTGTCAAAAGAAATTGAGCCCACCGGGATCTTGTATACCAAGAACTCGGCCTTCATACCCTGCTCTAGCTGAATATAGTACGAGCCATTGGTGAGGTCAGAAAATGATGGTGCTCTGAAGAATAGTATGCCTTTGTATGGCACAGCACATGTGCAGCTTGGGCTCAGAAGCTGGCTTGAGAGGCATGTGGGTGGCAGACCAGCACAGCTCTTAGCAGTAGTATATGACGGTGCTGTCGGGTTAGATTGTCCAGTCGTTTTGCAGTATTGTTCAGTGCTCCGCTGGTTGCAAATTGGATTTCCTGAAAGTCTGAGACAAAGAGAATTCATGTGAGAAGAAAATCAGTCAGAGAACTGTAAGTTTTGACGAAAGGCAGGGTGCCTACATGAGTTTCTTGTTGTATTGGGATCCCCCAACGGTGATGGCTGTGATCTGATTATCCTGCAAATCGATTTTTTGGAGTTGAGTACTGAAGTCTGATCCAATATTTAGCGTGCCGTTGAAACGGTTGCCCCGAAGCCTCCTACATAATCAGTTAGTAATAATAATTGAGCATGAATTGTATGATCATAACTTATTTGTAGATTCTTCTTCACTTAATCAGCTAGCGGTGGAGACTTAGCACTGCGTTGCAAATTAGCAAGTAGTAACCACTCACAGTGTCTGAATTGCAGGAAGGCTGAAAAGAGCTTGGGGTAGCTGTCCACCGATACCTAGATTCTCAAGGTATCTACAGTGGAAAATAATTCAGATAATTTTTCCTGATGAATTCGAACAAGTGAGAAGAGAAGATGACAGGGGCTACAAACTTACAATGAAGTCAACGATGGCAAAGCGGTTAACCAGGACGGATCATCAGATGCATTAAAGCTGTTGTTACTCATGTCCCTGTAACAACGTTGCAAGTGATGCAGAAGTCGGATACTAGTATGATTTAATCAAAACTCTAGGGAAGTAAAGATGAACTTATCGCTCACACAGAACTGAGGGAATTCATTCCTGTCAGGTCTGGCAGTGGACCAGTTAGCTGATTGTTTTCAAGATGGCTAGAATCAAATGAAAAGAAAAAATGGAATAGAGGTAAGCCTTCTCAAATAGGATTGATACTGGAAACAAAGAATACACAGAAAGGAGACATGAGGCTCACAGTTCAGCAAGCTTGGTGAGGTTGTTGATGTTGGTGGGAACTGACCCAGACAGCTGATAGTTGTTATCGAAGCGTCTGCACCAATAAAAGAAACTTCAAGATAAGAACCATATATGTATGCTAGTATCGTTACGTGTAAATAATTTACTTACAAAACTTCCAGCACATTCAGAAGGCCTAAAGTACGGGGAATGCTGCCGGAGAAGTTATTGTTGTCAATAAGCCTGGAAAAGATGGAAAAATCAGTGGATCAGCCTCACCACTGAGTCCAGGCAGTTATGATTCGAAGATTTGTGTCAGTCTTACAGATGTATCAGCTTCATGTGTGAACTGAAAATCTGGCTCGGTATGGTGCCAGAGAGTTGATTGACCCCAAAGTGACTGCAGAAACATGGTGCATACATGAGAAGCAAAAAATCTTCTGACATCAAAAAGGTCATTTATGAGAATGTACTTACAAGTGCTTTGTACTTGTCAGATTATCCAGCCCAAGATTTATTCCATCATATACAGGAAGTCCTCCGGTGAGCTTATTGTCAGCCAGATCAAACCAGTATAGCTTTGAAAGACCACCAAGTGATGGTGGTATGCCACCGGTGAATCGGTTGGAGTTCAAAGATCTGCAGGCAGAGTCTTATTTTACTGAAACCAATTGCATACATATCACAAGCTGGATGACTAGGTGAAACCCTACATAAACACTTGACTGAACGTGATTTCAGATGGGGTAAATTATGCTTGATCAAATAGAAGGTTATAAATTGTAAGTATGCCATTCCCTTATGAAAAATTAACAACAAACAGTCCTTAATATTAGATGCATATATGTAGTTTCAGGCCCTTACAGAAATATCAGATTTGAGAGCTGGCCAATCTCTGTAGGTATTTCACCAGTAAAGCTGCAGCCAAGAAGGATTCTGCAGAGAAATGCGAGAGTAGGTAAGTTAAATAAGAATCTATGCACTGAATATTTGGACTTGCGAACCAGTTGGGTCCTCAAAGTTTAAATGCTCACAAGCTTTGGAGTTTGCTCAAGCTTCCGATGGATGAAGGGAGAGAGCCACCCAAGTCCTTGTTGTATGACAAGTCCCTGAGGAAAAAAGAACCAAACACCTCATAAGTTTGCATACAATCTGAAATTCAAATTACATTCGTGCTTAGGCCTGAAACTGAAGTTCTTCAGGATTTTGGTCAAAATACCAACTGAGAACTGAAGAAAAGAGAAGCAGGATTCATGACTGCGTAATGTCTTTTTCATATAGGTGTTCTTTGGCTTGTTTATTTGAACTAATTAAGCAATGTAAAAGTGCTCAAACTAAAGTAGAGAATATATAGCTCTCTTACAAGTACTGCAATTCCGACAATGACTGAATATCCCCAGAAAGACTCCCGGACAGTCCGAAACTTGATAGTCTTCTGCAAAACATCCAACAAAGGAGAACAACGCAACAAGTTAGTGTTCATAATCCCAACCGATATGATTACAAGTAAAAAAAAGTCATTAGCCATATATAAATCTCTGGTACTGGTGCTAACATTGATGTGACCCGGTCCTGGATGCAAATTATCCCAACCCACTTGTCGCCGCATGGATCATTGCCGACCCAATTTGATGGTTTAGTGTTCCATGAAGCTGCAATACCCGTGAGGCCAGCAGCTGCAAACATAGACGAGAAGAACAAGAAGCTCAAATTGGAACTGCAGTAACAAAAGCTGAAAAAAGAACCAAAAGAATACATACTGTCTTGCGTATTTGTATCGGCCAAAACGACAGAAGCCTGCACAAGACAACTGAATAAGATGAGCCATAGAGAGAGCTCCATGCTTGGCCAGTTCCTTTAGGTGCCCCTGGAATCCTTTTAGCTGCTCATCTATTTCAAGGTCAGAAGCTTTTCTTGCATCGCAATATATAGGCCAGTACTAGTTATGAAGGAGACACCAATTGTCTATTCATGGTGATCTAGTCACAGGCCCCCCGTGTACCTATTCACAAGTGCTGGTTTTAGTACACTGTTGAAAGCAACGTTGCATAAAAGGGGCGTGACCCAGGGGACTGTTTCAGAGCTTCTCCACCCTAAATTCGTGTCCGGCACCCCCAGTTGAGACCCAATTGGGGGTGCCGGACATATGTCCGGCATATTAGGGGCTTATCCCACAACAACACCCCAAACAAAATAAAAAATTGACGAATGCAAACCGTAATGAAAAGGTTCAAATTTCATTCATATTTCATTATATTACAAAAGATTTGAACGAAATTTGAGCCGCGGCTCCAAGCCTAACCCTAGCCTACTCGAGGTCGCCCCCGTCGACGTCGCCGTGCTCGTCGTCCAGCAGCACGTAGGTGGAGGAGGAGGCGGCACGGCTACTGGACGCGCCGTCTTGACGCGGCGCACAACTGGTGGAGGTGCCGTCGGAGGAGGAGGAGGCCGCCATCTGGACGGAGCTCGCCAGTGTGGCCATGAGGCCCGGTGAGTCCCGCTCGAGCGTCGCCACTGAGTCGGTGATCACCATCAGGAACCCGCAGTTGCCATCGTCGTGCTCGTTCCGCAGCGGGAACGACACGTGGTAGCCCATTAGGATAATATCCACCGGCAATGACTCTGTCCTTGGACGACGCAAATAGAGGCGGCCGCGCGAAGGCGAATGTCGTGGCTCGCGATATTCGCGGATGACGATGCCGCCACCACCACCTCCTCCATGACGCGGCGGTGGGCGCCATTCCTCCTTCACCGGCCGACAGCTGCGGCGTGACGGGCAGGCCTGGAGCACGTCACGGTGTGGCACGCAGGCCTGGAGCTCGTTGCGCCGTGGCGGGGCCACTGGAACCGGTGGCAGCAGCCGCAATGGGGTAGGGTTCCCTGTTGCGGCATGCTAGCGGGTGGCCTGAATGGCGTAGGCCACCGTGTGGCCGGTTTCATCCCACCAGCAGCGCTGCCCATTCGCGTTGTAGCGGCCCGATGGGACCGGGCCGTCGTAGAAGTCTAGGACCGATGGAGCCAGCGGCACCAGTTGTTGTCATCGTACTTCGGGCTGGCCCGCTACTCCGGCTAGAGCCAGCTTCGGCGACGGGCGATGGCGTGCCGGATCTGATCCGGCATTTCCGGCAGCACCGGCACGGGGAGCCCACCGTTGGCGAACGTGCTCCACCCATGCGGCAGGCGGGAATCTGGCGGGACGAGCAACCCATACCGGTACAGGTCCCACGCGTCGTCGATGTTGAGAGTGCGCCACCCCGGAGGTTCCGAGCTGCCTGCCTCGTGGTTGTTCGCCATTGCGAGCGATGGCGAGGTTGGAGATGGGGATGCGTCGGGACATGGCGATACATGCGAGCTTGTGGGTGTGCGGCGTGGTGAAGCGCAGCCAGGGGGATTCATATGCGCGGCGAGGAAGGTGAGCAGTGTGCGAGCATACGCGCCGGCGCAAATGCATTGCGTGAGAATGCCGCGATGGCGGCGCATGGACTGTCGTGCACGCTGTCGCCGGCGTTATTGCAACGTGTGGTGGCAGGCGTGTCGTCGTCTCGTCGCCTCGCCTCCCTTTGCATCGTCTCGAAAACCGCGCGGCGACTGCGCGCCATTACTCTGGCGGAAAGGCCTCCTGCATGCCCTTATTAACACGGTCGCGTCGTTATGTGCGTATGACGGGTGGGCCACGTCTGTCGAAGGGTCCAGGCAATGTCCGACACCTCGAAGAGGCCCCAAATTCGACGGGCCTCTCAGGGGAGCCGGACACAAATTGGCTCGGCCCGAAAACTTGGATACCGCTATGGTCGTTTTTTGCGTCCGGACCCTATTGATATTTTGGAGGGTCAATTGAGGGTGCACACCGTGCGGCAAGCATGTTTGACATTGATGAAATGCTTAGTCGCCAAAAATGCGACATGTAATACACCTTTTAATATCCATCTCCAATAATGTAATCTTTGCAGGTAAAGACGTAACACAAGCTTGAAATCTAACAAATACTCCTATACAAGATTTAGTGATGCTTAATTGGTGAATGATCTTCCAACGTTCACAACCATCTGCGATGTGTAGCACGCTAATAATTAAAAAACATATAGGAAAACGATGCTAATTCTCACTCAAGTGAGTATTAAGTTAGACCTCATAACTTTGGAATCATTAGATCTGCGTCATGATTAGTTCAGCTTATAAGTTGTATATGGGTTGTAATTGGAAGTTTCCTGAGTTGCACATAGGTTGCAACCGAGATTTTTCCTAGTTGCAGGTGGACCACGCACGATTTACAACTGAGAGTAAGTGAAATTTCCTCAATTGCACTTGAGTTGCACGATGTTATCTGAGTCTCGACAGCGTCGGAGCCGCCACTTTAGGCCGAGGTCCGCGGCTGCGCTGCACACCAAGGAATGCGCCACGTGCTGCATCAGAGGCAATGATCGTGGACAATGAGGTCGTGCTGTGCCGCGTGGACTACTGTTCGTTGGACTTCATCGTCGCCGTGCCATAGGCCGATACTCTCATCCTCTCAACACTCCCTACGGTATAATCACCTTACTCCACCTTCCCACCAAATGTGGACTCCTTCCGGGCATTGTGTAGAGAGAGTGTGATTGACATTTGGTTCTCGCTGTCGCCCGCGTGCTCTGCTATTGGGATATGCCTATAGTACCGATCACATCAAATTAGATGAGCACACACGGAAAACATTTTGCCAAAGGCACGTGTCGCACCGTCTAAATATTCGCTTTGTTTCTCTTTTTCTCGATGTTACAACTCGATCGGTGACCTACTGCAATACGTAGTAGTACTTCTACAGAACTTCCCTAAATAGGCTAACTGACTTGTACGGCATAAATCCACTAGTGGAAAAAGGGCCTCTTGTCCCGGTTGGGGAGGGCCTGCCAACTGGGACTAGCAAATGGGGACTAAATGCCCCTCCCCTTTAGTCCCGGTTGGCCACGAACCGGGACAAAAGCCCCTCCCACATGGCCACGTCGGAGCCCGCGGGGCTGGAAATCTTTAGTCCCGGTTCGTAACACGAACCGGGACTAAAGGTATGTGCATTTTTTCTTTTCGATTAATTTTCAGGGTTTAGGGTTTAGGAGGGGTTTCGGATGTTTTCCATCGTACGGGGATCACGTCGAAAACATCCGAAACCCCTCCTAAACCCTAAACCCTGAAAATTAATCGAAAAGAAACCCTAAACCCTGTATATATATATAACATATACAATTAAATGAAGATCACGTTGATGCATATATATATAACACATATAAAGTACTACATGAAGATCACGTTTTCGTATAAAGTACTTAATTACATGGAGATCACTAGTACATGGAGGCATATTATTTTTCGATATAGTGGTACTCTCCGGTTTCAGGTATGACCTCCGCAAGGAGAAATCCCGCCAATTCCTCCGCAATTGCTTTTATGCGGTCCTCTGGTAGGACCGCGTTCCGCTTCCTTGCCAACTTTAAAAGAAGGAGATCAAAATGAATACATGAGTTGTGTGTATATATATCAAATCATCATAAAACAATTATGAATGAAACTCAACACAATTGATGGTAACAAAATAAAATTGTGAATAATGTTTAAGTACATCTTTATTTGTTTGATTATTGAATCTCTCACTGGTTCTCATGTGCATGTACTCGCAAACGTAGTATCCACATAAATTAGTCCCTTGTGACTGTTGCAGGCACCACTGTACGAGAATATAATTCATCAAATAATAATCAAGCATGATAATGGTATTGAAACTAGAATTAAAGAGATGCGCGGACCTACGTAGTACTACTTACTTGGTTCAGAGAAAAAGTCAGCTTCGGTTTAAATTCACCGGGTTCTTCCTCGATGAACTGTTTCCAATCGATGCCCGACAAAGAAAATGAACAAAGGAGAGTTATTAATTACTTGATATCAAGAAATTAACGAAAGATGCCGATATAGTGCGATAAGAATAGAAACTACTCTTGGAGCATATCAAAGCAGCTCTTGAATTCTTTAGGATGTTTCCTTAATGAGTCAAAGACTTCAACTTCTCCAGCGTCAATTTTAATGACCATAAGAATAAAGTGGAACCTGCGCACGTTTATATACGTGGTCATGCATAACTCATCAATTACACTTAACATCGGGTGAGCAAAATAGAATGTGTACAAGACAATAACACTCACTTGAAGTTGTAAGGAAAAAGTATTTCTTTTGTGGTACGTTGTCGCTTCAAAAACCTTAGCAATGTCGCCTTTGTGTCCTTGGCACACATTTCTATGGTGACTTCATGAACTTTATCTGGGTCAATGAACCCAATGTCCAAGATTCCTTCCCTTTTATTTTCGAGAATCTTCATTCTGCATAATAGTGAGGATAAAATTACAGAAAAATGAACGAGCTGAGCTAAAGACTTAAATTATAGAAATAAATCACTTACAGACAATAGCAACTGATGATAGCTTTGTCGAGAACGTCTTGATTGTATAACAGAAAAAGTTCGGTAACTCAACATGCACACCGTATTCTTGGAAGTAGTGATCATCCTTAACTGCCGCCATGATACCGATTTTTCCTTCCTTTGCGGCTTCCAAGTACCATTTATGCAACTGACGCATTTTTGTTGTTAGATACTTGACCTGCTCAGGTCTGACCAAAGACTCCCTGGTAACATATTTCCATGCTACCTGATCAGATATGGGGTAACCAGTGTCGCCTATGCGTTGTTGAGCAACACTAAGACCAGTACTGTCGTTCTGTACGGCCTTGTCGGGAAACACCTTGAGCGGGGTGATCGATTGTACATTCTGTTCTCCGAGCTGGGGAACTTTTTTCTCGCTTTTCCGCTGCTCCATCTGTGAGCTATATGATTTGTCAATAATGCGCTCATAGTCTGATGGCGGCTTTGGTTCCGGGTTATATAAGTTCCTAAGGCAGCGCTTAATGTCCTCCTGAGGTATTTTCGGACTTGGCTCGGGCTTTTTCGGTGCAAGTTGTCTTTTGACATCGGTAGTCACCCTCTCATCTAGTTCCTCCTGAGTCAACTCGTAAGATAACTTTCCAGGAGCCTTGACAACCTTGGTTTTCTTATTTGCACTTTCTTCTGAGTAGTACTAGTCGACGAGAAGTGCAGCTTCCACTTTAGCAACTTAGTAGTGGGCGCAGTCGACGGCTGACGGGATGGCGTGGGCGATGGACTCGGGCTGCGCTCCCAACCGGCGGGGAGGGATGGACTTTGAGGTGGTGGATTGCTACTCGGAGGAGTCGATGGCCTTGGCGCCGAGTCTGGAAACACAATGTATTTCTTGTTCCATAGAACGATACCATTCTTGACTTCTCCCAGTGTCTTCTCATCATCACCTCCAGGAATGTCAAGCTCTAGTGTCTCAAATTCCCTCATAATTTCATCCACCCCGACACGAGCATAGCCAGCTGGAATCCCACCAAGATGGTAGGTTGCTACAGGTTGATTTGGTAAAGCATAGCCGACCGCCACCTTGAGGGATATGTTCTTCATTGACATATGTAGCTCACAACTTGTCTTCTCCGTGACATCATCCATGGGGTAGTGAGCCGCCGGCGGTTCGAATGCAGAATTTTCTAGCTGCGTGGAACCCACGCTGCTTTTTCGCTGATCAGATGGGACGGCTTCAACTTCAGGACCTTCTAGCTGCTACTGACATGCCCTTTGCTGACTAATTGAGTCCAGTTGCTCCTGCTGCCGCTGCACCTTGCGTTCCAATTCCGATAACCGGTCTAACTCCTTCTTCTTATTTCTCTGACGGCTTCTATAACTGTCAGCTTAATCCGCAAACCCTTGCTTCCACGAAACACCGGGTCCATAGACTCGTACTCGTCCAACGTGTTCAGGATTCCCGAGGGTGAGTGTTAGCTCGTCGTTCTCTCTATCGGGCTGGCACTCTCCCTTTCGAACTTTTTCTATTGCGTCCTCAAGCTCTTTGTAGATTTTTTCAATTTTTCCTTCCATTTTCCCTTTGCAACAATCTGCCCTGTCTGTGGGTCCAACCCTGCTCCATGCGCGAACAACCAGAACTTGGACCTCTCGGGCCAGTCCGTTGTCTGTGGAATGATCCCTTTATCAAGCAGTGCTGCTTCAAAGGCTTCCCACTTAGGCACAGCAGTCTTGTAGCCACATGTCCCCAAAGTATGGTGATATTTCTTCTTCGCAGCATTTGCCTTATTTATTTCCGATCGGGCCACAACGGCAGACGATTCTTTTATCTTCACAAATGTGGGCCAGTCATGTTTTATCTTCACTAGTGCTCCAGTGAAATCTGGATCTTGTTTCTCCGCCGATAGATAATTTCTTCATAATGTTTTCTTTCAGGTCTGGAATTGTGTGGACATCTTCTTAAAAGTCCACTGCTTGACTTTCTCCTTCTTGTCATCTGTGAGACCTGGCGGTAGGTTGACATGTGTCAAGAGCATCTCCCAAAGCAAATCTTTTCTTCTTTGGTCGACATAACTAGCTCCATCGTTGTCGTCCTTCGGCTTATGCCATTCTTCAAGGATGATCGGGACCATGTCCCTAACAAGAATTCCGCATTGACTTATAAATTTATGGCGGCTCTCTGCGGGTTCCAGCGGGTCGTCATCATCACCAACTTTGTCGATCGATATCCTTGCACCATCGCCCAACTTTTTGGTCGGGCCTCGTTGCCTTTTAGCGGCTGATTTGATAAAAGAGCTAAAAGAAAAATGATTCGTTAATAACTGCAATACAAATCAATTAATGCATCTAGTGATCAACAGAGGCTTAATATATATATATACCTTGCCGGAGTTTGTTAAGGGCCATTCGTCGTCTCTGCAAATTTCTTCTTGCTCATGTCCATCACCGGAGTCGTTCAGAAACTGTGAGCTGTAATCGTCTCCAACCCCATCTTCTCCACCGCCATCTTCTCCACGGTGTGCAGCTTCATATATAATCTGATAATATTGGTCTTCACCCAACTCGTCTCTGCCGGGGGCGTCCATAGCTCAATGTCCCTGCAATCTTTTGTAACAAGAATATGAATCTAAAATTTGCATCTAAAATACTTCTTACAAATTTAATTCTTTGAAATCCAATATAATTCATAGTTAATATCCTAACTTCATTGAAATTCAATATAATTCGAATCATATGCAATATTGGAATCGTATGCAATATATAAGAATCAAAACACTTTGAAATCACATATATGGGCAGATAAGAGGTTATGCTTGCCTTGCTTCTTTGATAACCTATAATATATCTTTCGGAATTTGCTGCTTTTGCTTGACTTGATCACTTGATCGCCGATGATCAAATATTCGTCTTTTGTGTTGTCGAACTTCACTTCGGAATCGCGCTCTACCGACAAGAACGAAACACTAGAAAAAGAAAATAACATTCAAACATGGCATCGATGCAATGCGCACAAATGTATGCATGCCAGATTAAGGAATACAATTGAAACCCTAGAACATGAATAACAATTTAATTGGGGTCCAAATACAACTTAAAGCAATATTTGAAAGAAACCCCACAATTAAAGAAAGTGGCAATTTACTAATTCTAGACAAGTCTTAATTTAAGTTGTTCAATCATGCATGAATTTCGTATAAATAAATAGTTTACATTTTTCTGAACATTTTGATATATTATTTGCATTTTTCTGAAATACAGATCAAAAGATATTGAATTTACAAGTTTATACAATTTTCTGTAATTTCTAGAAATGATCAAATTTCTGACAACGGGTTCCAAATGTCAGAGTTTTATTATTTTCCGAAATCATTTCCAAAATATTAAAAACCTGACAGGCCGGTCCCACTGTGACGTCATGCTGACGTCAGCAACGGAGAGCACGGCTCTGTTGAGCAAGGATCGCTCGATTCCGTGCGAATTGGGCAAAATTGTTTTGGGCGTTTGGCAGAGGAGTTATTTTGTGGTCACCGGAGCTTAGCTGGCGACGGCGTTTTACGGCGGCGCTGCTCGGGCAACGGTGCGACGGTGCTACGGTGAGTAATCGAGCGAACGGAAAGCACTGCGAGGCGCATAGGCTCACCAGAAACACGGGGAATTGGTCGTCGAGGCGAGGCGAGGTCGGGGCGGAGTCTGGATCGAGCGGCGATGGCTCTCGGGCGGAGTCGGGGAAGATGACGCGATTCGGTGCGTCCCGGGCGTCCCGGCAACAACGGCGCAGGAGAGGGCGCGGCGGTGACCGGCGATTCGTCGGGGAGAGCCTGCAACAACAGCGCAGGAGAGGGCGGCGGCGCTTCGTCGTCTGTCTCTGGAGGAGGAGCCAAGGAGGTCGATTTTGGGGCAACTGGAAGAGAAAGGGGCACGGCGGCCGCTTATATACCCAGACCTTTAGTACCGGTTGGTATCACACACATGTACTAAAGGGCCTTTAGTACCGGTTCGTGATACCAACCGGTACTAAAGGTCCACCCTTTAGTACCGGTTGGCGGTTTCAACCGGTACTAAAGAATTTTTGGGTAGGCCGCGAAATTAAAAGCGCGAAGCTCACCTTTAGTACCGGTTGGAACCACCAACCGGTACTAAAGGGGCTTTTGAATTTTTTTGTTCTCCTTTTTCTTTTTTCTATTTTCTGATTTCTTTTATATGTATTGATTTAAGTCAAATTTGTAAAAATCATATCTATATTTGAAAACATACTCAACAACTTTTGGAACATCCAATTTTTATAAAAATCATATATATATTTTCTGATTTCTTTATATATATTGATTTAATTGTCTATATTTGATTTAATTGTTTAATTGTAAACATCATATCTAATTGATTTAATTGTTTAATTGTCTATATTTGTAAAAATCATATCTATATTTTTGAGTCAAATTAGTTTCAATATTTATAAAAATATTTAAAAAAATCATATCTATATTTTCTGATTTCTTTTATATGTATTGATTTAATTGTCCAAATCAAGTCAAATTAGTTTTTAATTTCTATATTTGATTTAATTGTTTAATTGTAAACATCATATCTAATTGATTTAATTGTCTATATTTGTAAAAATCATATCTATATTTTTGAGTGAATCTAATGCACTTGGTTGCAAATTAATGGAGTCCTCTGTCTCATAGAACCAGAACCAAAAAGGTTACATAAAGGTTTAATACATTATTACACATCACCAACAACATCCCTATCTAGTGTTGTGGTATAAACTTTTTCTTCATGTGTGTCCCTTTCTTCTGATTGCGCCATAACCATGGACAATCTTCATCATTTAACACGATGCTTGGGTCAGTGTTCACTGTGAAGGGCGGAATTTCGTCAAACTTATTGTAATCTTCTGACATGTCTGTCTTGTCCTCCACTCCCACGATGTTTCTTTTCCCTGAAAGAACTATGTGGTGTTTTGGCTCATCGTATGATGTATTTGCTTGCTTATCTTTTTTTTCGGTTTGGTAGACATGTCCTTCACATAGAAAACCTGAGCCACTTCACTGGCTAGGACGAATGGTTTGGTGTGGTACCCAAGATTTTTGAGATCCACTGTAGTCATTCTGTACTGCGGGTCTACCTGTACCCCACCTGTCATGTTGACCCATTTGCACCAAAACAAATGGACCTTAAAAGAAGATCCATAGTCAAGTTCCCATATCTGCTCTATGTAACCATAATATGTGTCCTTTTGCCCATTGTTATTTGTTGCATCAAAGCGGACACCACTGTTTTGGTTGGTGCTCTTTTTATCTTGGGCGGCCGTGTAAAATGTATTCCCATTTATCTCGTACCCTTGGAAAGTCAATATAGTCGAAGATGGTGACTTGGCCAACAAGTATAGCTGTTCTCCAACAGTGGTGTCATTAATGAGACGTGTTTGCAACCAACCGCCGAAAGTCTTCACGTGTTCTCCTTGAATCCAATCTTCAGGCTGCTCCGGGTATTTGGAGCGTAGAATATTCATATGTTCCTCGATATACGGAGCCACCAAGCTGGAATTATGTAGAACTGTGTAGTGTGCTTGAGTGAAAGAATGCCCGTCCATACATATTGTTGCTTTCTTTCCTAGCGTGCCTTTTCCACGCAGTCTCCCCTCATGGCGTGATTGAGCAACACCGATCGGCTTAAGGTCGGGAATAAAGTCAATACAAAACTCAATGACCTACTCTGTTCCATAGCCCTTGGAGATGCTTCCTTCTGTCCTAGCACGGTTATGAACGTATTTTTTTAAGACTCCCATGAACCTCTCAAACGGGAACATGTTGTGTAGAAATACAGGACCGAGAATGGAAATCTCTTCGACTAGGTGAACTATGAGGTGCGTCATAATAATGAACAAGGATGGTGGGAACACCAACTCGAAGCCGACAAGATATTGGACCACATCATTCTGTAAACTTGGTAGAGTTACTGGATTGATTACCTTCTGAGAAATTGCATTGAGAAATGCACATAGCTTCACAATGGGTACTCGAACATTTTCGGTAGAAGCCCCCTCAATGCAACCAGAAGTAATTGTGTCATAATCACGTGGCAGTCATGAGACTTTAGGTTTTGAAATTATTTCTCTGTCATGTTTATTATTCCTTATATTCGACGAGAAGCCAGACGGGACCTTGATACTGCTCAGAACTTCAAAAGAGATCTCCTTCTCTTCTTTGGTAAGAGCGTAGCTGGCAGGACCTTGATACTTCTCTGGATTTAGGTCGACTAATTCGTGCATACGTTGCTGGTGCAGCCGTGCATCCGGTGTATCTTTCGTCTTCCCATACACGCCCAAGAAGCTTAGCAGGTTCACGCAAAGAATTCCTAGTAACGCCTCTCGTTTAACTAGCTCGTTAATTAACTGATGATCACGGTTTCCTGATCATGAACATTGGATGTTGTTAATAACGGGATCATGTCATTAGGAGATGATGTGATGAACAAACACCCAAAGTAGGTATAGCAATACGATCAAGTCATTAAGTTTACATTGTTATATCTTTCACATACGAAGTAACTATAATCCTTAGACCATGAGATCATGTCAATCACTAACACCGGATGAGTGCTTTGATGACATCAAATGTCACACCGTGAAAGGATGATTATAAAGGTGGCATTGGGTACACTGAAAGTATTAGTTGAGGCTCATGGATCAAAAGTGGAATTTGTTCATCCAGATGACGAATAGATATGCTCTGGGCCCTCTCGGTGATATCACATTGACACCGCTTGCAAGCATGTGACTAGGTCACAGGAATGTCATATCACGGAAACGAGATCAAACAAGGTATGGTCGATACCGATGATCGGATCTCGGACAAGTAATATATCGTGAAACAAAAGGAATTGGTTACGACGTTCTGGTTCACGCGATCACAAGATTCATCGTTGAATGTGTAGGAGTCATTACGGATCTCCAGGTCCCGCTATTGACTATTGATCGGAGAGGTGTCTCGATCATGTCTACATTATTCACGAACCGTAGGGTGACACACTTAAAGTTTGACGACGCAATTGAGAAGATATGGAATATTTGAGAAAAGTTTAGACAACATCGAAATTGTTTCGGGTAATATTGAAATAGTTCAAGGGGATAATTGTCAAATGGTTGTTAATAGAATTAACAACTAGACCAAGGGGGTTTCTGTTAATGTTTGTTAATGGAATTAACAAATATTAAATAAAGAAATAAAAACGTTTTATTTATTTAATAAAGAAAAACCCTTGGAATTTTGAGTGGAAAGTCCACCCACATAAAGAGAGCATGAGTGGGTGTGAGTGGAGACTCCACTCACATGAAGAGGAAGAGGTGGGGGCACCCCTTGGTGCAGCCGCACCACCTCCTATATATAGAGGAGAGGGCACTTGCTCCTCTCTCCCTCCTCCGCTGCTCCACCTTTCGGCCATCCGCTTGGCGAAGCCATGGCTGATTTTGTTCTCCACCACACCACACCGTCGTGCTGTGGAGTTTTCCGGTGGATCTTCTACTTCCGCTGCCCCGCTGGATTGAGGGAACGGAGGTCGTCATCAAGCCGTACATGTGACCGAGTACGGAGGCGCTGCCGTTGCAGCGTTCATCTTCACAATCTTGAGATCGGCAAGTGATTGACTACACCGTCCACGAGAATCATTCTCGAAACGCTTTCGGTCTTCGAGGGTGAGTTCTCTTGGAACTTGGTTTTACCATTGCTCACATCCACTAGATTAGATCTTGGTGTCTTGGTTGTTCTTACCGTAGGAAATTTTTTGTTTTCTATGCTACGAACCCATCAGTGGTATCAGAGCCGTGTCTATGCGTAGATGTTTTTGCACGGGTAGAACACATATGAGTATGTGGGCGTTGATGATATGTTATTGCTTCCGTGTTGTATTTTGAATCTTAGTGGCATAGTGGGATGAAGCAGCTCGGACTAACTTTACATGTCCGCGTACATGAGACTTGTTCCACGACTGACATGCAACTTGTTTTGCATAAGTGGCTTTGCGGGTGTCTGTCTCTCCCACTATAGTTAAGATTTTATCTACAAAGGGTTGTTAATAATTTATTTATCACCGTTGTGGTTTCATGTTCATAGGTAAGAACGGTTCTATCTTCGAAATCCCTAAGCCACGTAAAATATGCAAAATAAATTAGAGGACGTCTAACTTGTTTTTGCAGGGCATGTGATGTGATATGGTCAATGTTACAAATTTGATATATGAGATGATACTATTTGTAAATTATGACAAACCGGCAGGAGCCTAATGGTTGTTTTTAAATTCATGGCCTGCGTGCCGAAAAATCATATCCATGTGATATGTTGTAATTTTGGAGGACAATCAAGAAGGAGGTGCCATGGACCTTGGTGCCAAGCCGGTGGAATGATGGAGATCATGCCAAGACGCACAAGATGGAGATCCTAGTGCAAGAAGGACCATATCATATCACATTATCCATGCATGTGATGTTAATACTTTGATGCATGTGATGTTAATCCTTTTATGCATCTTATTTTGCTTAGATCGCGAAGGTAGCATTATAAGATGATCCCTCATTGTTAATATCAAGATAATAATGTGGTCTTCCTTAGTATGCACCGTTGAGAAAGTTTGTCGTTTCGAAGCACCACGTGATGATCGGGTGTGATAGACTCTACGTTCGCATACAACGGGTGTTGACGAGCCTAGCATGTACAGACATGGCCTCGTAACACACGCAAATACTACGGTTCTACTTGGCGAGCTGTAACATCCCAAAATTATTATCAGGATTATATTCCAAAAATGAGAGCCAACAAAAACTTTTGTTGTTTATTGTATGTTAATTGCTTTTTGTTACTTGAGATGTTGTTCTTGCTGTTTGTGTGAGTGTTTGCTCTAGTGAACACTAGTAAGAAAGAAAGAAAGCAAAATATAAAATCAAAGCAAGAAAAATAAAAGTGACAAGTTGTCACATGAAAATCTTCAAGTGACAAACCCAATTAATTTCAAACCAAAGTCAGTGGAGTTGTAATGTAAACACTCCCCATTTTGTTCCTACCACTTTCCCCTCCCAAATATTATTTTTGAACTAGTTTTGAAATTCTAAAATAAAAACAAATTGAAATAAATTAAAATAACATAAACAAAGTACTATAAAAGAAAATGTTTCAAAACATTTTATTATTTTATGCCAATTTTTGTGGAGCTTCTGTACATTATGGGAAGGCCCCACAAATTTTTCAAATTTTTCTAAAATGTTTAAATGCCCTAATTAAATCCTAGAAAACCTTCTGGATTTAACAGAAGGACTAAAACAGAAATAAAAAGGAAAGCAGAGAGGAGGCAGGGGGTTTTCTGCAAAAACGTCATCCCCTACCTCTCTCCCTCGCCCCGACGTGCCGCCGTGTCGCCGTGCTGCGCATCGCCGTTTCCGAGCCGCCCAGGCCCCCCCTGCGCGCGCGCCCGGTGCCTCTGCTGCCTCTGCGTGCAGGAGAGAGCACTCGAGCCCCTCCCCGCGCCATTACGCCGCCCTTTTCCCCTCCGCATCGCCGTGGCAACCTCGCCGTCGCCGACCCAAATTCACCGCACTCGCTGCACCTCGACACGCACGACTTGGCCAAGCCCTTCTAGAACGTGTCCGGACCCCGCTCGACACCGCGCGTCCACGTCCCTCGCACCACCGCCGTGGAATTGATCCACTCCCGTGCGCCATGGACGTCGCCGTGTGCGCCTCGTCCACGAACGCCGGCCCCTGCCCTATAAAACCACCCCCACACCCCTCTGGAAGCACCACACCACCTCACTCCCTCACCCCTCCCTCTCGATTCATCTGTGCACCGCGGGAGGCCGTGCACCGCCGCAGCCACTGCCGCCGTCAAGGTCGGTCATGGCCGCAGCGCCTTGCTCCCCCATTCTTCCCTCTCTGGCCTGCACTTGCTTCCCTCTGCTTCACCGCACTCACCGCACCCTTTTTCCCTTTGATCAGTGCCCAGACGCGGCCGTGGAACCTCGCCGGAGTTGCTGCCCGTGGCCGTGGAAGAGCGAGAGCGCGCCGCCGACGAACCAGCCCACCCCAGCAAGTGTAACTCGGCCAGAAGCTTCCACCTCACCACCGCCGTCGATCTGCATCATCTCCGCGACCTCCCGAGCCCTCTAGGTGAGAGATTCATCCACCTCGCCGTCGCCGGCGCGGCAGCGCCGCTCGTTTTAGGTCGCCGACGTTTGCCGTCGACGTGGGCAAACGTGGGCCGTTGGATCTAAATCCAACGGTTGCGTACCGTTTCGTTTAGAAGTGAAAGAGAGAGAGAGACTGACGGGCGGGCCCCGCTCGTCAGGTTTTAAATCATTTCCCCGCGCGCGATGTGCCGCTGCCATGTAGGCCCCACCTGTCAGCCTTTTCAACATTATCCAGAGAGATTTAATTTCGAATTTAAATTCCTCTCTGAGAAGTCAGTACTGGTCCTGACTTTGAAATTCAATAACTTGAGAATTAGGAATCCAAATAAATCAAACTCAATTGTTCTGGAAAGCTTATGAAATTGTTTAACCAACACAATTGGTCTCATGTCATTTAATTAAATAGATAAAAAGTATTATTGAAAATGCTACAGAAGGTTTAAATTCTAAACTTGTTTGTTTCTGATGCTCTGTTAGTCCAAATAATTCCAAACCAATTTTGCTAGCTTAGTACTGCCTTGTGTTAGCTCCCCTAATTTTGGTAGAATTAATTAAGCAGTATTAATTGTTGACTTTAAGATAAACCCTTCTGGACTAAAACAAACAAATATGTTTATTGGTTGACCCAAATGAGTTAGGACCAATTTTGTTAGCTCACATATAGCCATGTTTAGTTACCCCTAAAAGGGTTTAATTTTTGGAACAATAGAATTTAAATGGTAGCTAAAACTTGATTATTAAGCTACTGGATTCAATCCAATGTGTAGGGAGTTTGGTAACTCCAATGATCCAATTCAAATTGGGTTGTCTTCTACACATCAGTAGCTTTCCATAGAATTTAGTTTGTATTTTTGTGACCAACAGAACTCAAGTTGTGGAATTAAACATGAATAACTAGTTTCTGCCATAATTTGGACTTAATTAAATAATGTTTAATTCAATTATTTGAAAATCAAATTGTGTGGTTTGATGTGTGCAGTAGCTAATTGTGATGTTGATGATGGTTATGTTGAGATGATTGCTTGTATAGCTTAGTGATTGTTTGCATTGTTTGTTTATTAATTAGACGAGAACGTTGTCGGATATATCGAGGAAGGAGAGTTTGCTGAATTTGAAGAACAAGAGCAAGATCACTTTGCCAAGCAAGGCAAGCTATTCTCTGAGCTTGCACTACCAACATATGCATCTACTTTCATAACATGTTTTACTCTCAAAGCAAGATTTATAAAACCCATTTCAAAAGTATATGGATATTATTTTGCCACCCTATGTAGTAGTTTATATAAAACTTTAGGATGGGAAAACAATGTTGTTTATTCAAAACTCCTTTGAAATTTCTTGTGAGTTTATGGAATGCCGAGATGTCGGTGTTGTATGGAAAAGTGGAAAAATGGTGATGTTTATGAAAAATGCACAGTGTCCTAGTACTATGGAAACCAATCCTACCCTGTGCGACCACATTTACCACATATGGGAAAAGGCTAGTCATGTAGTTTGCTCTTATTAGTATGGGATACCTCATCGACGGAGATGACTCCGTTATGCATGAGGGGATGGTCCGAGGATCTACCCCCTGACCCGGGTCCTCACACAAGTTGGTGGGGAGGATAGAAGGTTCCACCATAAACCGCCGGACAAAACTATGAGTCCTCACACTTAGGGTTTCTGACGGGAAACCGGACTGGGTGTCGATGGAAAGTGTCATATGGGAAGGATCCTATACTAGCATGAGCAAATAAGAGGCTATGGCCGGCGGCTTACTTCGCATACACCTGGTATGGCGAGACGTGGCAGACACGATGAGTTGCCGGATGGATGTGGGTTAAAAGCGTGCTACCTCTGCAGAGTGTTAAAACTATTCGAATAGCCGAGTCCTCGGATATGGACAATTGGGAGACTGTCCTAAGACCTTGTGCAAGTTTTAAAAAGACTTTGAGTTTTAAAAGAAAAATGAAGTGGAGATTGTTTCCTACACCTATACCAACGGATCGGTATGAGGTGGTTGGATGAAAGTGGACCATGACGGGCTATGGTCGGAAAAAGGAGGAGTTTTGGAAAAACAGATGAAAATGGTGACTTCTTTAAAGATAGTTATAAAACTCTTCTTACCTTTTTCAATAAAGATATAGAGATGTTTTAAATAAGAAAAGTTGTCAACTAAAATAAAACTGGTGCATACTCATGTTGGGGTAGTTTGCGAGTACATTCAAATGTACTCATATTGGTTTCGTCCCTGGCTATTGTCCTAGCCAGACTACGAGGAGGAGCACTACGCCGAGCAGAGTATGGCGACTTCTACGCCAACTAAGGATCTCCACAAGTCAGCTGCCTGTCGGGTTGTCATCGTTAGAATATGATGTCTACTACGCCGTAGCTTCCGCTGATATATTTGGTTTGGCCCATGAAGGCACCTATGTAAGAACTTGGTCTAAATGACCATTTATGTAAGACTTTTATTCGGTACTGTAATGGATGTAAACTTTGGTATCCAATTCGGATTATGTGCAACGACAGACTGATCACGGGATCGTTGTGTTAAGCATAATCGGGTATTTCGGACAGCTAGTCCGGGGTCCCCACAGACTTGGTATCAGAGCCATCCTGACTTTAGGAAACCTTAGTTAGCATGGTCGTTTGTCAAATGTTACAAAAGATGAATTTCTAAAAAGAAAGGAATGAAGTATTTTCGAAAATTGCTTATCTCCAATCCTCTTACTTATGCAAAATTTTACTCTCATTAAATGTTACATTTTCCTTAGTATCCCTAAAATTTTGTACACCTCTCATTAAGTTAAAATTTGACTCACTTGTTGCCCTACTATATTAAAATTTTGATATACTTGTCACCTAACTAACTTAAAATTTTGCTTAAAAACTGTAGATGGCACTCCATGGACCGAGTTCGTTCAGCTGGAGAAGGACAGCAAGCTGACGTTTGAGAGGGACTTGTTCGAGTTGACCAAGCTGTTAGGTCGCCCCGCTCCAGAGTTTGAGGGAGCTCAGATTGATGTTCACGGTGTTGGAAGGCTGAGCTGGCTCATCAGATCGTCAGTTCGCAGGAACATCAAGTCTCCCAGTTCCAGGACGCTCATCTTCACCACCAAGGAGGCCACCTGGGTTGACGGTCTCTGTACTGCTACACAGAGGATGCTAGCCCGACTTTGTGAGGAGCACAAGGCGGAGTTAGTAGACTCCCGTTTCCGGTTCTACGGGAGGCGCAACTGTGATGGACACCCTACTCCTTCACCTTACCACCCGATGTTTGGGAGCTACATCATGGACATGGAGATCTTACTTCAGTGCACTCAGGATGATCTGTTGCGCACTAGGATTCAGCTCCACTTCGACCGCGAGTCGCTCGTTGAGCTTCGCGAGAACGAGATGAAGCTGATGGTGGAGAAGGTTGCTCTTCTCAGGAAGAGGGCCCAGCTGAGGAAGACTATCGTGAAGCTCCGCACGAAGGTGGCAGAGCAGGAGGACTGATTGAGGATCTAGAGCACCATACTGACGAGATGGAGGAGGAGGGCGAGGATCTCCGCAAGGAGAACGACGCTTTCCTCAGTGACGATGATGACTTCGTGGAGGAGATGGACTGTGAGGAGGAGGATGATGAGGAGGAGTTAGTTGACGAGGAGGAGGAGCCACTCGAGCCAGTTCTCGAGGACGAGGAGGAGGATCCCGAGGAGCCAGCCTACCAGTCAGATGCTGACGTGTTAGAGCTGGAGGTTCCACCTCAGTAGGCGAGTGACTTGATCACTACCGCAGGATTAGGTTGACCCCTATAGCTAGTCGAGTAGTAGTAGTGGTTCTTTTGGAAACCAGATGTTATGTATCCTAGATGTAAGCTTGATGTTGTAAGCTTGATGTTGATGTGAACTCCTTGATGTATTGTTTGTGAAATATAAGTATGTTTGTCTTGTTTAAATCTGTGTAAACTATTTTCATATAAATCTTAGATTAATCAACCACTTGAGAGATCGTCTTTTCCCTTAGTCGAACTTTTCTTGCCTTGTCTCTTATACCCGGTGTGCTTCAGGATGCCACCCCGTCGCAGCAATGCGGAAGGATCAGGATCAGCACCACCACCACCGGACCCAACCCCCACCCAACTTCTCGCACTTATCATGGAGGAGCGTGAAAATGCCCGGCAAGAGCGCCAAGCTCATCTCGCTGCCTTACAACAACTCGCAGCCGCTATAACAACAACAACAATAACAACAACAACAACAATGGTGGTAACGGCAATGGCGATGGAAACCAGCGATCTACCTTGGGTGATTTTCAGAAGACCAACCCACCCACCTACTCCAAGGGACTTCACCCACTAGAAGCCGATGATTGGCTTCGCACCATCGACAATAATCTGAAGTTGCTGCTGTGGGAGAAAATGAGAAAGTGTTGTATGCAACCCACTATCTCGCTGGACCTGCAAGAGCTTGGTGGGAAACTACCAAGACTCTCCAGCCAGCTGGTCATGTCATCAACTGGGCTGAGTTCCAGGAGAAGTTCCGCAAGAAGCATATTCCCAGTGGACTTATTGAGAGGAAGAAGGATGAGTTCCGCAAACTGAGGCAGGGAAGTAGAGATGTGGTCGGTTATCTTGAGGAGTTTACCGACTTATCTCGGTATGCTCCTGATGACACCGACAAGGAAGAGAAGAAGATGGAGCGTTTCATGAGTGGACTCATGATGAACTTCAGTGTGCTTTGGTTATCCATGACTTCCGTGATCTGGAGTCACTTGTGGACAAAGCCATCCAGCTGGAGACCAAGCGCAAGTCGATGTATGAAGGTCGCAAGAGGAGGATGAATGCTCAGGAAGGCTCGAGCAGCCAGAAACCTCGTATCTTTCAGCAGAACACCAGGCCTGCCTATCGTCCACCCCAAGCTCCACGCCCCAATTACCCTAACCGCCCAAACAACTTCAACCGCCCCAATGACAATAACCGTCCCGGAGGAAACTTCAACAACTTCACCCGCAATCCCAATGTGATCTGCTTTGAATGCGGCAACAAGGGTCACTACTCCAAAGAATGTCCCAATCCCAAGAGGAATGTCCAGCGCCCCAATGCGCCGGCACAGAACAATGGTCAAGGCCGCAATGGAAATGGAAATGGCAAGAATGCCGCACCTCGCGGAAATGCTGCTGTTGCCAAGGGTCGTCTGCACCACATCAATGCTGAAGAAGCTCAGGATGCTCCGGATGTTGTGCTGGGTACGTTCCTTGTCAACTCAGTACCTGCAACTGTTCTGTTTGATTCTGGTGCTACCCATTCATTTGTTACCCAAGAATTTGTTGCTAAGGGAGGTTTAGTTAAGAGCCTCTTACCCAAACCCATGGTCATCCAAATCCCAGAATCCACCGTAGAGACCAAGATGTTTTGCTCCGATGTACCCCTTGAGATCAAAGGAGAAAAGTTTCCAGTTAACTTAATTGTTCTGGGAACCCAAGGCATCGATGTTATACTCGGTATGAATTGGTTAGCCAAGTACCATGGTCGAATTGACTGTGCCAGAAGAGCTGTATCCATCACCACCGACAAAGAAGTAGAAGTGGAGTATGTGTCTGAAACTAGTCAACCTCACCCAGGCTGCCATGAGAGCATAGCTCGACCCGCCCTAGATGAGATCCGTGTTGTTCATCTGTTCAAGGATGTTTTCCCAGAAGAATTGCCTGGTATGCCGCCAGATAGGGATATTGAGTTCATAATTGAGCTTATCCCAGGAACATCCCCCATATCCCAAAAGCCTTATCGGATGAATCCGGAAGAACTGGTTGAGTTGAAGAAGCAGTTGGCTGATATGCTAAGCAAAGGTCTTGTCCGCCCAAGCGCTTCACCATGGGGATCACCCATTATTTTGTGGACAAGAGAGACGGTACCACACGCCTGTGTGTGGATTATCGCAAGCTGAATGACGTGACCATTAAAAATAAGTACCCTCTTCCCAAGATCGAGGATCTGTTCGATCAAATGAACGGAGCCCGAGTCTTTTCAAAGATCGATCTTCGGACAGGATACCATCAGTTGAAGATCAGAGAGACAGATATTCCCAAGACCGCCTTCACCACTCGTTACGGTTGTTTGAATACACCGTGATGTCTTTTGGTCTGACCAATGCCCCAGCCTATTTCATGAATCTCATGAACAAGATTTTCATGGAGTACCTCGACAAGTTCGTGGTAGTTTTCCTTGATGACATCCTTATTTATTCCAAGACCGAAGAAGAGCATGCTGAACACCTGCGTCTAGTTTTGGAGACTCTCCGAGAGCACCAGCTGTATGCCAAGCTTAGCAAGTGTGAGTTTTGGCTCAGTGAAGTGGCATTTCTCGGACATATTGTGTCTGCGGAGGAATTTCTGTTGACCCTGAGAAGATACAAGCCATTCTTGACTGGTTATCCCCAACCAATGTTTTTGAAATCCGAAGCTTTCTCGGACTTGCCGGTTATTACCGCAAGTTCGTTGAAGGATTTTCCAGTATAGCCAAACCTCTGACCCAACTGTTGAAGAAGGACAAGAAATTTGAATGGACTCAGAAGTGTGAGGATAGTTTCCAAGAACTGAAGAAGAGACTAACCTCAGCCCCAATCCTGATCATGCCAGACGTCACCCAGAGTTTCGACGTGTATTGCGATGCATCACGCCTCGGACTTGGTTGCGTTCTGATGCAAGAGGCAAAGTTGTGTCGTATCTGTCCCGGCAGTTGCGACCGCATGAAGAGAATTACCCAACCCATGACTTGGAGTTAGCTGCTGTAGTCTTTGCTCTTAAGAAGTGGCGTCCCTATCTTGCGGGACATCGCTGCGAGGTCTATACAGATCACAAAAGCTTGAAGTATATTTTCACCCAGAAAGATCTGAACCTGCGACAGAGGAGATGGATGGAATTAATCAAGGATTATGATATTGGAATCCATTATCACCCCGGAAAGGCTAATGTAGTTGCCGATGCCCTTAGTCGCAAACCTTGCACCCTGAATGCCCTGATCCAAGCCGAACAGCCAGCCTTGTTCAAAGACTTCCAAGATTTTGGACTAGAGCTTGTTAGCCATGGTTATCTCGCCAATCTAGAGTTAACCCCAACCCTGATGGATCAAATCAAAGAAGCCCAAAAGGTCATGAAAGCATAGAGGGAATTAGGAAGAAAATTTCCCTCGGCAAAGCACCCGGTTTTACCGAAGATGCTGAAGGAGTGCTGAAATTCAATGACCGTATCTGTGTGCCCAATGTCACGGAACTTAAGGAGTTAATCCTGAAGGAGGCCCATGAGACCCCTTATTCAATCCACCCCGGCGGAACCAAAATGTACCAAGACCTTCGAGAAAGATTTTGGTGGCATGGAATGAAGCGAGAGATTGGTTCATTCGTAGCCAAGTGTGATATCTGTCAGCGAGTCAAGGCTGAACATCAGCGACCCGCTGGATTGCTTCAACCTTTGAAAATTCCCGAGTGGAAGTGGGATGAGATTGGAATGGATTTTATTACCGGACTTCCAAGATCCAACCGAGGCCATGATTCAATCTGGGTCATCGTTGATCGACTGACCAAGGTTGCCCACTTTGTTCCTGTCAAGACCACTCATACCGGAGCTCAGTTAGCAGACCTGTATATTTCCAGAATAGTGAGCCTGCATGGTGTGCCTAAGAAGATTGTATCTGATAGAGGCACGCAATTCACCTCAAGATTCTGGAAATCCCTTCATGAAGCCCTCGGAACCAAGTTAGCCTTTAGCACAGCTTATCATCCCCAGACCGATGGCCAGACTGAGCGAGTGAACCAGATATTGGAGGACATGCTTCGCGCATGTGTTCTATCCTATGGTTCCAAGTGGGAAGATTGTCTTCCGTTTGCAGAGTTCTCGTACAACAACAGTTATCAGTCTAGTCTGCAAATGGCCCCTTTTGAAGCCCTTTACGGCAAGAAGTGTCGTACACCCCTGAATTGGTCCGATACCGGAGAGAGCAAATTGTTCGGACCAGATACCCTCCGTGAAGCTGAAGAGCAAGTTCAGCTTATTCGTGAACGCCTCAAAACTGCCCAATCCCGTCAGAAGAGTTACGCTGACACCAAGCGCCGTGATCTCACTTTCAGTGTCGGAGATTATGTGTATCTCCGAGTGACACCCCTCAAGGGAATGCAGCGTTTCCATGTCAAAGGAAATTAGCGCCAAGGTATATTGGACCCTTCAAGGTCATTGCTCGTCGAGGAGAAGTATCCTATCAGCTGGAGTTACCCCAGGAGTTAGGAGATTATCATGATGTCTTCCACATTTCCTTGCTCCGGAAGTGTCTTGAAGTTCCTGACCAGCCTGATGTTTTCAAAAACATCGACCACCTCTCCATCGACCTGAACCAAGACCTGACTTATCGTGAGAGACCCCTCAAAATTCTCGAAGAAGATGTTCGTGTTACCCGAAGACGTGCGATCAAGTTTTACAAAGTCCAGTGGACTAACCACTCTGAAGAAGAAGCAACTTGGGAACGCGAAGATTATCTTAGAAGCGAATTCCCAGACCTCCTTAAAACCTAAGCCTAGCAAATCTCGGGACGAGATTTATTTTAAGGGGGGAAGGATTGTAACATCCCAAAATTATTATCAGGATTATATTCCAAAAATGAGAGCCAACAAAAACTTTTGTTGTTTATTGTATGTTAATTGCTTTTGTTACTTGAGATGTTGTTCTTGCTGTTTGTGTGAGTGTTTGCTCTAGTGAACACTAGTAAGAAAGAAAGAAACAAAATATAAAATCAAAGCAAGAAAAATAAAAGTGACAAGTTGTCACATGAAAATCTCAAGTGACAAACCAATTAATTTCAAACCAAAGTCAGTGGAGTTGTAATGTAAACACTCCCCATTTTGTTCCTACCACTTTCCCCTCTCAAATATTATTTTTGAACTAGTTTTGAAATTCTAAAATAAAAACAAATTGAAATAAATTAAAATAACATAAACAAAGTACTATAAAAGAAAATGTTTCAAAACATTTTATTATTTTATGCCAATTTTTGTGGAGCTTCTGTACATTATGGGAAGGCCCCACAAATTTTTGCAAATTTTTCTAAAATGTTTAAATGCCCTAATTAAATCCTAGAAAACCTTCTGGATTTAACAGAAGGACTAAAACAGAAATAAAAAGAAAGCAGAGAGGAGGCAGGGGGTTTTCTGCAAAAACGTCATCCCCTACCTCTCTCCCTCGCCCCGACGTGCCGCCGTGTCGCCGTGCTGCGCATCGCCGTTTCCGAGCCGCCCAGGCCCCCCCTGCGCGCGCGCCCGGTGCCTCTGCTGCCTCTGCGTGCAGGAGAGAGCACTCGAGCCCCTCCCCGCGCCATTACGCCGCCCTTTTCCCCGATGCATCGCCGTGGCAACCTCGCCGTCGCCGACCCAAATTCACCGCACTCGCTGCACCTCGACACGCACGACTTGGCCGAGCCCTTCTAGAACGTGTCCGGACCCCGCTCGACACCGCGCGTCCACGTCCCTCGCACCACCGCCGTGGAATTGATCCACTCCCGTGCGCCATGGACGTCGCCGTGTGCGCCTCGTCCACGAACGCCGGCCCCTGCCCTATAAAACCACCCCCACACCCCTCTGGAAGCACCACACCACCTCACTCCCTCACCCCTCCCTCTCGATTCATCTGTGCACCGCGGGAGGCCGTGCACCGCCGCAGCCACTGCCGCCGTCAAGGTCGGTCATGGCCGCAGCGCCTTGCTCCCCCATTCTTCCCTCTCTGGCCTGCACTTGCTTCCCTCTGCTTCACCGCACTCACCGCACCCTTTTTCCCTTTGATCAGTGCCCAGACGCGGCCGTGGAACCTCGCCGGAGTTGCTGCCCGTGGCCGTGGAAGAGCGAGAGCGCGCCGCCGACGAACCAGCCCACCCCAGCAAGTGTAACTCGGCCAGAAGCTTCCACCTCACCACCGCCGTCGATCTGCATCATCTCCGCGACCTCCCGAGCCCTCTAGGTGAGAGATTCATCCACCTCGCCGTCGCCGGCGCGGCAGCGCCGCTCGTTTTAGGTCGCCGACGTTTGCCGTCGACGTGGGCAAACGTGGGCCGTTGGATCTAAATCCAACGGTTGCGTACCGTTTCGTTTAGAAGTGAAAGAGAGAGAGAGACTGACGGGCGGGCCCCGCTCGTCAGGTTTTAAATCATTTCCCCGCGCGCGATGTGCCGCTGCCATGTAGGCCCCACCTGTCAGCCTTTTCAACATTATCCAGAGAGATTTAATTTCGAATTTAAATTCCTCTCTGAGAAGTCAGTACTGGTCCTGACTTTGAAATTCAATAACTTGAGAATTAGGAATCCAAATAAATCAAACTCAATTGTTCTGGAAAGCTTATGAAATTTTTAACCAACACAATTGGTCTCATGTCATTTAATTAAATAGATAAAAAGTATTATTGAAAATGCTACAGAAGGTTTAAATTCTAAACTTGTTTGTTTCTGATGCTCTGTGAGTCCAAATAATTCCAAACCAATTTTGCTAGCTTAGTACTGCCTTGTGTTAGCTCCCTAATTTTGGTAGAATTAATTAAGCAGTATTAATTGTTGACTTCAAGATAAACCCTTCTGGACTAAAACAAACAAATATGTTTATTGGTTGACCCAAATGAGTTAGGACCAATTTTGTTAGCTCACATATAGCCATGTTTAGTTACCCCTAAAAGGGTTTAATTTTTGGAACAATAGAATTTAAATGGTAGCTAAAACTTGATTATTAAGCTACTGAATTCAGTCCAATGTGTAGGGAGTTTGGTAACTCCAATTGATCCAATTCAAATTGGGTTGTCTTCTACACATCAGTAGCTTTCTATAGAAATTTAGTTTGTATTTTTGTGACCAACAAAACTCAAGTTGTGGATTTAAACATGAATAACTAGTTTCTGCCATAATTTGGACTTAATTAAATAATGTTTAATTCAACTTATTTGAAAATCAAATTGTGTGGTTTGATGTGTGCAGTAGCTAATTGTGATGTTGATGATGGTTATGTTGAGATGATTGCTTGTATAGCTTAGTGATTGTTTGCATTGTTTGTTTATTAATTAGACGAGAACGTTGTCGGATATATCGAGGAAGGAGAGTTTGCTGAATTTGAAGAACAAGAGCAAGATCACTTTGCCAAGCAAGGCAAGCTATTCTCTGAGCTTGCACTACCAACATATGCATCTACTTTCATAACATGTTTTACTCTCAAAGCAAGATTTATAAAACCCATTTCAAAAGTATATGGATATTATTTTGCCACCCTATGTAGTAGTTTATATAAAACTTTAGGATGGGAAAACAATGTTGTTTATTCAAAACTCCTTTGAAATTTCTTGTGAGTTTATGGAATGCCGAGATGTCGGTGTTGTATTGGAAAAGTGGAAAAGTGGTGATGTTTATGAAAAATGCACAGTGTCCTAGTACTATGGCGACCAATCTTACCCTGTGCGACCACATTTACCACATATGGGAAAAGGCTTAGTCATGTAGTTTGCTCTTATTAGTATGGGATACCTCATCGACGGAGATGACTCCGTTATGCATGAGGGGATGGTCCGAGGACCTACCCCCTGACCCGGGTCCTCACACAAGTTGGTGGGGAGGATAGAAGGTTCCACCATAAACCGCCGGACAAAACTATGAGTCCTCACACTTAGGGTTTCTGACGGGAAACCGGACTGGGTGTAGATGGAAAGTGTCATATGGGAAGGATCCTATACTAGCATGAGCAAATAAGAGGCTATGGCCGGCGGCTTACTTCGCATACACCTGGTATGGCGAGACGTGGCAGACACGATGAGTTGCCGGATGGATGTGGGTTAAAAGCGTGCTACCTCTGCAGAGTGTTAAAACTATTCGAATAGCCGAGTCCTCGGATATGGACAATTGGGAGACTGTCCTAAGACCATGTGCAAGTTTTTAAAAAGACTTTGAGTTTTAAAAGAAAAATGAAGTGGAGATTGTTTCCTACACCTATACCAACGGATCGGTATGAGGTGGTTGGATGAAAGTGGACCATGACGGGCTATGGTCGGAAAAAGGAGGAGTTTTGGAAAAACAGATGAAAATGGTGACTTCTTTAAAGATAGTTATAAAACTCTTCTTACCTTTTTCAATAAAGATATAGAGATGTTTTAAATAAGAAAAAGTTGTCAACTAAAATAAAACTGGTGCATACTCATGTTGGGGTAGTTTGCGAGTACATTCAAATGTACTCATATTGGTTTCGTCCCTGGCTATTGACCTAGCCAGACTACGAGGAGGAGCACTACGCCGAGCAAGAGTATGGCGACTTCTACGCCAACTAAGGATCTCCACAAGTCAGCTGCCTGTCGGGTTGTCATCGTTAGAATATGATGTCTACTACGCCGTAGCTTCCGCTGATATATCTGGTTTGGCCCATGAAGGCACCTATGTAAGAACTTGGTCTAAATGACCATTTATGTAAGACTTTTTATTCGGTATTGTAATGGATGTAAACTTTGGTACCCAATTCGGATTATGTGCAACGACAGACTGATCACGGGATCGTTGTGTTAAGCATAATCGGGTATTTCGGACAGCTAGTCCGGGGTCCCCACACGAGCCTAGCATGTACATACATGGCCTCGGAACATGTAACCGAAAGGTAAAGCATGAGTCATATGGATGATATGATGAACATGTCGATGTTCGCCTTTGCAGCTGCACCATCTCACGTGATGATCGGTTTTGGTGTAGTGAATTTGGTTTGTGTAATCACTGAAACGACTAGAGGGATGTTGTTTTTGAGTGGGAGTTCTCGTAGTTAACTTTTGAATTAACTTGAACTAAATTTATCATAGACCACTTATCAAAGAGTTTTTGCATAATTATGTAGTAGTGTTTCGCATTCACGATCTACCTTACACTTAGATTGTAATTGAGATAAAATTGGTTTGATCTGGCAAAACCATTTTGGACTGGTACCGTATTTTAATTGAGTCCTATTGTAAATTGTCGGTAATACCTACCTAGCTCCATGTGATTAATGATTGATTGATCTAAGGAGCAAATAATTCCAATTTAGTATCTAGTGTAATGCTTGCTTCCATGATACCTGATCTTCAAAAGAATGTTTTGAGAATCAAGGTGATCTAGGAGCTGAAAAAGAGTTGTTTTTCGGATACAAATGAGGAGTAGAAGATATATTGATATCTAGAACCCTGTTTGTGGCGACATGACTGAGTGTAATTTATTGTGATAATATGTGCTTATATTATTTGAATATATGCAAGGATTGAAGACGCTAGGCGTTTGAATCATCCAAGAAGTTGGGTACTGATATTATCCTCTAAATTCCTTCCTTTGAGCTATAGTAGCTTCATCACAAAATTATTATGATGGGATGGATTAAAAGTGTGGGTAAAAATCGTTTACTACACTTGAAGATTGCTAAGAGTGGAATGTGAAAGAATGCTAATAATATGGTGATATTAGTGAAACAATCAACTTCAAAGTCTAGCTCCATGGGTGATAGTATATGACTAAACACGCCAAGGAAAATGTGCTGGTTCGACTGGCATTGTTTGATGTTGAATGATTCTTCTATAAAGGAAAGGGAATACTGAAAATAGAATTGTAAAATTATATGGCAGAAAAGAAAGACTGGAAAAGTCCAGCTCAGGAGTATATGCATGATATACAAGTTATAGATGTTTACTGGTTAACGAAGTATTTCTTGGGTATTTTGATGCCAGATTAGTCGGTATGAATTATCATACATAACGACGCAATACAAGAAGTACAAGGGCCTAAAAGAACTAGTAAGAGATGTGAAAACGATCACGACAAGAACGAAAATAAAGTGTTATTGTGTTCTCTGTCGCATCGAAACAAACCTTCAAGATTTATTTTAAGAACTTAATAAGTTGTTATTTTGTTCCTGCTTATTGTGAGGACAAATGAGTTGTTCAAACTATGACCATGTTCCATAATTGATTGATGAGTTAATATAAATTGTGTTGGTATAATAAACATCTATAAGACTAAATGCTAAACGTCGCAAGACGCAAATATTAAAGAATTACACTTAAATTGTGACACCGCCGTTTTAGTTCATATTGGAAAGGAAAACATGAAGGAACTCCATGTTGATGGACTTTCGGAGTCATTTTTGTTTTCGAATAAATTGACACTTGTGAGACCTCGTCCAAAAGATGACTAAAACTCCGTTCATAGGCCAAAGTAGAATGGACGACTAAATTAGTGGAAATTATACATATTGATGTACATGGTCCATTATGTGTAGCCGTGAGTGGTGGATTAATTTTTCTTCATAAAATTCCACCATGATTTGAGTAGATAAATGAGTATATCTATTTAATGAGAAGGGAGTTTGACATTTTTGAATTAGTTCAAAGTATTGTTGGTATGAAGTGAAAAATCATCGTAACAAGAGAATGGAGTATTTATGATTGGATCGTAAAGGATAAAGTTTGAGTTACAAGTTTAGCAAAACATCTGAGGAGTTAAAGAATGTTCCGCAACTTATCATTCCTGAAAACCCCATAGAAGTATGGAGTGTTCGAGAGAGATGATCGAACCTTATTAGACATGGTAAGATAAATAAAATGCCACTAGATTTTTGTAGTTTATGCTTTAGAGACTACCGCTTTTACACTGAAAAGAGTGCCATCGTGATCCTTTGAAATTGACACCATACGGGTTATGGCTTGGGTAGTGACCCGAATTGTCTTTTTTCTAAATTTGGTATGAATAGCATGTGTAAAATGTTTACAACCAAAATCGGATAAATATATGTTTATAAGGTTATCCCAAACTTTCTGTTGGGTATTTCTCCTATCACCAAACCTAAGACAAATGTTGTTTGTCAGAAAGGGTAGATTTCTCGAGAAAGTTTGTTCTTGCGAAAGAAGTGAGTGGGAGGACAGTGCATCTCGATGAGATTAGAGAATCATCGTTATCATGTCAAGAGTAGCGCATCACAAGAAGTTGTTCTAGAGTTACCTAATTTGACTAAGTGGAAGACATTACATGTGTTGTAGTAACTTCAAACGAGTTTGCAAACTGAACCATGAAGGTCGTAAAACTTTGTACTTAGACCAACTTGTGGTTTGAGAATGAAGTGTTGTTTTGACAACAAAGGACCTGCAAATTATAAAGGAAGCAAATGATGGGCCCTGGCTTCGTAAATTGGCTATGAGTCATTATATCCGAGATAGTATCCGTGTGCGAATGACAAGTATGTGACTTGGTAATCATTTCGGAAGGCTTGAATCCTCACGATTGCAAACGGATCTATTTAGCAAAAAGACATGGATGTTTTTCATCCATTGAAAGTTTAACTTGTCGAAAAGGTGTTTGCGACAAAGTTCAAAGAGTTGACTACGAAAAGATTTTGATCTTCCGTAGTGATACTTTCGTCTTTACGGATGGTTTTAGGAAAAGTTACATATTTTGATATGGCAGTTGAATAACAAAACAACTTTCCTCTCAAGGAAGGTTGATCAAGGATGTGTACGTGACACAGTCTGTGTGTTTTGTTAAATTCAAAAGGTTTCTAGAAAAGTATGCAAACTTCAATGGTTGAAATGAGCATAACGAAGTTGGAATCTGTACTTTAATGAAGTTATCAAAAGCGTTTGATTACATCATGTATAGTGAATATACTTGTAAAGTTACAAGAAATTAAGTGGGAGCGCTAAGACATATTTCTAATATTTATGTAGATGACATATAGTTGGTTGGAAAATATGTATTTTAAATTAACACGGTTAAGATTTCATATTGATGAAAGGCTTAGGCTAAACAATATTTTGGGCATCAATGTCTATAGAGATGGATTGAAACGCCTGATAAAATTGAGCCAAGGTACATAGATGAAGTATTGAAGTAAGTCAATATCGAAACGACAAGAAAGGGTTCTTGCCACATGGAAAAAGATTGAGCAATATCAAGTGTTTTGACACATGATGAGCAAAATTGAAATGGAGATTTCTAAGTCATGTGTTCCATGATATGTACACAACCAGATAAGTCCTATGCTATAAAGTGTTATATCAGGATAATTCATATGATGATTGAACTATAGTGGGAAAGATCCTTAAGTATTTTTTGGGAAAAATCAAGGATGTGTTTTCCTATTCAGTAATTAATGACAAACCATTCGTTGTAATATGTTAGAAAAATAGTATTGTCATATATCCAAAATCTATCTCAATTAAATATGTGTTAAAGGGTGGCACAATAGGCTGGATGAAAGTTCCATGCTATTTTTGAATGAGTTTCAAAATTAAAGTATTGTGATGAATACTACAACAAAGGCAAGTATATAGTTGTGTTGACAACAAATAAAAGTATTTCTATGTCAAGGAGTTCTTTATTGAACTTGGTGAATTTCCAAGAATGCTGACACTATGAAGCTACATTTTCAGAATGTTGGTAACATTAGTTGAAGCTGAGGAATTAAGGTCTCACCGGTTGACCAAATATATACAAAGCCATCTCATTAGAGAATGAGTGATGCGTGTAGACGCTAAGACGTGCAAATAGAAACGGAACTGAACATGTCAGATCTTATGATGAAGTTTACCACATGCGAAGCATGGTAATAACACTGGAATGCCATAGGTGTTATGTGCTTACTTATTGACTAGATTATTGACTCTAGTGCAAGTGGGAGACTGAAAGGAATATGCCCGAGAGGCAATAATAAAATGGTTATTATCTTATTCCGTGTTTATGATAAAGGTTTATTTCTCATGCTAGAATTGTATTAATGGAAACGTTAATACATGTGTGACTAATAGACAAGTAAGAGTTCCTAGTCACGCCTCTCGTTTAACTAGCTCGTTAATTAACTGATGATCAAGGTTTCCTGATCATGAACATTGGATGTTGTTAATAACGGGATCATGTCATTAGAAGAATGATGTGATGAACAAACACCCAAAGTAAGTATAGCAATACGATCAAGTCATTAAGTTTACATTGTTATATCTTCCACATACGAAGTAACTATAATCCTTAGACCATGAGATCATGTCAATCACTAACACCGGATGAGTGCTTTGATGACATCAAACGTCACACCGTGAAAGGGTGATTATAAAGGTGGCATTGGGTACACTGAAAGTATTAGTTGAGGCTCATGGATCAAAAGTGGAATTTGTTCATCCAGATGACGGATAGATATGCTCTGGGCCCTCTCGGTGATATCACATTGACACCGCTTGCAAGCATGTGACTAGGTCACAGGAATGTCATATCATGGAACGAGTAAAGAGAACTTGTCAGGAAATGAGATCAAACAAGGTATGGTCGATACCGATGATCGGATCTCGGACAAGTAATATATCGTGAAACAAAAGGAATTGGTTACGACGTTCTGGTTCACGCGATCGCAAGATTCATCGTTGAATGTGTAGGAGTCATTACGGATCTCCAGGTCCCGCTGTTGACTATTGATCGGAGAGGTGTCTCGATCATGTCTACATTATTCACGAACCGTAGGGTGACACACTTAAAGTTTGACGACGCAATTGAGAAGATATGGAATATTGGAGAAAAGTTTGGACAGCACCGAAATTGTTTCAGGTAATATTGAAATAGTTCAAGGGGATAATTGTCAAATGGTTGTTAATAGAATTAACAACTAGACCAAGGGGGTTTGTGTTAATGTTTGTTAATGGAATTAACAAATATTAAATAAAGAAATAAAAACTTTTTATTTATTTAATAAAGAAAAACCCTTGGAATTTTGAGTGGAAAGTCCCCCACATAAAGAGAGCATGAGTGGGTGTGAGTGGAGACTCCACTCACATGAAGAGGAAGAGGTGGGGGCACCCCTTGGTGCATCCGCACCACCTCCTATATATAGAGGAGTGGGAGCTCCCTCTCCTCACACTCTTAAGCACACACTTGCTCCTCTCTCCCTCCTCCCGCTGCTCCACCTTTCGGCCATCCGCTTGGCGAAGCCATGGCTGATTTTGTTCTCCACCACACCACACCGTCGTGCTGTGGAGTTTTCTGGTGGATCTTCTACTTCCGCTGCCCCGCTGGATCGAGGGAACAGAGGTCGTCATCAAGCCGTACGTGTGACCGAGTATGGAGGCGCTGCCCGTTGCAGCGTTCATCTTCACGATCTTGAGATCGGCAAGTGATCGACTACACCGTCCACGAGAATCATTCTCGAAACGCTTTCGGTCTTCGAGGGTGAGTTCTCTTGGAACTTGGTTTTACCCATTGCTCACATCCACTAGATTAGATCTTGGTGTCTTGGTTGTTCTTACCGTAGGAATTTTTTTGTTTTCTATGCTACGAACCCATCAGTAGCTCCCAAAATATAGATTTCTTCTTCCACATTGGTACGTGTCCGTCAGCGTCATTCGGAACAGATTGTCCGCCAGGACCCTTTCCAAAGATTACTTTTAAATCCTTGACCATGTCATATATATCAACACCAGTAGGGCAGGTAGGCTTCGTCCGGTTATCTGACTCACCTTTGAAATTCTTGCCTTTCTTTCTTACGGGATGCTTGTTTGGAAGAAATCGACGATGCCCCGGGTACACATTCTTGTTTGCCAAATATATACTTTCAGTGTCACCTAAACAGTGCGTGCATGCATTGTATCCCTTGTTTGACTGTCCTGAAATGTTACTAAGAGCAGGCCAATCATTGATGGTTACAAACAACAACGCTCGTAGGTCAAATTCGCCCAGTTTGTGCTCATCCCACACACGTACACCTTCTTCACGCCACACTGTAAAAGTTCATCAACCAATGGCCTCAGGTACACATCAATGTCGTTGCTGGGTTGCTTCGGGCCTTGGATGAGCACTGGCATCATAATGAACTTCCGCTTCATGCACAACCAAGGAGGAAGGTTATAGATACATAGAGTTATAGGCCAGGTGCAATGACTAGAGCTCTGCTCCCCAAAAGGATTAAAGCCATCTGTACTTAGACCAAACCTTAAGTTCCTTGCGTCACGTGCAAAGGTCGGGAAGTCTCTGTCGATTTTTCTCCACTGCGACCCATCTACGGGGTGTCTCAGCATCACGTCTTTCTTACGGTCTTCTTCGTGCCATCGCAACAACTTGGGATGCTCTTTGTTTTGGAACAAACGTTTCAACCGTGGTATTATAGGAACATACCACATCACTTTGGCAGGAACCCTCTTCATGGGGCGCGGCTCGTCCTCAACATCACCAGGGTTATCTCGCCTGATCTTATACCGCAATGCACCGCATACCGGGCATGCATTCAAATTCTCGTACTCCTCACTGCGGTAGAGGATGCAGTCATTGATGCATGCATGTATCTTCTGCACCTCTAATCCTAGAGGGCAGACAACCTTCTTTGCTTCGTACGTACTGGGGGCAATACGTTATCCCTTGGAAGCATCTTCTTTAATATTTTCAGTAACTTTTCAAATCCCTTGTTAGATAGACCATTCTCTGCCTTCCATTGTAGCAGTTCCAGTGTGGTACCCAGCTTTTTCTGGTCATCTTCGCAATTTGGGTACAATAATTTTTTGTGATCCTCTAACATGCGCTCCAACTTCAACCTCTCGTTTTCACTTCCGCAGTTTATCTGTGCATCAAGAATGGCCCGACGAAGATCATCATCGGGCTCATCAACAATGGCCTCTTCTTCAGCTTCGTCTTCCCCCATTGTAGTACCACCGTGTTCAGTGAACATATAATGGCCTATTCTTTAGCTTCGTCTTCCCTCATTGTAGTACCACCGTGTTCAGTGAACATAGGATAGTTGTCATCATCCTCGTCTTCTTCATTGTCTTCCATTATAACCCCTCTTTCTCCGTGCTTGGTCCAACAATTATAGCCAGACATGAAACCGGACTGCAACAGGTGGACGTGAAGGGTTTTTGAGGTAGAGTAATCCTTCGTATTCTTATAGACACTACATGGACAAGAAAAAAAACCATTCGGTGGCTTGTTTGTCTCAGCCACATGGAGAAAATTATACATGCCATTAATGAAGTCGGGACTGCGTCGGTCACCGTACATCCATTGCCGGCTCATCTGCATTATATAAATATATCAAAAACCATTACACTACATCATGAATATATAATAGTGACCAAATTAATGAATACAAGTTCATCACATTAAAACCAAAGTAGAGTAGTGACCAAATGTAATACATAGTTCACATAAAACATATATTGAAACTAACATACAACTATCTAATGCATTTAAATGCAACAACAAATGCGATCAAAATCGCATCTAAGGTAACTATTGACCCAACAACATAATGATACCAAGCCTCTTTATTAATTGCATATTTTCTAATCTTTCTAATCTTTAAGCGCATTACATCCATCTTGATCTTGTGATCATCGACGACATCCGCAAGATGTAACTCCAATGTCATCATCTTTTCTTCGGTTCTTTTCAAAAAAAAATTCAATTCATTGTTATCTTTTTCAACTAGATTTAATTTCTCGACAAAAGGGTCGATTGGAATTTCCGGTGCACATACCTCCTAGATAAAAATATCTATGTCAAGTGTTGGTCGGCATAATTGTCATATAAACACGAAATGAAACAAATAGTTATAAAGATAATATACCACATCCGAATCATAGACCGGGCGAGGGCCGACGGGGACGGATATCAAAACCATGGCACTATAAATATAACAAACAATCATACAAGTAAGAAAATTATACAAGTAATAACTATGCATCTAAATCATACAAGTAAGATTTTTTTTAAAAATAATAGATAAAAATAAGAGGCTCACCGAGGTGGTGCCGGTGACGGGACGGCGAGGGCGATCGACGGCGGTGAGGACGGGGACGGGACGGCACTAAAACACACAAATCATACTTTAATTTGCGCTCAAATTGCATATAGAACTAAAAAACTCCCTAACTAGCTAGCTTAGGCATTTCATCAAACACCTAGCTAGCACTAGAAAAATGAAATAAGCTAAACTAGCAATGAAATGAGCTAAACAAGCAATGCCGGATGAAGGATAAAGTTCCTAACCCTTGGATAGATGGGGTGCCGCCAATCTTGACAAATGGTGGAAAAAAATGGAGATGAACTCGAGATCGGGAGAGGAAACAGAGGAGAAAATGGTGACGAACTCGAGCTCAAAAATGGAGATGGCTGGCTCGGGTGGAAGATGATATATAGGGAAACCTTTAGTACCTCTGTACAACACTAGAATCTCACGTCAAGCATGCCTATTATAGAAAACCTAACGTGCTTAACTGCCGTGGGGATGACCTTTGGGTTACCAAAGTCCCACAGAAGATCTATCGGATCAAATTCAAGTGCTGCATAATCACCGTTTCCATGTGCGGAGGACCAGCCGGCCCCGCCCACTCCTTTCTAGCCGGATCCGCCAGCCTCGAGTGCAGCCGGCCCGCCTTGATCTGCACGCCAACATGGGCAAAAGGCCACACGCACATCATCATCCACGACGCAGCACGCCGATGGGACATTACGAGAAGTGTCCGCCATACCTCGACAAGCAGTTATGGACAACAGCGCCACCAAGTACTCTGATGGGACATGACGACCAGCGTCAACCAAGCCCAGCGGGACCCGAGCGGCCGGCTGCCACTCAGCCGACTGACCTTCTACGACAAGCGAATACAGACAAAGGCGCCGCCCAGTACACCGATGGGACACCTCGAAGGATGTCCGCCGTACCTCGACAAGACCAATGTGGACGCTGTCACATCCCAAATTTTGGAACTAAGAAAAAAACTTAGTTTTACAAGACCCAAAATTCAGAACCAACAAAAACTTTTTGAAATGTTTCACTGATGATTGTGTTTTCCTTCCCATTGCTATTTTTGGACCTAGTGTGACTTGTTGTTTAAATTGTTTGACTAGTAAAAATAAGACGCAACCAATATAAAAATATATTTAACTTTGGTGATCATGTCATGACAAGAAAAATATTCCATGTATCTTTTCCATTCTTATTTTGGCCAACTCCATTTCAAATGATACTTGGTTGTCAACAACCCAAAATCAATACCCATTATTTAAGAAAGTAAAAGTACTTCCAAAATTATGTGTTTCCAAAAGTATGGAGATCTATATGCATCTCCTATCTATATTTCAACCTTGCCATTTTGCATTTGTATGCAACTCCCATTTTATAAACCTTGATTATCACTTCCTTTTAAAAAGAACACAAGTGGGAAATATATTACCCCACATAATTGGTCTTGCTCAAAACCCTTTTCCAAAAATACCAAGGTGGAGTTGAGACAGTTTTAAACATCATCTTGTCATAATTGAGTGTGATCTTTTTATAAGATAGTATTATTGATTATGTAAATGGTGGTATAATTAATTCTTGTGTTTGAATTGTGTGGGCTTGGAAGTGGTGTTGATCTGGTTGTGATTATTTGCTTAATGGATTTCTGATTGTATTAATTGTTAATTCTTATTCTATTGTTTGCTTGGGGGAATATTTACACCAATATACTTGAGTGCTAAGTTGGAAAACCACTGGTCCCAAATATGGAATGTGACTTAAACTTAAAAGCAAACTCCTCAAATTACTCAACAAATGGAAATTAAGATCATGATTTAAAGAAATGATCTTTATAAATAATTTTCTCTACTTAACTATCTATTTCCTTCAAACCAATATTTTCTCTATGAAAATAAAAACTATTTGAAGTGGATATATTTGTCAAGGAAGTTCCAATGGTTCAAAAACAATATTTTGAACTTGCTTTAAAAACTTCTAAAAAGATTACAAATTTGTTTTAAGAAAATGCCATATTTAAACCCTATGAACAAATATTGTTCAAAACATTTTATTTTCAAAAACCAAATTTTGTGTAGCCTCTACATATAATGGGGAGGCCACAGGAATATTTTCAAATTTTTCTAAAATATTTTAGTACCTCAAATAAATCCCCAAAAGCTGCTGGATTTGAAAAGAAACAGAAAAAGGACCTAGTTGTAATTACACACGGGAATCCAGGGGGCGTTCGGTAAATCTACCATCTCCCTCTGAAGCAGCCCGTGGCCATGGCGCGCTGTCGTTCCCCAGTGCGTCGCCCGCCCGGACCCCCCCCCCCCCCCCCCGTCCGCTCTCCGCTGCCCATGTGAAGAAGATAAGGAGGCCCCCCCCCCAGCGCTCTGCTCTCCCTCACTCGCTCACTCTCCTCTGCTCCCTCTCTCTCTCTTTCTCTCCAATTCGAGACCGAACCCAGCCGGAGCTTCGCCGCCACATCGCCGGCGATTGGAGCAGCCTAGAGCAGATCGAAGAGCACCAGGAGATGCGCCTCACCGTCCTCTCCATCCTAGTCCAGGGAATCGCCGCGGGAAGCTGCGAGTCGAACAGCACATCGCCGTCCTCTTCTTCACCGGCCGCCGCCTTTTCTTCAAGACCGTGAGCAGCTCCGTCCACCATTCCCCGCCATTTTCGTCTCCACGGGATCCCCTCTCCGCATTCTAACCCGTAGACATCGCCGTTTCTTCCCAGGCCCGCCGGAGCGTCGTCGCCGTCCTCGCCGTGCTCCTGCTCGACGCCTCGCGCGGCCGCGCGCGTGCTGGAGGAAGGAGACGAGCGCGAGCCGTCGATCTCCAGATCGACGGCGGCGTACCCCTTTGCTGGCGCAGTGGGCTGCTAGCTGGGCCACGTTCTGCGCAGCCGGCCCGATCTGGCCCGTTTATTTTATTTTTTTCAGTAGAAATAATATATGATTTCATTTCCTGTTAAAATTTGCAGTGTAGCTTTAAATCTTTTGTGGATAATCTGTGCATGCCAATATTGTGAAATAAATTTTGTAGCATTCCTATGTGTTTTCTTAACCATGTGGCACTGGCCATTTTCCAAAATGTGTAGTTATGTGTGTCCTAGATTTAATCTCATAAAAAGTATGTTTTGCACTAAATATTTAATATCTAGAGTTTTATAACTCCAAATATTGCAAACTAAAATTCCCTGGAAAGCCTGAAATGATACCTTTCCAGATCTGTTGGTCTTGTATGCAAATGAAACCTAAAACCAAAGTTCTATTCAATCTTGTAAACACACCAGTAGCACTTTGGTGATTTTTGTAGATTTTTGTGAAATGAATTTTGGAGTAAATCCAATTGGGTTGTCTTCTATATGTATAGGAGAACATATCCCTAAATTGGTTTGAATTTAGGAGTCATTGATTGACTGTGGTGCTAATTATAAGGTTTAGGCATTTTCTGCCTATTTTTATTAGGCTTTTATTTAATTGTGGTGTTATAATTTTAGTATTACAAATGTGTTTCCTAGCATATGTAGGGTGGTAACCCACTGTTGTGGTGTGCTTCCTTATTGTGCTAGCATGTTAGGAGAGCTACTTGGGAGTTATGTGTTTGTTAGGGTTTTATTCCCTATGTAGCCTTCTCCTAGTAATTAGGAATTGCTATGCTCGTTTGTTTTAAAGATAGATTGTTTTGTGTGATTAGTATGTTGCCTTGCTTGTTAAGCTTGGTTGCATTTAAGTTGAATTACCAAGATTAATTGGTAGTTTAACTTTTGTCTGGAGTATTTCCTAATTAGAGAAAAGTGGTTGTTAATTACCTCTAATTGAGGATGTCTTGGTGCTCTATGTTTTTAGCATGTGTTTGGTGTTATACTCCTGTGAGTATAATGCCCTGGTAAATATAGATTTAGCTCGTTGCTTGATTAAACTAGTGCTATGTTGGTGGCTTGAGTGATTAGTTCGATACTTGTGGTTTGTTCCTTGTTTGTATACCACTTGTGGTTTGGTTTGCTTATTGAGTGTTGTTTTATTTTCATGTTGCGACGCTAGAGATAAACGCTACCGGGGTGGTATTTGGAAAGGATTTATCGGAGAACGATGAGAGTTTATTTCTTTGATCAATGAGGAGAAGTCCAGGAACGTCATGCTGAAATCAGGCAAGCTATCCTCTGAGCTTGCATCTATATACATCTATTTTGGTTTACATGTTTTACTTATAAAGAGCATATGTTATTTATGTGGTGTTTGCCACTAAAGTTATGAATTTGAAAACCCTTTTGTTTTCAAAATACAAGTATATTATTTTGACACCCTATATGGAGATATTAGATGGAAATTCTTTTTTTTCAAACTATAGGATGGGCAAAATATTGTTTACTCAAAACTCCTTTGGAAAATACTTGTGTGGTTGTGGAATACCGAGATGTCGGTGTGGAAATGGTGAAATGGAGAATGGAGATGTTTATGAAAAATGCACATTGTGTCTTTGTACTATGACGACCAATCTTACCCTGTGCGACCACATTTACCACATATGGGAAAAGGCGTAGTCATGTAGTTTGCTCTTATTAGTATGGGATACCTCATCGACGGAGATGACTCCGTTATGCATGAGGGGATGGTCCGAGGACCTACCCCCTGACCCGGGTCCTCACACAAGTTGGTGGGGAGGATAGAAGGTTCCACCATAAACCGCCGGACAAAACTATGAGTCCTCACACTTAGGGTTTCTGACGGGAAACTGGACTGGGTGTCGATGGAAAGTGTCATATGGGAAGGATCCTATACTAGCATGAGCAAATGAGAGGCTATGGTCGGTGGCTCAACTTCGCATACACCTGGTATGGCGGGACGTGGCTGACACGATGAGTTACCGGATGGGTGTGGGAAAAGCGTGCTACCTCTGCAGAGGGTTAAAACTATTCGAATAGCCGAGTCCACGGATATGGACAATTGGGTGACTGTCCTCTGACCATGTGCAAGTTTTGCAAAGTTTTGAGATTTGAAAATAAAATGGAGATGTGTTGTCTCAGCAACTCTACCGATGGGCTGGTATGAGGTTGCTGGAGAATGATTGGACCATGACGGGCTATGGTCGAGAAGTGAAGAGTTTTGTGATTTGAAAGGTGAAAATGTTTTATGCAACTATGCCAACGGGCCGGCATGAAGTTGTGGGATAGAATGACCATGAAGGGTTATGGTCGGAAAAGGAGGAGTTTTGAAGAAATAAACCAAATGGTGATTTTCCGGGAAAATGTTTATAAAAGAGACTTCTTACCTAGTTCAACAGAGATATATTTTTGGGAAAAAGTGTTAAACGAGACTTCTTACAAAAACAGATTTATGGGAAAAGTTCTAAAAGCCTTCTTTCCTTTTTCAATAAAGATATGGAGATTTCAAACAAAGTTTTATTAAACTAAAATATATCCTTCTCTTTTCAACAAGGATATAGTGTTTTCAAAGCAAACGAAGTTTTATTTAAACAACAAAAGAGTAGTGCATGCTCATTTCGGGGGTAGTTTGCGAGTACATTCAAATGTACTCATATTGGTTTCGTCCCTGGCTATTGTCTTAGCCAGATTCTGAAGATGAACAGTTCGAAGAAGAAGACTTCAATAACGTCAATGCGAACTAGGGCGCTTCCCAGTCAGCTGCCTGTAGGGTTGGCAAGTGACTTGGGCTCCACGTTGTTTGGTGATTTCCGCTGCAAGTACCTGTTGAAGTTATGGCTTCAATCAAGTAAGTAATTTTATTCGGTATTTATGGGTGTTCTGTGATACCAATTCGAGTTATGTGCAACAACAGACTGATCATGGGATTGTTGCAGGAAACATAACGGGTATCTCGGATACCTAATCCGGGGTCCCCACAGACTTGGTATCAGAGCCATCCTGACTGTAACAGACCTTAGTTAGCATGGACGTTAGTTAGGAAAGAAATATTTTGTTAAAAATATACTGTTACCAAAAACATATTTTTATCTAAGGAAGCCCAAGAAAATAGCTTCCACTCTTCTCACCTTCTCAAATATTTCCGAGACTAATCCCTCTATTTAAGATTTTCCAAGGATTTCTCTAATCCCTCTTACCCGTTCAAAATACTTGACGATGAACCCAAGTGAGACCTAATCAGCTAGCACCCACAAGAAGAAGTTTCCATCCCAAATACTCGACATTTAACATCAAGGCGATTGATCTGCAAATGCCAAGATCATCGATGTCCACAAAGCAAGAGACCTCCGAAGAACTCAGCTCAACATCAATAATTCTACTCAAGTTGCAACCTCGACAATCTCAATTTTTCCTGCTGAAGCCTAAGGTGACAAAGCGAAGACTTGACCAACTATGTTTAACCGAGACCATAGGATAAACCTGATAGGAACCTTGGGTGTACTACCCGACTACCACGAGTATTAGACGTCCTTTGGTACTAGATGTACCTTGTGTGCTCTTTGCTTGTGTGTACTCTGCTTCTGTATTGTTTGTTGGTGAATTCTCTGTTCGTGTGTTCACAATCACGCCTTGTCGGCAGCACACAGTAACCTCAAAATTCTCTTCTTACCAAAGCTTCGTGAAGCTCAAGAACCAAGGAAGTCGACAATGAAGTTCCTCCTTTACTCAGCTGAAGAAGGACAATGGTGAAGACAAATAACCAACAGAGTACCCAGAAGAATCAAACGCCGGAAACACCTGCTATGGACAACATCAACCACCAAGCAACCTCAGACGCAACCAAAAGTGTCCACATGCAATTAGAAGTTTTAATCTCCTTCTTCTAACTAGAAACCGGAGAGAGTCGAGTACATAGGCTCGACGCATCCTGAGAACAACGCGTCCCCATCTGTGACCCTCGTAAGGAGAAAATATCTGGAAGTGATATCTGCACCAACCCCAAGCACCAAGGCGCGACACCCAAGACGAAGATCATCAAGCCACCCAAGAAGAACAATGCCTCCAAGTCAACTCCAGCCGCAACCTTCAGGATGACCCTTCAAAACCCCTTTTTAAGGGGGGAAGACCTGCAATAGGTATACAAGAAGGTGTTAATAATTAGCTCCTTGCGCCTTAGTCTTGTAGTATCTGGAAAACAGCCAACCACGATTATCCATCAGTCTCGATCATCAAGTCAACCACATCGCCAAGGATCTGAACTCAGCACAGAAGTTTATCGACAGAGCAAGCCTCGCAACATCAATTTATCGAGATCTCACATGGCGATCTCGCTGAAGAAGCAACGACCTCGGAAGTATAGTCAGCCCAAAACCCGTGCCCTCGTACTCCCCTGTTACCACCGGGCAAATCTCGAGGACGAGATTTATTTTAAGGGGGGAAGAGCTGTCACATCCCAAATTTTGGAACTAAGAAAAAACTTAGTTTTACAAGACCCAAAATTCAGAACCAACAAAAACTTTTTGAAATGTTTCACTGATGATTGTGTTTTCCTTCCCATTGCTATGTTTGGACCTAGTGTGACTTGTTGTTTAAATTGTTTGACTAGTAAAATAAGACGCAACCAATATAAAAATATATTTAACTTTGGTGATCATGTCATGACAAGAAAAATATTCCATGTATCTTTTCCATTCTTATTTTGGCCAACTCCATTTCAAATGATACTTGGTTGTCAACAACCCAAAATCAATACCCATTATTTAAGAAAGTAAAAGTACTTCCAAAATTATGTGTTTCCAAAAGTATGGAGATCTATATGCATCTCCTATCTATATTTCAACCTTGCCATTTTGCATTTGTATGCAACTCCCATTTTATAAACCTTGATTATCACTTCCTTTTAAAAAGAACACAAGTGGGAAATATATTACCCCACATAATTGGTCTTGCTCAAAACCCTTTTCCAAAAATACCAAGGTGGAGTTGAGACAGTTTTAAACATCATCTTGTCATAATTGAGTGTGATCTTTTTATAAGATAGTATTATTGATTATGTAAATGGTGGTATAATTAATTCTTGTGTTTGAATTGTGTGGGCTTGGAAGTGGTGTTGATCTGGTTGTGATTATTTGCTTAATGGATTTCTGATTGTATTAATTGTTAATTCTTATTCTATTGTTTGCTTGGGGGAATATTTACACCAATATACTTGAGTGCTAAGTTGGAAAACCACTGGTCCCAAATATGGAATGTGACTTAAACTTAAAAGCAAACTCCTCAAATTACTCAACAAATGGAAATTAAGATCATGATTTAAAGAAATGATCTTTATAAATAATTTTCTCTACTTAACTATCTATTTCCTTCAAACCAATATTTTCTCTATGAAAATAAAAACTATTTGAAGTGGATATATTTGTCAAGGAAGTTCCAATGGTTCAAAAACAATATTTTGAACTTGCTTTAAAAACTTCTAAAAAGATTACAAATTTGTTTTAAGAAAATGCCATATTTAAACCCTATGAACAAATATTGTTCAAAACATTTTATTTTCAAAAACCAAATTTTGTGTAGCCTCTACATATAATGGGGAGGCCACAGGAATATTTTCAAATTTTTCTAAAATATTTTAGTACCTCAAATAAATCCCCAAAAGCTGCTGGATTTGAAAAGAAACAGAAAAAGGACCTAGTTGTAATTACACACGGGAATCCAGGGGGCGTTCGGTAAATCTACCATCTCCCTCTGTAGCAGCCCGTGGCCATGGCGCGCTGTCGTTCCCCAGTGCGTCGCCCGCCCGGACCCCCCCCCCCCCCCGTCCGCTCTCCGCTGCCCATGTGAAGAAGATAAGGAGCCCCCCCCCCCCCCAGCGCTCTGCTCTCCCTCACTCGCTCACTCTCCTCTGCTCCCTCTCTCTCTCTTTCTCTCCAATTCGAGACCGAACCCAGCCGGAGCTTCGCCGCCACATCGCCGGCGATTGGAGCAGCCTAGAGCAGATCGAAGAGCACCAGGAGATGCGCCTCACCGTCCTCTCCATCCTAGTCCAGGGAATCGCCGCGGGAAGCTGCGAGTCGAACAGCACATCGCCGTCCTCTTCTTCACCGGCCGCCGCCTTTTCTTCAAGACCGTGAGCAGCTCCGTCCACCATTCCCCGCCATTTTCGTCTCCCCGGGATCCCCTCTCCGCATTCTAACCCGTAGACATCGCCGTTTCTTCCCAGGCCCGCCGGAGCGTCGTCGCCGTCCTCGCCGTGCTCCTGCTCGACGCCTCGCGCGGCCGCGCGCGTGCTGGAGGAAGGAGACGAGCGCGAGCCGTCGATCTCCAGATCGACGGCGGCGTACCCCTTTGCTGGCGCAGTGGGCCGCTAGCTGGGCCACGTTCTGCGCAGCCGGCCCGATCTGGCCCGTTTATTTTTTTTTTTCAGTAGAAATAATATATGATTTCATTTCCTGTTAAAATTTGCAGTGTAGCTTTAAATCTTTTGTGGATAATCTGTGCATGCCAATATTGTGAAATAAATTTTGTAGCATTCCTATGTGTTTTCTTAACCATGTGGCACTGGCCATTTTCCAAAATGTGTAGTTATGTGTGTCCTAGATTTAATCTCATAAAAAGTATGTTTTGCACTAAATATTTAATATCTAGAGTTTTATAACTCCAAATATTGCAAACTAAAATTCCCTGGAAAGCCTGAAATGATACCTTTCCAGATCTGTTGGTCTTGTATGCAAATGAAACCTAAAACCAAAGTTCTATTCAATCTTGTAAACACACCAGTAGCACTTTGGTGATTTTTGTAGATTTTTGTGAAATGAATTTTGGAGTAAATCCAATTGGGTTGTCTTCTATATGTATAGGAGAACATATCCCTAAATTGGTTTGAATTTAGGAGTCATTGATTGACTGTGGTGCTAATTATAAGGTTTAGGCATTTTCTGCCTATTTTTATTAGGCTTTTATTTAATTGTGGTGTTATAATTTTAGTATTACAAATGTGTTTCCTAGCATATGTAGGGTGGTAACCCACTGTTGTGGTGTGCTTCCTTATTGTGCTAGCATGTTAGGAGAGCTACTTGGGAGTTATGTGTTTGTTAGGGTTTTATTCCCTATGTAGCCTTCTCCTAGTAATTAGGAATTGCTATGCTCGTTTGTTTTAAAGATAGATTGTTTTGTGTGATTAGTATGTTGCCTTGCTTGTTAAGCTTGGTTGCATTTAAGTTGAATTACCAAGATTAATTGGTAGTTTAACTTTTGTCTGGAGTATTTCCTAATTAGAGAAAAGTGGTTGTTAATTACCTCTAATTGAGGATGTCTTGGTGCTCTATGTTTTTAGCATGTGTTTGGTGTTATACTCCTGTGAGTATAATGCCCTGGTAAATATAGATTTAGCTCGTTGCTTGATTAAACTAGTGCTATGTTGGTGGCTTGAGTGATTAGTTCGATACTTGTGGTTTGTTCCTTGTTTGTATACCACTTGTGGTTTGGTTTGCTTATTGAGTGTTGTTTTATTTTCATGTTGCGACGCTAGAGATAAACGCTACCGGGGTGGTATTTGGAAAGGATTTATCGGAGAACGATGAGAGTTTATTTCTTTGATCAATGAGGAGAAGTCCAGGAACGTCATGCTGAAATCAGGCAAGCTATCCTCTGAGCTTGCATCTATATACATCTATTTTGGTTTACATGTTTTACTTATAAAGAGCATGTTATTTATGTGGTGTTTGCCACTAAAGTTATGAATTTGAAAACCCTTTTGTTTTCAAAATACAAGTATATTATTTTGACACCCTATATGGAGATATTAGATGGAAATTCTTTTTTTTCAAACTATAGGATGGGAAAAATATTGTTTACTCAAAACTCCTTTGAAAATACTTGTGTGGTTGTGGAATACCGAGATGTCGGTGTGGAAATGGTGAAATGGAGAATGGAGATGTTTATGAAAAATGCACATTGTGTCTTTGTACTATGACGACCAATCTTACCCTGTGCGACCACATTTACCACATATGGGAAAAGGCGTAGTCATGTAGTTTGCTCTTATTAGTATGGGATACCTCATCGACGGAGATGACTCCGTTATGCATGAGGGGATGGTCCGAGGACCTACCCCCTGACCCGGGTCCTCACACAAGTTGGTGGGGAGGATAGAAGGTTCCACCATAAACCGCCGGACAAAACTATGAGTCCTCACACTTAGGGTTTCTGACGGGAAACTGGACTGGGTGTCGATGGAAAGTGTCATATGGGAAGGATCCTATACTAGCATGAGCAAATGAGAGGCTATGGTCGGTGGCTCAACTTCGCATACACCTGGTATGGCGGGACGTGGCTGACACGATGAGTTACCGGATGGGTGTGGGAAAAGCGTGCTACCTCTGCAGAGGGTTAAAACTATTCGAATAGCCGAGTCCACGGATATGGACAATTGGGTGACTGTCCTCTGACCATGTGCAAGTTTTGCAAAGTTTTGAGATTTGAAAATAAAATGGAGATGTGTTGTCTCAGCAACTCTACCGATGGGCTGGTATGAGGTTGCTGGAGAATGATTGGACCATGACGGGCTATGGTCGAGAAGTGAAGAGTTTTGTGATTTGAAAGGTGAAAATGTTTTATGCAACTATGCCAACGGGCCGGCATGAAGTTGTGGGATAGAATGACCATGAAGGGTTATGGTCGGAAAAGGAGGAGTTTTGAAGAAATAAACCAAATGGTGATTTTCCGGGAAAATGTTTATAAAAGAGACTTCTTACCTAGTTCAACAGAGATATATTTTTGGGAAAAAGTGTTAAACGAGACTTCTTACAAAAACAGATTTATGGGAAAAGTTCTAAAAGCCTTCTTTCCTTTTTCAATAAAGATATGGAGATTTCAAACAAAGTTTTATTAAACTAAAATATATCCTTCTCTTTTCAACAAGGATATAGTGTTTTCAAAGCAAACGAAGTTTTATTTAAACAACAAAAAGAGTAGTGCATGCTCATTTCGGGGGTAGTTTGCGAGTACATTCAAATGTACTCATATTGGTTTCGTCCCTGGCTATTGTCTTAGCCAGATTCTGAAGATGAACAGTTCGAAGAAGAAGACTTCAATAACGTCAATGCGAACTAGGGCGCTTCCCAGTCAGCTGCCTGTAGGGTTGGCAAGTGACTTGGGCTCCACGTTGTTTGGTGATTTCCGCTGCAAGTACCTGTTGAAGTTATGGCTTCAATCAAGTAAGTAATTTTATTCGGTATTTATGGGTGTTCTGTGATACCAATTCGAGTTATGTGCAACAACAAACTGATCATGGGATTGTTGCAGGAAACATAACGGGTATCTCGGATACCTAATCCGGGGTCCCCACAGACGCCGGCGCCTTAGCCATCTGGCCGTCCACGACGTGCAGGCATGGGCTAAAGTGAGCCTAGCCTGACGTCCCCTACGCCTCCAAGCACTCCGATGTGACCATACGCCAAGGTCAATGGTTCCTGGTTGGTGGAGGCAGCTGGGCGTAGCGGACAATCCGGCTGCCTACGCCGCCCACAGCAGAGACAAGGACACACACCACGCTGCTATAGACAACGTCATGATTGAGAGACACTGTAGTCCACGTCGGCCAGCTGGTACGGCCAGCCGGCCCCGCCTGTAAGCCAGACAGCCAGGCCTATATAAGGCTGTCTAGACACCCAAGTAGAGGGCATCGAACACTTCATCTCTTCCACCCCCACCCCCCCATAGAGAACTAGAACCAGAGCCATGGAGAGCTTCGCAAACAGCTCAAGGAGCAACTCTATACTGTGTCCACTGATATTAGAGAGATCATGCAGGAGTAGGGGTGTTATCTCCATCGTGAGGGCCCTGAACATGGGTACATCGTGTCTTAGCACTCTGGCGCAATCCCTGTGGGTGCCGACACTGCAATACGCTGCTCTCACTCCTCTACTCAAGCCACCCCGTGTGGCACTGCCGTGCAACATACCACGTCATTAACCTTAAACACGGATTAGGTAGGATTATTTCTAACAATCTCCCCTAATCTTAAATTGTTGTTTCCTCATACTCCCCCCGCTCTTGACTCCTTGCATATCTGCGATATCTGCGACCTTTCGATTCAACTCAATGTATGATCCGGACTCCCAGTCACACTGCCATGCAGACACGTTCAGCCACGACTAGCACAATACATGTCGACAGATGATCACACCGCCTCATGTAGAGACATGTCCTCATTCAAGAGGCTCACTGATGTTGCATGCTTTTCCTCACCTTCACTGGTCCTTTTCCCACTATATGCTTGAGTTTCATCCTCCACATCGAGACACACTTGTCATCGCGCACGTCCCTCGCCCTCTATGACACACCGGCACCAGACAGCTCTCGACCGTGACGCGCTTCAACTGCAATGGATCCTCACAGGGATGACTACCTGGAAACAGCGACTCACATAGATGACGCCGACTCAACGTGCCAACTCGCACGCCCATGACTATCGGACTCTTCTTAGTCCCCGAAGACGAACTTGACGAGACTTCCAGCGGCCCACCTCGGCACCACCGCTCCATCAATGATCATCCACTTTCACCAGCTTGCCGACAACAGCACTCTGCCGCCTCCTTCGTGTCGCTTCACTGAATGACGATCGCCCGCCCTGAGGCGCTAGTCAGGTCGCCTCCCCGGGGGAAGCGCTGCTTCAGATCTTTAACCTGACCCTGATTCCAATTGTTAGGATTTACCCACAGGATCAATCACATCAAATTAGACGAGCACACCCGCACGAAAAACTTTTTGCCAAGGGCATGTGTCACACTCTCTAAATTTTCTATTTATTTCTCTTTTTCTTTTTCTTGGTGTTACAACTCGATGACCTACTGCAATACGTACTAGTACTCATACAGAACTTTCCTAAATAGGCTAACTGACTTGTACATACGTGATCTCATAGTCCCGGTACCATACGACATAAAAACTAGTACAACACTAGAAACTCAAGTCCAAGGATGGCTACTATAGAAAACCTAACATACTTAACCTTAAACACGGATTAGCTAGGCAAGATTATTTCCAACATCCGCGTTCCCGTGGCGGTCATCGTCGCCCAGTATTGAGAGTTTGTCCACCGTGCTCGCCTTCCTCCACTTGATCTCTAAGACGAAGGAATCAACCCGTAACCGCTCGAATCGCCGCCACCATCGTCGTGTTCCAAAAATCCGGTGTGCCGCCGTCACTTCGTCGATCTCCCTCACCGCTCTGTCCCTGACCATGTGCTCATTTTCATCGTCTTTCCGGCATGTGAATGGAGTCTTTGGTGCTCTCCCCGAGCAACCTCTAGTGACGCAAGCCAGTTGCAGTTACCATGACTCATAACCAAGAAAGGTATGGGGAAGGCTACAATACTCTTGTAACTCTAACTTGCCATACAGGGTACCAAACTCCACTACAATTCTTGTGTGCAAGGAAGCGCTAAATTGTGCCTACTTCGACCAACCAAGCTTCACCAGACATCTAAATCCTCTAGTGACGCAAGCGAGTTGCCAGGACGTAAGTTGAGGGCGGCACGCGGAGGGGATCCTGGCCGTCGGTGGGGAGGCATGAGCTGCACGTTGGCTGTGGTGAGCACGCAACAGCTGGCATCGATGATTAGAGTTATATAGTGTCCTAGAATTTTACGAAAACCTCCACAATCTAGAACCTGTCCAACATATGTATTCATCGACACTTTTGTGGTTGCCACATAAGGCTGACAGTGGGTCCCGCTTGTCAGAAACGCCGCTAAAACGAAGCATCGGTTCTATTTCAAGCGAACTAGCGTAATGTTTGTGGATTTTTGAGAAACTATTAGGAACCTGTGGATTTGCGAACTTCCCGCGCAATTGTGGTGATTTTGGTTTGGAATTTTCTCATCTTGGAGCGGGGATACAGCAACATCTCACAGCTAGGCTTTAGTTGTGAGGATCTTTCTCAGGCTTCATCAACCTAGACAGCAACATCCTCGTAACTAGGGTTAGTTGCTAGCATTTTCAACAACCTTCACCGACATCTATTCCCGCTACAAGTTGTTGGTGAGAACTTGATCTAATCTAGCAATTACATCTTCACAAATTTATCTTGGTAACCCTTCAGGGACAAAGACTACTAGGGCCACAACCGTTCCTCCTTTTTCAAGCCAGGCCACCGGTGGACGAATCTGAGATCAGTCCACCGCTTCCTGGCAATGGCATGCAGACACCACGTGCAGCTCATCTCCATCCGCAGTGTAACTGCTGCAACGACACACCATCAGGCCCTGGAGCGCCGTCACGCCATGGCGCCCGATAACAACACCACGACCAAACCCATAGACGTCAGCGCGTGCCAACCCCTGCGCGCGAGGGGACGTGAAGACCTCACCGGCGCCAACCAGGCTTTACGCCCACTGACAGCTGCGAAGGGAGGAGAAGTGAGTGGAGGGGAGGCTCGATGAAGCGGGTTAGGGTTTCGTCCTGGTGCTAGTTCATGGTGTTACAAGCTCTCTTTTAAATTGCCGGCTATCACCCGGCTATAGCCTCGTGAGAGGGTCCGCGCTATAGATAAGGAATTTGTAGGCTAGAAAGTTAATAGCCCGGCTAAATGAGTTTAGCTCCAATTTAGCCTCTTAGCCTCTATATTCCCGCTCAGGGATCCAAAAAATTTGGATCAAATTTGTCCCGCTCGGGCCAAATTTGTCCGGCTCGACCCAATTTCGGGGCCCAAATGTCAACCCTAGCCCTAAATTCTTCTCGTTCTCTTCTCTCTCTCCCAAAATAGAACCAAGAGAGACGGCGGCCATGGCATCTATGCATTATTGATATATATACAAATATATGCTGCCCAAATATTGTTTTCTTTCCATTATTTAGTAAAACGGCTATAAGGCCTTAGCCGTGCTATAGCTCGGCTATAGCCTTTCGTAGCTTCTGAAATCGCCGGCGCTAAACACAATAGCCCGCTATTTTAAACAGAGGTTACAAGTGACGGCATGGCAGCTGATTGTTAAGGTGGGACCAGAAAATCAATTTTGAGAGATTCGCTAGCATAATTTGGAAGTTTAGGAATCGAGAAAGTGATTTGCATGTACTCCCTCCGTTCTAAAATATAAGGCGCGCTATTTTTATGCTGGTCTTTGTTGCTCAACTTTGACCATTAATAAATAATAAATTATGTGGATCGAGAATGTATAAAGGGTACCGTTAGATTCGTCTCGCAAAATTATTTCATTTCATATATTTTTATATTAATTTTGTGATCAAATTATAAGTACAAATTATGGTCAAAATTGGACGTCGTTGACCAGCGAAATTAAAGGGCGCCTTGTATTTTGGGATGGAGGGAGTACGATAAAATTGGACACAGTTAGAAAATCCGTTGTACTCCCACCGTTTCTAAATATAAATGTTTTGACGGCTTAAATTGAGCTGCCCAAAACTATATTACATTTAGGGACAAATGATTGCGTGGATCACACGTTCGCTGGGAGACCCCAAGAGTAAGGTATGATGCAGTGTAGCAGTAGTTTTCCCTCAGTATGAAACCAAGGTTTAATCGAACCAGTAGGAGCAAGAAATCACTTCGGAAGGATGTCAGTGGCGCGCTGACGTGGAATCTGCACACAACACAATCAAACTATTTTGGCCCAACGAAACAGCGAGATTGTCAATCTCACCGGCTTGCTGAAAACAAATGATTAAACGTATGGTGTGGAAAACAGTAGTAAATTGCAGAGAATGAAAAGGAACAGTGTATGCAGTTGGTTGTATTATAAGTGTAAAAGAATGGACCGGTGTCCACAGTTCACTAGTGGTGTCTCTCCATAACAGATAACTAACATGCTGGGTGAACAAATTACAGCGGGGCAATTGACAAAATATTGAGCGCATAACAATGCATATATATGACATGATGATTACAATGATATTCATGTGGGCATTACGACAAAATACATAGACCGTTATCCAACAGCGTCTATGACTGATAATCCACCGCCAGGTTGTCATACCGAGTTCCCCGTTGGTATTAAGTTGCAAGAAACGGATAATTGCATTAAGTAATGTGCGTAAAGTAAAC